>CM018683.1:8516438-9116438 GCA_009363875.1 Mikania micrantha | reverse complement strand
ATGAGAGGTCCATAACCATTCATGTAGTCAGCTGTAATTATACTCATAGATGTCGGGAGTTGCAGAGTATATCACAATCGACCACATATATCCAAACTTTTGCCGGTCTGATTGCGAAAAACTAGGCCTGCAGTGTTTGGATATGTTTTCAAAAATGTGTCACTTGCATAGTAATTGGGCAGCACTGGGAAATATTCTTCTGCATGCGTTTACAAGAGTCAATTCTCTGTCGGTTACAATAACGTATGGCTCCATACACTATTGAAGTGTATCTTTTAGGTTTTGTAACACCCAGACAAAATCCTCTTCACGTTCCTTACTTATAAACGCATGTGCAACACTAAACATCTTGTGTGTGGACGTGACACCAACTATTTGAACAAATGGCATGTTGTATTTGTTCGTTTTATAAGTTGTGTCAATTAACAAGACATGAGGAAATGCGCGCCAAATATTATAAGATGTCTGGTGTATTTGTTTGTTTTATAAGTATTTGTTCGTTTTATAAGCCACACCTTTATGACTACTCCGGTTGCATTAGTTTTACTTCGTCGTCTAACTAGCACATAACCATTTTCACGCCCTCTAGCAATCGCCCAATCAACCAGTTCATCAACACCGGCAAACACCTGAAAACAACAAATGTATAAAATTTTGTAAACTAACAACCGTTAAACGAATAAGTTTATTACCTGATCAGTTTCGTAGACTCACATATATTCTTCACTGAAGTTGTTGCCTCCCATCGACATTGTTAAACCTTTAACACGATTTCAAAATTACAAACAAGCAAATATTTAACGAGTAATAGATTGAACGAATAAAACTTGAGATATAATGTTCAATAAATCTTGAATATCGTTCAATATATAACGCTCAATTCTAATGACCTCGCACGTAAATCCAACGTCTATTACAACGTCTCGTCAAATAATTTGCGAGCAAATAGTAATCTCAAATTATCGGCGTTTAATATGGGTTGTATCGCCCGTACGGGCCGTATGTATTGCGTGTCAGACCTGTGTCAGCCCTATGATTTGACGTGGCAGCTTTTGTCAGAATATTCATTTCCATACGACCCGTATGTACCAATACGGCCCGTATTGATGGCGTCCAAGGATCCACCCTGGTGTCTCCCTAACACACCCCTTAAGTTTAAGATGTTTGATGTCACACCCCCACCCCTCGTCACCTCGTGTACAGCCTGATGTCACTGAACCGGTTGCGGAAGCATAGTGGTGATGTCTCCGAGGTGAGGGGTGACTTACTTGAACCGATATCATAAGCACACAGATTAACTTAAAATAAATACAATACAGGGTTCCGTCATTACAATCGGTATCATAGTTTATAACAAAGTTTATTACACAACTGACTTATTTAATTACTAGTGTTTGAAGTGCTGCCTCACCGAGTGTCACTGTCTCCCTGCAAAAAGATTTGAGTTTGAAACGTCAGCACAAAGCTGGTGAGATCGACAGTTCAATTTAAAACAATATGATATGATAAGTACGTTCTCAAAAGTTCAGTTCTGGATAACCATGGGACCCGTATCTAGTTCCTTTCGGACGTGATTCTACGTACTTCGAAGACATTACCTACGGGTAATATCTAATGCCTCATTGTCTTAATGCCTACCACAACATTAAGAAGTCTAAAAACAGATAACAAACATTCACACAAGGGGAGATGCAATCCTCCCAGCGAATGGGGTGTCAACCAATAGTACTATCAATGTTTTCTGCTCGGCCACACATGGGTTCACTAGATACAGTTCAAAATGAGGACTTTCAGTGTCATGATAGAGTTCAGTCTACATGCTAAAATCCCATGAAATCCCACAAAAGTCACAACAATCACATGAAATCACACAGATATCAGTGATACATATCATATGTTCATTAAAAGTTCAACAATGTTCCCCGATGTTTATAAAAGATTAAAATAAAAGGGTTGTACGAAACTCACCTGGTAGTATAAGTGTAGCAGTGTATCACCAAACTGATAGTACAGAGATGATTCTGCATTTAGTTATCTTTAATAAGTTATTTATGTTCTAGTTTACTGATTAGATTCTTCTGAACGTTCAATGTCAAAGACATTGCTTAGTAAATCATCAACTCGATATTAATTATATAATTAATTAATTTAAGGTTATATCATACAATGTATGATAATGTAGGAACCTACATTACATTAGATTCCTAACACAAAGTTGATGACACTCTAGATTAATCAGAATAATCTCAGATTAACCAAATAGTTAATGTTGTTGATTATAATGCTAAAACAGTTTCTAGATGATTTAATGGCTTAGGAGTGATTAATCCTTATTATTGATTACCCAAATATCATGAAATATCACAATGTAGCATCAGAATAGGTGAAATAACCAGATTTAACATACTAATCTGACTGTTATCACAAACATCAGATAATCATTCCAATGAGTATGTTAATGATTATGATTAGTTTGAAACACTTGGATTTAACCTTTGCATTTCAAAGATTAATCAAACTAATCACCTACATTGTCATAATCAAATGGTTTAAACCATTATAATCATAGGTATGATTTCATGCAAACCGGGCATCACAACGGATCAAAACAAGGATTTAACCGTTAGAACTTCGTGTTCTTCGTTTATAATCAATCCTAGCCATCATCTAGGCAATAATCAACAATCCTAACTATCTCATTACGTTCAAAATCAAGATCTAATCAATCAAAATCAAACTAGAAGGTTAAAATGAACCGTTACCTGTTCTGACGAATTTCCGCGGTTAAAACAACGATCGGGACTTGTATATATGATCTGTGGGATGATCCGGATGTTTGAGGGGCTTTGAAATGAAGATTGGAGGTTAAAGGATGAAGAAATGGCGTCTGGTGGTTGCTTGGGATCGAAGTGGATGAAATTTTTGCGTTCTGGACAATTCTGATCGCTTAAAGCAATTTTTAGCCGACATAGGTCCTGGGGCGTATCGCCCCAACTGGAGGGCCGCGATGGGGCGTACCGCCCCACGTCATCCTGCGTCACCATTTTGGTTTTAAACTTCTTTTCGCGATTCCGGGGGCATACGAACTCCGTTTTGCGCACGGTTTTCGCCCACGTTCATCATTTTTCACATACTTTCCATCCCCAATAACAAAAGTTACTAAATCCTCGTGGATTTCATGCACGACCAAATGTGCTTACGTCATAAATGCCGAATTCTTCGTACGCAACTGTCACAGTCTCCTCCTGTTAGAGGAATTTCGTCCCGAAATTTAGTAAAGACTTACATTAAGACAATCGTTTATAAGAATAGATGTGGGTACTTTGCTTTCATTTGATCTTCACGTTCCCACGTATATTCGAGTCCACGCTGTGAATTCCACCGAATTTTGACAATAGGTATGCGACTGCGTTTCAGTACCTTCACCTCTCGATCCATTACTTCAACTGGTTCTTCCCTGAATTGAAGTTTCTCATCAATTTGGATTTCTTTCAGAGGTACGATCAAGGATTCATCGGCTAGGCATTTCTTCAAATTTGATACATGGAAGACATCATGAACGTTATCGAGTTCAGGAGGTAATTCAAGTCTGTAAGCCACTCGTCCAATTCGTTCAAGAATTTTAAATGGCCCTACAAATCTTGGTGAAAGTTTACCTCTCTTCCCAAATCTTAATATACCCTTCCATGGTGAAACTTTCAACATTACTAGATCACCGATTTGAAATTCCAACGGTCTACGACGATTGTCAGCATAACTCTTTTGACGATCGCGAGCAGCTTTGATTCGTTCTTGAATGAGTGCGATCTTATCAGTTGTTTCCTGAATGAATTCTGGGCCAATGATTTGATTCTCACCTACTTCTGATCAACAGATAGGTGATCTACACTTCCGTCCATAAAGTGCTTCGAATGGAGTGCATTGAATACTTGTATGGTAGCTGTTATTGTATGAGAATTCAACAAGTGGAAGATGAATATCCCAGCTACCTCCAAAATCAATCACACAGCTTCTGAGCATGTCTTCAAGAGTTTGATTTGTTCGTTCAGTCTGCCCGTCAGTTTGTGGATGATAAGCTGTGCTCATATTGATTTGCGTGCCCAGAGCATTCTGAAGAGTTTGCCAAAATCGTGACATAAATCGACTATCTCTGTCAGAAATGATAGAGATCGGTATTCCATGTCGAGATACAATCTCATTAACATAGAGTTTAGCGAGTCGATCCATAGAATAGTCTTCTCGGATGGGTAAGAAATGCGCAGATTTCGTAAGGCGATCAACGATAACCCATATAGAGTCATGATTACGTGATGTTCTGGGTAATTTAGTAATGAAATCCATAGAGATCTGATCCCATTTCCACATGGGAATCTCAGGTTGTTGTAGTAACCCAGAAGGTCGTTGATGTTCAGCCTTGACTTTGAGACATGTTAGACATCGATCCACATATTCAGCTATGTGTTTCTTCATTCCAGGCCACCAGTAAAAATCTTTAAGATCTTTATACATTTTATCAGCACCTGGATGAATAGAATACCTGGATTTATGCGCCTCATCCAAGATAATAGTTCGAGAGTTACCGAATAGAGGAACCCACATTCGGTCTTTGCAATATAACAGTCCATCGTCTTTAGTATCGAGTTTCTTATCTAATCCTCTTAGTCCCTCAGCAGAATAGTTCGTTGCTTGTAAAGCTTGTTGCTGAGCGTCTTTGATTTGAGGAATTAGACTGGTTTGAATAGTCATACCTAACGCTTTCACACGTAAAGGCTTGACTCGTTCCTTGCGGCTTAAAGCATCAGCTACAACGTTTGCTTTGCCTGGGTGATAACGAATCTCACAGTCGTAATCGTTTAACAGTTCAACCCAACGCCTCTGTCGCATGTTCAACATTTTCTGATCTAGAATGTGTTGGAGGCTTTTGTGATCGGTGTATATAATACACTTAGTTCCATATAGATAATGTCTCCAAATCTTGAGTGCAAACACCACTGCACCAAGTTCTAGATCATGTGTGGTATAGTTCTTCTCATGTATTTTCAGTTGTCGAGAAGAATAAGCAATTACCTTATCCTTCTGCATTAGAACACACCCAAGACCTTGACGTGAAGCATCACAATACACTGTGAAGTTATCAGTACCTTCCGGTAGTGTCAAGATAGGTGCATTACAGAGTTTATGTTTCAACAGTTGGAACGCCTCCTCCTGTTGAGAACTCCATATAAACGGTTGATTTTTCTGTGTCAATGTAGTCAGTGGCAAGGCTATCTTTGAAAAGTTCTTGATGAACTGACGATAATAACCTGCCAACCCCAAAAATTGGCGTATTTCAGTCGGGGTTCGTGGTGTCTCCCATTGTTTCACCGCCTGAATCTTACTGGGATCCACTTGAATACCGTTCTCGTTTACAACATGACCAAGAAATTGAACTTCTCGTAACCAAAACTCACACTTGGAGAACTTAGCATATAATTTTTCACGTGCCAAAAGTTCTAAGATCAGTTTCAAGTGTTGAGCATGTTCTTGTTGGTTTCGAGAATAAATAAGAATATCATCAATAAACACAATCACAAACTTATCCAAGTAAGGCCTGCATACCCGATTCATCAGATCCATAAAAACTGCAGGTGCATTTGTTAAACCAAACGGCATTACTAGAAATTCATAATGTCCGTATCGAGTTCGGAAAGCAGTTTTAGGAACATCATCCTTATGCACCCGTAATTGATGATATCCGGATGTCAAATCAATTTTTGAGAAGTAGGTAGCGCCTTGAAGTTGATCAAACAGATCGTCTATACGTGGCAATGGATAACGGTTTTTGATTGTTAGTTTATTGAGCTCCCGGTAGTCAATACACATCCTGAATGATCCATCCTTCTTTTTCACAAAAAGAATTGGTGCTCCCCAGGGTGAGAAACTAGGTCTGATAAAACCTTTGTCTAACAGTTCCTGTAATTGACCTGAAAGTTCTTGCATTTCTGATGGTGCAAGCCGATACGAGGCTTTAGCAACAGGTGCTGCACCTGGAATCAAGTCAATACGAAATTCAACCTGTCTCACTGGGGGTAATCCTGATATGTCCTCAGGAAATACTTCAGGAAAATCCTTGACTACTGGAATGTCTGTGATATGTTTGGGTAGAGAATTGTGCTCAGTCACGTGTGCCAGGAAAGCATAACAGCCTTTCCTTAAGAATTTCTGAGCTCGCATACAAGATATGATACCAAGTTTTCTACCAGCTCGTTCTCCTTGAACTATCAGTGTATTACCGTTAGGTAATGGAATACGGATCACCTTAGTTTGACATATTACTTCAGCTTGGTTAATGGAAAGCCAGTCCATACCAACAACAACATCAAAGCTCCCAAGCTCAATAGGAAGTAAGTCAATATTGAAAAGATGATCATTCAGATTCAAGGAACATCCTTGAATGACACTGTTAGTTTTGATTAACTTGCCATTAGCAAGTTCAATAACGTAAGGAGTTTCTAGTTCTATCGCAGGCAATAATAATAATGATGCAAATTCAGGAGAGATAAAACTCTTATCTGCCCCCGTATCAAAGAGAACTGATGCATATAAATTATTGAGAAGAAACGTACCGGTGACAATGTTAGCATCATGCCTTGCCTCGGTTGCACCAATCTGAAAAGCTCTCCCCCTAGCTTCATTCCCTTGATTGGTGTTGTTATTGTTTGGACAGTTTCTGATAAAATGGTCAGGACTTCCACACTTGAAGCACGACCGGTTAGTTTGAGTGGTTTGCCGCGGTGCTTGATTTGTTTGACGAGGAGGAAAGTTACAGTATCTAGTATAGTGTCCAACTCGATTACAGTTCGTACATTCAGGACATGGTCCTGTGTGATGATAAGGGCACTTATTACATTTGGGCGCCTGCCCAATATAAGTTTTCCTCTCAGGAATAGCAGCACCATAGTTTTTCGTAGTTGGCTTGCTCTGGGTGATCTCCGCCGGAGCCTTCGCCTTGGTTTTGCCAAACCACTTTCGTTTGGTACCTTTAGAAACACTAGAGGTACCGACATCGCTACGACCCCCGGCCGTCTGAGTTTTTGTTACCAACATACCACTCCTTACCGCCTCATCGGTAAGCTTAGTAGTCAACAGAATTGCACGTTTGAGGGTGGTGGGTTCAGCTGCAGTTACCATTCCCCGAATCTGGGGAACCAAACCCTTAATATACTTCTCAATCAATGCTGCTTCAGTAGGAAACATATCAGGAAGTAAACAGGTGAGTTCATGAAAACGATGGGTATACACTAAACAGTCAGCCCCGATCATCGAGTGATTCCAGAATTCCTCCTGGAGCTTTTGTATTTCAAGGAGTGGGCAGTACTCTGATCTAATCAAAGTTTTAAATTCGTTCCAGCCCATCGAGTCGACTGTAGCTGAGCCCAGTGTTTTTGCCTGGGTATTCCACCAGGTCAAAGCTGATTCTTTGAAAGAACAGGCAGCATAAGACACCTTATGCTCCTCCAAACACTGGCTGATTTTCAATTTGTTTTCCATTTCCTCGATCCACCTCAATAATCCAGCCGCTCCTTCATTGCCAGTAAAAGTAGCAGGGTTACAGGAAGCAAAATACTTATATGTACATCCCTGTCGTGGTGGATCAGGAGCAGTTGTAGTTGTACCAGTGGTATGATGAGTTTCCGTATTGCCACCAGTAACAGTATGTTCGTTGATATTATGGTCCCCACCCGAACCCGTAGTAACATGAGGTTGGTGTTGTACCAAAACACCACAAGCAGTTAACTGTTCCCGCACGATTCGTGCTATCATTCCCTCATTCGTTTCAGATCCACTTGCATCTGCAGGTGGAGCAGTGTTCACTCCCGGGTTCAAAGGTGGGACAGTATTCGTTTCCAGATTAACCTGTGGATCTGGATTTGATTCAGTATTTACTGGTGGAACTTGATTCAGCTCCGGGTTAGTAATGTTCTGGGTAGCTCTCTTAGCTGGTCGACCTCGTTTAGGAGCCATTATTCTGCTCACAAGCAGACAAAACTCAGGTCAGTTCAAGAACATTAAAGATATAACCCATTTTATCACATAAATTCAATCATATTCAGTTACATTGAAAATTTATATTGAAATGTGATTATAAGAAATACAGTATAACTACATGAGTTTAGTCCAGACATGTTTTTGATACACACAGATCATACAGATATTTGTAGTTATACTCAGTCCTGTTAATTCAAAAACATGTTATAGTATCACACAACATATAGTATTGTGACACTAATATAGATGTAAATACAACATTACTGGTTTTTCGATCTATTATAACATGAATTTTTGAGATATTTACATCCAGGACTTTCATACGGGTTATACAAACCGTATATGTAGTACCTCACGAGGTAGTTTGCGTGAACATACCATACAAGGTATTTTACGAAAGTATACCACACAAGGTATTTTACGAAAGTATACCACACAAGGTATTTTACGAAAGTATACCACACAAGGTATTTTACGAAAGTATACCACACAGGTATTTTACGAGAGTATACCACACAGGTATTTTACGAGAGTATACCACACAAGGTATTTTACGAAAGTATACCACACAAGGTATTTTACGAAAGTATACCACACAAGGTATTTTACGACAGTATACCACACAAGTATTTTACGAGAGTATACCACACAAGGTATTTTACGAAAGTATACCACACAAGGTATTTTACGAAAGTATACCACACAAGGTATTTTACGAGATAGCACACAAGCTATTTTACGAAATAGAATACCTCACCAGGTATTTTACGATGACAGAATACCTCACCAGGTATTTTACGATGACAGACAATTATTAGATAAGTTCTCCCACAAATGTTCTAATAGTTCTGGGTATAGTTCACTCATAAGTTATTCATAGATATACCTCAATAGGTATTCAGGAATAAGCATTGGGATCATTATATACTCCATAATCTGCCTCATCCTATCCTCTATAATTCTTGTGTAAATCTGGACTCTGTGAGTTGATGGGCTTCTAGCCAGTTTTCCGCATAGGTATCTTTATCAGATATATGTGGATGTGGTGGTGTGTGTAAAATCTGAGGTACCACCAAGGATGCTGCAGAAGATGCTTCTGACGGATCTAAGTCAGAACTTGAGCTGAGACTCGACGTATCATCCAAAGTCACATATGGAATCTGTCTATATATGTAGCATTCATGTGGTTTTTCATTGATATATAGACAAAGTTTACAGATCAATGTCATGAAGTGAATATTGAATAATAATATTCAACATAATCATGATATGACATATCTTCCAATCTCAACACAACTATTCGTCTTTACTGTTATTAATGTTCTGCTTGTATTGAAATTTACTAGAACGTACAAGTGATGCAAATTCCAGTTGTGCTGGCCAGTCAAAACTGTAATTTGTACTACTTGATTATTCTGGCTTAATTCAAAACAAGTTTTGTTCAATTGTTATGTTCGGTGCTCTCTGTGTAACTATACGAGCCTATGGTTATAGTCTAGGTTTCTAAGTCAACCTAATTCTCTATAACCTGTGGCTCTGATACCACCCTGTCACACCCCCACCCCTCGTCACCTCGTGTACAGCCTGATGTCACTGAACCGGTTGCGGAAGCATAATGGTGATGTCTCCGAGGTGAGGGGTGACTTACTTGAACCGATATGATAAGCACACAGATTAACTTAAAATAAATACAATACAGGGTTCCGTCATTACAATCGGTATCATAGTTTATAACAAAGTTTATTACACAACTGACTTATTTAATTACTAGTGTTTGAAGTGCTGCCTCACCGAGTGTCACTGTCTCCCTGCAAAAAGATTTGAGTTTGAAACGTCAGCACAAAGCTGGTGAGATCGACAGTTCAATTTAAAACAATATGATATGATAAGTACGTTCTCAAAAGTTCAGTTCTGGATAACCATGGGACCCGTATCTAGTTCCTTTCGGACGTGATTCTACGTACTTCGAAGACATTACCTACGGGTAATATCTTATGCATCATTGTCTTAATGCCTACCACAACATTAAGAAGTCTAAAAACAGATAACAAACATTCACAAAAGGGGAGATGCAATCCTCCCAGCGAATGGGGTGTCAACCAATAGTACTATCAATGTTTTCTGCTCGGCCACACATGGGTTCACTAGATACAGTTCAAAATGAGGACTTTCAGTGTCATGATAGAGTTCAGTCTACAGGCCAAAATCCCATGAAATCCCACAAAAGTCACAACAATCACATGAAATCACACAGATATCAGTGATACATATCATATGTTCATTAAAAGTTCAACAATGTTCCCCGATGTTTATAAAAGATTAAAATAAAAGGGGTTGTACGAAACTCACCTGGTAGTATAAGTGTAGCAGTGTATCACCAAACTGATAGTACAGAGATGATTATGCATTTAGTTATCTTTAATAAGTTATTTATGTTCTAGTTTACTGATTAGATTCTTCTGAACGTTCAATGTCAAAGACATTGCTTAGTAAATCATCAACTCGATATTAATTATATAATTAATTAATTTAAGGTTATATCATACAATGTATGATAATGTAGGAACCTACATTACATTAGATTCCTAACACAAAGTTGATGACACTCTAGATTAATCAGAATAATCTCAGATTAACCAAATAGTTAATGTTGTTGATTATAATGCTAAAACAGTTTCTAGATGATTTAATGGCTTAGGAGTGATTAATCCTTATTATTGATTACCCAAATATCATGAAATATCACAATGTAGCATCAGAATAGGTGAAATAACCAGATTTAACATACTAATCTGACTGTTATCACAAACATCAGATAATCATTCCAATGAGTATGTTAATGATTATGATTAGTTTGAAACACTTGGATTTAACCTTTGCATTTCAAAGATTAATCAAACTAATCACCTACATTGTCATAATCAAATGGTTTAAACCATTATAATCATAGGTATGATTTCATGCAAACCGGGCATCACAACGGATCAAAACAAGGATTTAACCGTTAGAACTTCGTGTTCTTCGTTTATAATCAATCCTAGCCATCATCTAGGCAATAATCAACAATCCTAACTATCTCATTACGTTCAAAATCAAGATCTAATCAATCAAAATCAAACTAGAAGGTTAAAATGAACCGTTACCTGTTCTGACGAATTTCCGCGGTTAAAACAACGATCGGGACTTGTATATATGATCTGTGGGATGATCCGGATGTTTGAGGGGCTTTGAAATGAAGATTGGAGGTTAAAGGATGAAGAAATGGCGTCTGGTGGTTGCTTGGGATCGAAGTGGATGAAATTTTTGCGTTCTGGACAATTCTGATCGCTTAAAGCAATTTTTAGCCGACATAGGTCCTGGGGCGTATCGCCCCAACTGGAGGGCCGCGATGGGGCGTACCACCCCACGTCATCCTGCGTCACCATTTTGGTTTTAAACTTCTTTTCGCGATTCCGGGGGCATACGAACTCCGTTTTGCGCACGGTTTTCGCCCACGTTCATCATTTTTCACATACTTTCCATCCCCAATAACAAAAGTTACTAAATCCTCGTGGATTTCATGCACGACCAAATGTGCTTACGTCATAAATGCCGAATTCTTCGTACGCAACTGTCACATTTGATATGGGAAAAGCAAACTATTATGAAGGTATTAAGATGCAAAAAGAGAATTATTCTTATAAGATTTTTTTGAACGACCAAATAAACTACTACCGGGTATTTCGCACGTGGTCCTCTATTGCTAAAGGATGCCCAAGCTGGCTAATAGTCTAGACGAACAGAGCCCCTAGCCCACCAGCCATCAATTCCTGGGAAAAACCCTACCTAAGCATCCGATCAAAAACACGACGGTGGAAGACCATAGATGAACATGCATGGAACATTGCAATTATAGTCATTTTTTATGGAGCCTAAACCAAAGCTTTCAAAAGCCAAAGATGAACAATGTCATAGAGTAAAAAAGTTGTAGGGTGCCACCGGAATCTACTTCATACCTAACCTGATCTTGCCCTTGTGATAGGGTTTATAAGTTGCTGCATGCACGCAAAGCCCTTGGAACTAATGGGTTGGCAATAAAGCACATGCAAGGAACTTTTATCTACACGCAAAGCCCTTGGAACTAATGGTGGTGTTTGTTTTTTGTGAAAAGATCTTCCTAGCCTCTTTTGTCTGCGCGGCGCAGATGCGGGCAGAGGTTGGTCCTCAGCAGACCGTTTGTTTTCTTGAAGACATTTCATTAAAAAAGGTCTGCCCGGACTCTTTTTGGTGCAGACCTGAACTAACCTCTTCCACCCTCTTCTTACCTCTTCCCGTGTGAAAATTGAGAAGGGTTTCCAGTCATTCTTCACATTCGCCTCTCAACCCTATCTCCCGCTCTCTAATCTCGTCAGCACACTCTCCCCTCCACCTCCACTCGCCGGCGACCACCACCCACCTCCACTGCACGACGTCGCCTTCCACTACCGACGACCAAAGCAAAGCTCCAGTCTCGACGCCCTTCACGGCCGCCCCCTTCCTCCACCTCCACCTCCACTCGCCGGCGACCACCGCCCACCTCCACTGCACGACATTGCCTTCCACTGCCGACGACCGACTACCAAAGCAAAGCTCCAGTCTTGACGCCCTTCACGGCTGCCGCCCCTTCCTCCACCACCGCCGCCGCCGCCCCCTCCTCCACAGCCGGTTCCCACAGCAGCGTTTGATAAAGTAACCTCCTCCACAGCCGGTTCCCACCATCGATTTTGTGTTTTGTAAATTTTTTTTCTTTTGATTTGAAATGTCTGATCTGAAATTTTTTCTTTTGATCTGAAATTTTTTTTTTGATTTCATTTGATAATGTAACATACTTGATAATGTAACATACTTGCACAACAATGTTTGATTTCTTTTGATTTCGTTTGATGGTGGTACTAAACTCGTGATGGTGACGGTGGTGGGTTAGGGTTGGGGAAGAGGTTGTGAAAATATTGAAAAACAAACACCCCCAGAAGCTCTTCTTGCAGGGGTTTGGTCCACCTCTTCTGGAAAAGAGGTCTGCAGATATGGTCCGCAGACCGCAGACGTTTTGCCTCTGAAAAACAAACACCACCAAAGTCACATTATCAACACACATGACAAGAAAAGTATCATGGCATTATCGTCTTGTAAAGCCTAATTCATGGCAGCTACATGTCAACCAACCTGGCTTCAAGAATTGTTGAAAGAAATAATAGGATTTATAAAATTAGAAATTGATGATCTAATTTAACAATAAGTAGGCCATTACTCTCACCAAGAATCCGGTTATATTGACTAACAAGAATATAATTATATACAATAAGGATCATATTAGGATTAGAAGACCTACCTAACAATTTAGGTAGGAAATTAAGGGTTAAACGTTAGCTAAATTCCCAACTCAACAAGTTGGATTAGGTCGAAATAAAACTAATGTTGCAAGCAGTGGCGGAACCAGAAATTTTTTTCGTGGGGGGAGAAAATTTTTTAAAGTTGTTTAAAGATTGACATGTAATAATTTTTTTTCTATTTTTTTTATATCGGGTTAGGTCGAATCGGGTCGGATCATGTTAAAAAACAATCAAACTAAATTTCATATATAATATTATTATAAAAATACAATACATCTAAAATTGTTCTTATGTCTAAAAAAATGAATGGCTTACTGGGTTGGGTTGAGTAACATGTTAGAATGAGTGTGAGTTATGATGAGTGTAGATTAGGATGAGTGCAGGACATGATGAGGTTTAAGCAAAATTAGTTTGAGTTTAAATGAGACATTTTTTAAAGCATCAATTTCGTTCAAGTTAAAATGATTTGTAATTAAACAAAAAGTTTAATGGAATAATTTTTAGTAATTTTCTCATCAAATATATTATTTATCATTATTACTCGTTTGAATCTGTTATCTTCACATAAGTTTTGAGTTACCTATCTTGTTATAGGTCAGGATTGTCAGCCTAGTTGTTCTCTAGGGGGTTTTATTTTTTAAAATGAATCAAAAAATCTAAGAAGATTTTTTAAGTAATTTTTACTCCAGAAAACAAGTATAAGTGTTAATTAAATTTTCAACACAAGTCTAATGTTGCAAATTTTTTTTGGGAAGGGGGGGGGGGGGCGATTGCAAAATATTAATGCGGTCGATCCGAAATTTTAACATATATATACTACCGGAAAAAAAATTCAAAAGGGGCGGCTGCCCCCCACCCCAACACATAGGTACGCCCCTGGTTGCAAGTCGACATAGGTAGATGCGTGAAAACATGTTGGGAGTCTACAAGTAGGCATAAAAACAACTTGGAGTGAAAGCATGTGTGTTGTAATTATTAGCACGTATATATCTTTGTATATTCTTAGCCAAAATCATAGGATATATTTATAGATATTTACCATAAATAGTTTTCGTATTTATAGGATTGATTGTTTTCTAGCTTGGCGTGTTATTCATGTATTTATATTGTTTTCGTGTTTAATGAGAAATTAATCACGATTCAATAACTTTCATAGTAATCAGAGTCTAGCTACCATTTTTTTTCATCGATCTTTTATCTCTCAAGCCATCTGATCACGATCCATGGCCGACAAAGATGAGTCTTCATCTTCAAACTTGAAACCATTGCACCCAGTGTATACGGTCACCGATATCCAACGAAAGGTTAGAGTTCTTGATGGCATCAAGGTGTCATACTCTTCCTGGGTCAAACTTTTCAAGCCTCACGCACAGGGCTACGAGGTTGAATCCCATATCGATGGCTCACCACCACCACCAAAAACTGATCCGACCTATCATACATGGTGTAAGATTGATGCTATTGTCTTAAAATGGATCTACGGAACCATGTCGGACGAGTTGTTGGTTCGTATTCTCAAGCCAAATTCAACTGCGTTGGAAGCTTGGAACCGATTGAGAGATATATACCTGAACAATAAAGGGGCTCGAGCGGCTGCCCTTGAACTCGAGTTCAACAATCTCTCCCTCACTGCCATGGGTTCTCTTGATGCTTATTGCCAAAAACTGAAGTCTCTCAGCGATCAACTAAATGATGTTGATTTTCCGGTGAATTAAAAGCGACTAGTTCTTTAGATGGTTCGTGGTTTACCAACAGAATATGATCCTATTAGCACCTACATCAACCAAACCCTCCCCTCCTGGGAGGCTGCTTGCAGCATGCTTCAACTTGAGGTCCAACGACAGGCAGCTCGTGACTCACTCTCTACACCATCAGCTATGACAGCTCTTCGATCTGACCCTATACCACGACCGGACCAGCACCGCCCAAACACCTCACGTAACAACCAACATAACAGGCGTTCGAATGCCGGCACCAAACCTCGAGGCCAATACACTAACCCACGGCAACATCAAACCAACTCTTGGTCCACAAATGGTTATAACACACAACAGCCCTATTGGCCTGGTTATTGGAACCCACCACCTTGCCCTTATCCTTCGCAACCATGGCCATCTTATCCTGCTTGAGGTGGCCCAACAATGCCTTGGATGATCCCACCACCCACCCCACACCACATCAACCAAACTAATCAGTGGCGCCCCTCCTCTTCTTCTGGCTCTCGTAGCAAACAGGCCCCCCAAGTCCCTCATGCCCAACAAGCTAACATGGCTACCAATGATGCATTGGAGCCCACATAACTTGGGGAAGCCTTCCAAGCTATGACTGATGCAATGGGTTTGGAATTGATTCTAACTTGATTAATTGGATGTTTTTATGTGTTTTGACTTGTTTATTTATTCGGAATAGAAGCTACCGGTTGTCCTTGTGTGTTTGTAGGTTGGATGAGGCAACAAAACGTTTTTAGGAGGAAACCGACAAAGAGTAGCAAGAGCGAGCACATCCGAACATCCGAATATGCGAAATGGAAGCCATAAACTTTAAAGAGGCATATCTTGGGCTAGGAGAGGAGTTACGGGACGTATAATATATGAAAACTGAGTTTCTCGACGAGACGAAGCTAATGGTGATATCAGAGCAAGCGTAAGTTACGCCTAAGGGGCCGTACCTTATGCCGGGATGCTGTTCCGTAACTAGAACCGTAAGACAGAGCTTCTAGGGCGTAAGGTGCATGCATGTAGGCGTAAGTTACGCCTAGGGGGTGTAACTTACGCAGGGGGCGACGGATGTGACAATCCGGCATTCCAGATTAACTCCGTTAACCCAAAAATTAACAGAAATGATAATTAATAGCATAATATCAAACTAGAGGGATTAAACTTGAACAAAATAAGTTCATAAAACATTTAGATTATAACAAGTAATGTTAAAAATTATAAAATGTTAAATTTTGACTTTTTAAAGTCAAAATTCGTAGAGTTTATCAAGTTAAAAACGAAATTCACATAAATTCGGGTTGTAACTGAATATTAACCAACTTTAATCATCACATTAATGATGATTATCAATGATCAACAGTTATGGTGCCATTAACGTTCGAATTGAAGCTAATTAACACCCAATATGTTCAAACCGAAGTCGTGGCCTATAAAATCCACACTATTCGATCGAACTTTGCACAATTGAATCCTCATACACACAAATCGGCATCATTAGAGGGTATTGCACAACACAATTCGATTCCAGAAGTCTCGGATAGAAGAATTCTCTCAAGCGAGGCTGAAACTCAACCTAAAAGTCGAACTACTTCAATTGCATATCAAATCAGGTAAAAATCTACTTCAACAGAACCTAAATATGCCGAATAAGCAAATCCCTAACACAATTTTGTCAAACAATATCGAATTACGCGAATTCGAGTTCTAGGGTTCATCATATGGAACGGTTTGGGGGTTTTAGTGCAAACAGGATCAAAAATCAAATTAAACTATGCTACAAGTTTCAGAACATGCCGATTAACAAAACCCATATATCAATTTCATCACATTATAACGAATTGATTAAGTTCAAGTTTCTGGGGTTCTTAGAAAAACCGATTGGGGGGTTTCCATCTTAATGAGTATAAAACTCGAATTAAAACTAACAGATAGTTTCAAAATCTTCCTTTTAAGGAAAAGCCTATGATGATTGGATGGAATAACATCGAATTGTAGAATTTTGGTTTCTAGGGTTTTGTTGAAAAACCGAATTGGGGGTTTTTGATGAAATTGAATCTGAAAATCAAATTAATTACCACAGTGAGTTTCTAAATCCTTGTATAAATGAAAACCCCATGAAATCCTAGTTCATAACCAACGAATTTAACAAGATTAGATGATGGGTTTGATGGTTCACGTTCGAAACCGATTATGACACAATTGGGTGTTCTAAATTGATGATTTTCTCGAATTAAAACTAGGGTGGGACTCGGTTTGATTATTGAAACAAAACCCCTATGGTTTTGGAACTGATTGGGTTCGAATTCATGGTCAATTGAGGGGCTAATGGTTCGGTTAGTTAAACAAGGGGGAACCCACAGTTAAAGGTTTAAAAGAATTCATTCCTAAACAATAATGCAAATGTGAAGTTGGATCAGATGGTTTGGGCGCGCGTATGTGATCCATGAGGTCGCGGGTTTGAATCCGGCCCAATCGGTTTTTGTAATTAAAAACCAATTTTGGTTTTTAATCCGTAACTTCTTCGTTCTAACTCCGATTTGATCCGTTCGAGTTGCGTTGGAACCGTAATGAGAATACGAACAACCTGAAATAATAAAATTTATATTTTAACCCGAAAACTTAATCGCGTATAATTACACTTATTTAAATAAAAATCGTATACGGTTATATGATTTAATTAAACGATTTTAAAGTCACGCGTAATTATAAATGCACATTTCTAACACTCTAACATACGTGTGTTGACACGTATGTGAGTTCAAACACAAAAATACATCCCGAATAACACAACGTTATTGTCTAAACACAGATTCTTCGTAGAGGATTATCTACGCGAGTTCACGTGTGTTTGATCATTCTGCTACATTCAAAGGTGCGTACACGGCCCCTTTTCTTATTTTAACTGTTTTGGGAGAGAAAACATGTGCAACAAACATTTTAGATACATATCACTTGCATTAGTTAGCTATTTACATTAAGTGCGAACATAGCATTACAAGTCCTTACATATCGAACCGTTTAGTTTGCCATAGTGCAAAGCGTGGTAGTTGGAAATAGATCTATTAGGTTTGACAAACCTCACTTGGTAGATGGGATCTACGCAAGTGTTTGACTAGCCAATTCACATTACTATTGTTTGTGCTAGACAATAGTGGAAAGGCAACCAACATTCAAACAGTCAGCTTCGGTGTCGACCGCGTATGTAAATAGTACAAATGACTAGCTATCATGACTATGCATGTGTGATTATGTTATCTGTGAATATTTCATTTCAAACAGTTATTTCAAACATTTGTGATCAAACAAACCTGTGTATGCACCAACCTTTGTGTTGACTTGATTTACATGTTTTCTCAGGACGTTAAGGTACAAGATCAAGCAAGCATGGACTAGTAGATCGAGTCGCATGCATATTTTACATTTCTGTTGTTTGGATTTGAACATTTGAGGCTTTGCTTTGTAATTTACAGTTTTCAAACCGTTATGTTTGTTTTTGTTTTAAAAACGCCTCCGCAACGTTAAAACTTTGATATTACAGTTTTAGACCAAAGTATGTTTGAATATCATATAGAGGTCTTCGTTATGTCTAATGATCTGAGATCCTGGTTTGTCACGTCCCAAACGGTATGATTCCGTTAGTTGGAAATTGGGGGTGTGACAGATTGGTATCAGAGACATTGGTTATAGCGAACTAGGTTTGCATTAGTAGACTTAGACTATAACTGTTAGAAATTAGACACTTGTTTACACAACTGCTTTAAGCATAGTATTTACATAAGTGTTATGTAACAGATATGGCATCATCGTCTAAGCGTATTCTTGATGAGGAGTCACATGTGGAAATTGAAGCAGCTAAGAAGAGGAAACTGGAGCCAGTGGATGATACTATCCATTATGGTGAGGATATTCACATTAGACCCAGAGGGAGCAGCCATTATTGGCAATGGTTCCCTGATCTTATCCGTAGCTGGGTACGTGAGGAGAGAGTGCCTCCACCACCCGCTACTTCATCTACTACTGGCATTTGGACATTACCGGCTCTAGGGTATCCGCTAGAGCAAGCGTTTGCTGCATTCGTGGCACGTATGGATCGAGAGATCCGTAATATGTGCGAGGCAGTAGGAGCAATCACAGGATTGTTGGTAAGCAATAACTGGATTATGGAGAAATGGAGGAGTCTTATGGAGGAGCTGACTCGTACAGACGAGTTACATGAGAATCTGGTGGAAGATGTGGAAATGATGCGAAATGTTATCGTTGAGCTCACCGATCGACTGCAAGATGCTGAATTTTGTATGGCCGAGGCACGCCAACAAGAGACGGAACTACGTGCGGCTATGGCCGAGGCAAGGGCCGAAGAGGCCATTGCACTATCTAATGCGGCTATAGATGGAACTAACATAGTCGGGGATTTGGCTGAGTAGGCATTGACACTTGTCACCGAACATATACAGTATGATCACGGTGCAGGGGGTGGTCCACCAGAGCAGGCTGATTCATCTCCTAGTGTTGCACCACCAAATGGTGGAGTTTAGATATTTTGGTGTTATTTATTTTTCAGTTAATAAACCTATATGAGTGGGATGTACTCATCACAAATAAAATATCATGTTTAGTTGATTACCTACAATTAATGAAAAAGAAATTATCTTTATGAGAACTAGTATTTCGATAACAATGATTGATTGTTGTGTTTGCATATGCATAAATGGTGATTATGTAATCTCATTACGTATATTTGTAAATGTGAAGATAATGGCCGGCGAGAACATACATATGACAGTTGCTGAGCTCAATGAGCTGATTAACAGTAGGGTCGCGGAGGCCATCGCGAACTACACTCAGACACACACGATAGGACCACATGGTCCGGCAGGGGGATTGGTGAACCCACAGGTGCGCACGTTCAAGATGTTCTTGGACTGCAAGTCACACAACTTCAAAGGATCGGAAGGGGCCATTGGACTCTTACGATGGATTGAAAAGGCGTCTTACGATGGATTGAAAAGGCGGAATCAGTGTTTGAGATGTGCAACTGTCCTGATGAGAATAAAGTTAAGTATGCTACGGGAACTTTGGAAGGTCCAGCATTGACTTGGTGGAACTCCAATGTTCAAACTTTGGGATTGGGGGAGGCCAATGCCCTAACTTGGAATGGTTTCAAGACCAAACTGCAAGAGGAGTACTGCCCTCGCAGTGAAATACAAAAGCTGGAAGATGAGTACTGGCATCTTAAGATGGAGGGGTCTAACATTGAGGAGTACACTACTCGGTCACACGAATTAGCCAGACTCCTACCTCACATGGCTACTCCAGCAAGCAAGTGGATAGAGAGGTACATTGGGGGATTAGTGCCTCAGATCCAGGGATTGGTCACTTCTGCAAATCCCACAACGATTCAACAAGCTGTTCGACAGGCGCACCAATTGACTGATCAGGCAGTGTTACAAGGAACTCTGCCTAAACGAACAGCAGCTACTAAGGTGGGAGACCACAAGCAGGAAGTGGGAAAGCAGCAATTCCAAGAATTTCAGTCAACAATCGTTTCAGCAGAACCGCAAACAAGATTCAAACAAGTCTTATCACAATTCGAACAGTGGTCAGCAGTCATCATCATCATGGGGTATATTGGTAAATACCCAAAGTGCAACAAGTGTGGATTCCATCATGTCGGGAATCAGTGTGATAAGTACCGGTGCCAACGGTGCGGTAAAGGAGGGCATGCAGCTAAGGATTGTCGTGGGGAACTACAAAACAACTCCAACAATTAGAACAACAACCAGAACAACACTCAGAAGGGGTGCTTTGAGTGTGGTAAGCCGGGGCACTTCAAAAAGGCTTGCCCACAACTCAAGAAGGGCGGGACTAATGATACAAATGGCAACGGCAAAGGCAACGGTAATGGCACCAATAACAACAACAATGGTGCTAGGGGCAGGGCGTTTGTGATTGGAGGACGACAGGCACGGGAGGATCCCAACATTGTTACGGGTACGTTCCTCTTGAATAATCACTATGCCTCTATGCTATTTGATACTGGTGCAGACCGGAGTTTTGTATCTAGTTCATTTTCTAAGTTGCTAAATGTTAGTCCCACTGCCTTAGAAAACCCATACACTGTAGAACTAGCGGATGGCAAGTTAATTGTAGTAGAACATATCCTTAAGGGATGTATGCTTGACTTGATGGGTCAAACACTGGAAATTGATCTGATGCCTATCACTTTAGACAGTTTTGATGTAGTCATTGGCATGGACTGGTTGTCCAAACACCAGGCTGAAATAGTATGCCATCAAAAGATCGTTCGTATACCTCTTTCACATGGAGAGACACTGTATGTACAATGTGAGAAGAGCAGTACGCCACTGCGTCTCATATCTTGTATGAAAGCACACAAATGTCTGCGTAAAGGTCATACAACAGTTATAGCACTTATAACTGAAAAGCCGGTAGCTGAGAAGAAGATTGAAGACATCCCAGTAGTTTGTGAATTTCCTGAAGTATTCCCAGAAGACATACCGGGATTACCGCCTATCAGACAAGTGGAGTTTCGAATCGACCTTACACCAGACGCAGCACCGATAGCTAGGGCGCCTTATCGACTTGCACCATCTGAGATGCAAGAGTTATCTACACAACTGCAAGAGTTGTTGGATAAGGGCTTTATACAACCTAGTTTTTCACCGTGGGGAGCCCCAGTCTTATTTGTCAAGAAAAAGGACGGGACTTTCCGTATGTGTATCGATTACCGGGAACTTAACAAGGTTACTATCAAAAACCGGTATCCGTTACCTAGAATTGATGATCTGTTCGATCAGTTGCAAGGTTCGAGTTACTACTCGAAGATTAATCTCAGATCGGGTTACCATCAACTCAGAGTTCAAGAAGAAGATATTCCGAAGACAGCATTCAGAACACGTTATGGCCATTATGAGTTCTTGGTCATGCCATTTGGGTTGACAAATGCTCCAGCTTTATTCATGGATCTCATGAATCGTGTTTGTAAACCTTATCTTGATAAGTTTCTCATTGTTTTCATTGATGACATTCTCATCTATTCTCAGTCTGAGGAGGAGCATGCTGAACATCTTCGATTGCTGTTGGAATTACTGAAACAAGAACAACTGTACGCTAAGTTCTCGAAATGTGACTTCTGGATGTGAGAAGTTCAATTCTTGGGTCATATAGTCAATGAGCAGGGCATACATGTTGATCCAGCGAAAATTGAAGCGATTAAAAATTGGGAAGCACCAAAGACCCCTACCGAGGTACGACAATTCCTTGGTTTGGCGGGTTATTACCGACGATTCATTGAGGGTTTCTCAAAGATCGCTCAACCACTTACAGCTCTTACGCACAAAGGGACGAAGTATAACTGGACGGATAAACAGGAAGCTGCATTCCAGCTATTGAAACAGAAACTCTGCAGTGCACCTATTCTGTCATTACCGGAAGGGACGTAAGACTTTGTGGTGTATTGTGACGCATCTGCACAGGGTTTGGGATGTGTGTTGATGCAACGTGATAAGGTGATTGCTTATGCTTCACGACAACTTCGACCACACGAAAAGAATTACACTACTCATGACTTGGAGTTAGGAGCAGTGGTATTTGCTTTGAAGATTTGGAGGCATTATCTATATGGAACCAAGTGTACCATTTACACTGATCATAAGAGTTTGCAACATATCTTTGATCAGAAGGAACTTAATATGCGACAGCGACGATGGGTCGAGTTGTTGAACGACTATGAATGCGCAATCAAGTATCATCCGGGAAAAGCTAATGTGGTAGCTGATGCTTTAAGCAGAAAAGACACAACATCAATAAGACGGGTTCGCGCACTTATGATGACGATACATACTGACTTACCTGACAAGGTACGCAGTGCTCAGCTTGAAGCCTTATAAAAGGATAACTTGGTACATGAATCCTTACGAGGGATGGAAACACAATTGGATGTCAAGCCTGATGGAATTCATTATTTCATTAATCGACTGTGGATACCTTTGCATGGTGATTTAAGGGAACTCGTGATGGATGAAGCACACAAGTCTAGATATTCAGTCCATCCGGGATCAGACAAGATGTATCATGACTTGAAGGCACTGTATTGGTGGCCTCATATGAAAGCCGACATTGCTAGGTACGTTAGCAAATGTTTGACTTGTTCGAAAGTCAAAGTTGAATATCAGAAACCATCTGGCTTATTGCAACAACCAGAAATACCTATGTGGAAATGGGAACAGATTTCGATGGACTTCATTACTAAGTTACCCAGTACACCGAGTGGTTGTGACACGATATGGGTAATTGTCGATCGATTAACGAAATCCGCACATTTCTTGGCGATTAAAGAAACTGACAAAATGGAGACACTGACTCGCATTTACATCAAGGAAGTGGTAGCGCGTCATGGCGTGCCAATTTCTATCATATCAGATCGGGATGCCCGATTCACTTCAAACTTTTGGAAATCTCTCCATAAGTCCTTGGGAACTCGTATAGACATGAGTACCGCTTATCATCCGCAAACCGACGGTCAGAGTGAACGTACGATTCAGACGCTCGAAGACATGTTACGAGCTTGTGTTATTGATTTTGGTGATAGCTGGGAAAACCATTTACCGTTAGTGTAATTCTCTTACAACAACAGTTATCATACAAGTATTCAGGCAGCACCGTTTGAAGCATTGTATGGTCGTAAATGTCGTTCACCGGTTTGCTAGGCTGAAATTGGTGACAGTCAGATTACAGGTCCTGAACTAGTACACGAAACGACGGAGAATATAGTTCAAATCCGGAACCGTATGGCAGCGGCTCGGGATCGACAAAAGAGTTACGCTGACAAACGTCGCAAGCCGTTGGAATTTCAAGTGGGAGACCGAGTTCTTCTAAAGGTATCACCTTGGAAAGGTGTGATACGATTCGGCAAGCGCGGGAAGCTTAGCCCACGCTACGTAGGACCTTTTGAAATCCTAAAAAGGATTGGTCCGGTAGCGTATCAACTCAAATTACCGGATGAACTTAGCGGAGTTCATGATGTGTTTCACGTTTCAAATTTGAAGAAATGTCTTTCTGACGAGACATCGATTGTACCATTGGAAGAAATACAAGTGGACGAACAATTACGGTTCATTGAAGAACCAGCTGAAATCATGGACCGAGAGGTCAAATAACTTAAACAAAGCAAGATTCCGATAGTCAAAGTCCGGTGGAATTCAAGACGTGGACTTGAATTCACATGGGAAAGGGAAGACCAAATGATGAAGAAGTATCCTCATATGTTCAAAACAACAACTGCAAACACTGTGAAGACACGTTAAATTTCGGGACGAAATTTCCTTCAACAAGGGGATGACGTGATGTTTCACACATCAACACTTCAAATTGCAAACGGTAAGCACAAACATTTTATACAATTGGTTTTGTTAAAAACAATTGTGCTGAACACAAACATGACACAAACACTGTAGAATTCAAAACACTTTCAAGCATGATTAGTTACAATCAATGTGCTACATTACATCTTATGTGCTACATTTCATATATTAAATGTTATGGTAGTACATATATGATTAGTTTCTAGCATTTGCTATGTGCAAGGTTGCATAGTACAAACAGTTACGAACATTCACTATGTGCAAGGTTACATAGCACAGTATGATCAAACACAAACATTCACAGTTAGGCGTACTAACTGGTGTGAACGCAAACATTTGCATAGAACAATCACACTTAGGTGTGATGTTACAAACATCGAACTTCGTGTGTGAGCACACAGAATGATCAGACATCACACTAACACTCACAAGTAGTTTCATAACTACTTCTAACATCTAGCAATTTTCGGGACGAAAATTCCTTCAACAAGGGGATGATGTGACAATCCGGCATTCCGGATTAACTCCGTTAACCCAAAAATTAACAGAAATGATAATTAATCGCATAATATCAAACTAGAGGGATTAAACTTGAACAAAATAAGTTCATAAAACATTTAGATTATAACAAGTAATGTTAAAAATTATAAAATGTTAAATTTTGACTTTTTAAAGTCAAAATTCGTAGAGTTTATCAACTTAAAAACGAAATTCACATAAATTCGGGTTGTAACTGAATATTAACCAACTTTAATCATCACATTAATGATGATTATCAATGATCAACAGTTATGGTGCCATTAACGTTCGAATTGAAGCTAATTAACACCCAATATGTTCAAACCGAAGTCGTGGCCTATAAAATCCACACTATTCGATCGAACTTTGCACAATTGAATCCTCATACACACAAATCGGCATCAATAGAGGGTATTGCACAACACAATTCGATTCCAGAAGTCTCTGATAGAAGAATTCTCTCAAGGGAGGCCGAAACTCAACCTAAAAGTCGAACTACTTCAATTTCATATCAAATCAGGTAAAAATCTACTTCAACAGAACCTAAATATGCCGAATAAGCAAATCCCTAACACAATTTTGTCAAACAATATCGAATTACGCGAATTTGAGTTCTAGGGTTCATCATATGGAATGGTTTGGGGGTTTTAGTGCAAACAGGATCAAAAATCAAATTAAACTATGCTACAAGTTTCAGAACATGCCGATTAACAAAACCCATATATCAATTTCATCACATTATAACGAATTGATTAAGTTCAAGTTTCTGGGGTTCTTAGAAAAACCGATTTGGGGGTTTCCATCTTAATGAGTATAAAACTCGAATTAAAACTAACAGATAGTTTCGAAATCTTCCTTTTAAGGAAAAGCCTATGATGATTGGATGGAATAACATCGAATTGTAGAATTTTGGTTTCTAGGGTTTTGTTGAAAAACCGAATTGGGGGTTTTTGATGAAATTGAATCTGAAAATCAAATTAATTACCACAGTGAGTTTCTAAATCCTTGTATAAATGAAAACCCCATGAAATCCTAGTTCATAACCAACGAATTTAACAAGATTAGATGATGGGTTTGATGGTTCACGTTCGAAACCGATTATGACACAATTGGGTGTTCTAAATTGATGATTTTCTCGAATTAAAACTAGGGTGGGACTCGGTTTGATTATTGAAACAAAACCCCTATGGTTTTGGAACAGATTGGGTTCGAATTCATGGTCAATTGAGGGGCTAATGGTTCGGTTAGTTAAACAAGGGGGAACCCACGGTTAAAGGTTTAAAAGAATTCATTCCTAAACAATAATGCAAATGTGAAGTTGGATCAGATGGTTTGGGCGCGCGTATGTCATGAGGTCGCGGGTTTGAATCCGGCCCAATCGGTTTTTGTAATTAAAAACCAATTTTGGTTTTTAATCCGTAACTTCTTCGTTCTAACTCCGATTTGATCCGTTCGAGTTGCGTTGGAACCGTAATGAGAATACGAACAACCTGAAATAATAAAATTTATATTTTAACCCGAAAACTTAATCGCATATAATTACACTTATTTAAATAAAAATCGTATACGGTTATATGATTTAATTAAACGATTTTAAAGTCACGCGTACTTATAAATGCACATTTCTAACACTCTAACATACGTGTGTTGACACGTATGTGAGTTCAAACACAAAAATACATCCCGAATAACACAACGTTATTGTCTAAACACAGATTCTTCGTAGAGGATTATCTACGCGAGTTCACGTGTGTTTGATCATTCTGCTACATTCAAAGGTGCGTACACGGCCCCTTTTCTTATTTTAACTGTTTTGGGGGAGAAAACATGTGCAACAAACATTTTAGATACATATCACTTGCATGAGTTAGCTATTTACATTAAGTGCGAACATAGCATTACAAGTCCTTACATATCGAACCGTTTAGTTTGCCATAGTGCAAAACGTGGTAGTTGGAAATAGATCTATTAGGTTTGAAAAACCTCACTTGGTAGATGGGATCTACGCAAGTGTTTGACTAGCCAATTCACATTACTATTGTTTGTGCTAGACAATAGTGGAAAGGCAACCAACATTCAACCAGTCAGCTTCGGTGTCGACCGCTTATGTAAATAGTACAAATAACTAGCTATCATGACTATGCATGTGTGATTATGTTATCTGTGAATATTTCATTTCAATTGACAATTCAAAGCATCTTTAATTACTTGATTAACTTGAAATCCGGAGTGATCGCCTTTTCATTTTATTGTTTATAAATCTCTTGTTTTAATTAGTTTGTTTTTAGTGCAAGTTAATTGTTTTCTAATTCAAACCTAAAATCAACAATTTCAAGTTTAAATTTTTATTGCAAGTAGTTAATTTGTTGTGTTGAAAGTGATTTCCACTTGACTTCTCGTGGATCGATACCCGACTTCCCTATCTAATTTGGGTTGTAGGACTTGAGTTTAAACTCTTATTTTTGGTTGGTACTTCGACACCGATCAAATTTTGGCGCCGTTGCCGGGGATTCGTGCGCAAATTGCTTTCAATTACATTTTATTTTGTTTTGTTTTTCAGATTTACACGGGTTGTGTTAGTGCGCAGGTAAATTCAGGTTTGCATGCATACTAGGTATTCTGGGAGATCTTCACCTCTGAATTTCGATCCAGAAATTGAACGCACCACTCGTAGGAATCGAGTACTCCATCGGACAGAGCTTGCATCTCCAAACATTCAACAACAATTGATGATGGAGTTTCCACATGAACCACCAAGGTTTGAGGATTTTGAGAATCCACAAGGTAACCCAAATCCTCCACCACCACCACCACCTGCTCAACCCCAATTTCAACATATCCCTCCTCCTAACCATCCCCCTAATGATGACCACTATACCAACACCACTGAAGCAAGACATACTTTCGGGGGAGGAAGTCATCATGGAACAATAGGGAGTGATGAGAACAACATCTAGAATTGGGATGATGGCTGCAACATCAGTGCCGGACGCGTGCCGGAACAGTGATCGCAACAGTAACTCGTACAGTAACGCAGGTACACATTACGTAAAACTATGTTTATGCTATTGATACATTATGCTTAACACGAAACTATTATGTGATTGTATGAAATCTGATTAAAACCTCATGGTTTAAACAGTCAGAAACACATGAGACAACCATGAACAGATGCATATATGTTTGACTTGTTATTACTAGGTATAAACGTATGTGAGGATAAACATAATAAAACCATAATAAAACCATAACGGTTGTTGTTACAGAATGCTAAACCGACGAACTATTCGTATAGGTGACGATCTGTACGAATGATTCTGAGAGTTTAACGTTCTGAAATAATGACTGAAAAGTAGAAAACAAAAGTTGGAAAGCCAAACCATCGTCGTGTTCGTTCGGGTGATGATTCGAACGAATACGCGCGATGGCGACGCGTTCTGACGAAACGAAAACGAAACGAACGACAATAAACTTAAGGAAATAAAATATTTCTTGTTTTACAATTTTGAAACTCATTAGAAATAAAGTAAAATGAATTAATTTAAATTAAAATACATAGCTTCAGGAAAGAATTACCGAACCGCGTAAAAATACTATGATTCTATAAATAATTTAATAAAACGATATTAAAGATAATTTCTAGAAATAAATACCATCCAAATAGTTAAAAATAAACTCTTTTATTTTTAGTTACAAAAACACGCGCGTAACGATCCGGAAACACGACGAAAACGAGTACCGAACAACCGTAACGAACCCGAATACCCTCGGGGTATTTAAGCTCTAAAAGAGAGCATTTATTTCATTTCTTACAAACCCTTTCTCTCTACCATCACAAACCGTCCATCTCTCTCTCTCTCTAAAAGAAAAACCACCATTAATGACCTTCAAAGCTCCATAACTCCTTCAATTCTCAACGAAAATGGGTGTTCTTGGTGTCCACGCGTAGCTCTATACCTCCTCTACATGAAAGTACAACCGATCTAGAGGTTTATCCACTGGAAATCGAGGTATGACTCAAGAAAGTCCACGAAAAAGAGGGTTTTCATGATTGATTTTGATACACACACACACTTAGCCGATCTTTCACATTTTATCTCGAACCACACACCCTCGGTAGTTTTTCCAGGTTCACCATCGACGTGAGAGCAACACCATGTCCAGACGTGGCTTGAGGAGGATGATGGGCTGCAACAGGTTCGTTGAGGGGTAGGGGAGGCCGAACCCTAGGGCACTGGCCGAACCTCAACAGGTAGTCAGACGAACCCTTTTGAGGGTAGCGAACCTGCATGTCATGAAGCTTATCTCGGCGAACCCATCATGAGCTTCGAACCTACCTAGTTGCAGCGAACCTTCATGGCCGAACCATCATGGGTTCTCAATCAAGCGAACCTTCTACCTTGTACAGCCGAACCCTTGTAGCCGAACCCTAGCTGCACGCCTTGGCCGAACCTAGCCGGACCGGTACCTCGGCAACCCTATCACGATTCACGAACCCGCATGCAGTGCCGAACCCTTCTGCAACCAGCGAACCTTGGCTGAGCTCACCTAGACTCAGCCGAACCCTGTTTCTACCGAACCATTGCCGAACCCTTTAGCACCAAACCTACACTACCCGAACCATTTCATGCAAACCCACAGTTGGGCCGAACAGGGCGTAAAAGAGAAAAAGGTTCGCTGGAATAGGGAATCTCCTTTTCATTCACCGGTTGAAATCCAAATTTACTAGGCCCAATAGTTGGCCCAACATAGTAACCGGCCCACTGTTTTGATTCATGTCACACATTCGACCCATGTGGGCTAAACTAGCCCATCGCTTATAAGGAGCAAATTCATTACGGCCAATAACATTTATACTGGGCCCAATAGAATTAATAGATTAGCCCACTTAAAAACTATCGGCCCATGTGGGTGACGGTGTAGCCTAACACGTAAATAAACCGATAACACCTAGTGAAATCCGAGGCATTAAAGATTGATAGTCTTTTATGTCAAATCTAAAATTGGATACTTAGAATTTTTAATAATAGTATATCGAGTCAAGATGAGCATAAAAACAATAACAAGTATAGTAACATCAAATTAATTTGGGTCAAGTGTTGTCAAGAACAATAACGAGTACACCGGGCCGGATAAAGACCATGACTCATTAGTGTTAGCCAACTCTAGGGCTAACACTAACACTTACACGCACATGAATCATTACAAAACGTACTTATAGTCAACAAACACTATGAAATCAATACAGGATCGTGAACATCACAACAAGTACAAACAACGAGTGCGCGTATTCCTGTTATACTTAGTCAACCACTACGGACACAAGGTGAGTTCATTTGTCCCTTTTCAAACTCATTTGTTTTACTTCGGGACTGAGAAGCATGTTAAACATTTTAATAAATTATTGAAATGTTATTTAATGTTTTTAAACTTAAACATGATGCTTACAATGAGGCTTATGCTTGGAATCTAGTATACTTTGAGAAGCTACAAACTTGATACTTATATTACAAACTAGAAACTTGAATCTATATGCTTGATGCTTATGCGAGAAACTAAATGCTTAAACTTGAGGCTTGATGCTTACGTTAGAAACTAAATGCTTAAACTAGAGACTTGATGCTTATGCTATGAAATTTTTATGATGAAACTATATGTGAATGCTTGAATCTATATGCTTGAAACTATGATTGCGCGCGAAATACTAAGCTTGTATCTAATCATGGGCTACGTAATTGCTAAACTTCTGCTATAGCAGGGTTTGTACCCATGTATTGAGATACGTGAAAGCTAAACTATGACGAGGCTAAGCTGTTATCTATATAAGAGACATGTAATTGCTAAACTTCTGCAATAGCAGGGCTTTTGTCTGCTTATATGAGATATGTAATTGCTGAATTGTTTGTGTATGCATGGCTTGTGTCTATGTATAAGATACGTAATTGCTAAACTTCAGCTATAGCAGGGCTTGTATCTTGTAAAGGAGACACGTAATTGCTAGACTAAGCTTAACTAATTCATGAGATACGTAATGGCTAAACTTCTGCTAGAGCAGTGCTTGTATCTAGCCGTGAGCTACGTAATTGCTAAACTTCTGCTATAGCAGGGCTTGTACTCACGCATGCGATTAGTGAAAGCTAAACTATGGTGCGTGTGAAACTATGATGATTGTTAAACTTACATTGAAGCTAATACTTACGAATGCTATAGACTTGTAAACTTTGAAACAGTAAACTAAAGCTATGACGAAGAATGGGTTGAATGGTAGGTAAAATGCTTAATTATTATTAACAACAGTGTCATATGCGGATTAGTATGTGGTGGGACGGCGTCTGGGCGGGTTGTAGGCTCGACTCAGGGGTATGCCCTATATATAAGCATATCGATTTGGATATTACATGTGGAGTTAATGAGGTTAGAATTCTACCGAAAGAGGTTTGTTAAAGCTATTTTAAACTTATAAACTTTATGAACTCACCAACCGTTGTGTTGACTTTGTTTTCTTACATGCTTTCTCAGGTGATGAACAGGGTTAAGCTAAGGCTTTGGATTGCATGCTAGGCGGCCTAGATAGAGGACCTAGTTGATTTTGGAAGCACATATTTTGTTATTCATACGAATCACTTTTGGATGTCTTGTACAGATTACAAGATAGGAAACATTTGATTCTTTTGTTAGGTTTACTCAGTTAAATTACTGAACATTGATATTGTAATTTAACTTTGTAATCCTCGTTAATGCTTGATTGTGCTTTAGTTATTCTTAACATTGATACTATGTAAACAATCTGATCATCACGATTATCACTCATGATATCGCGCTCCGAGAACCTTCCGCCCGACGGGGACATCGATCCAACCCCGCCGGCTCGGGGTGTGACAATGGCTTAAATGGTGGTGATTACAACTTGCAAAACATCAATGTTTCTTATGATGATCCTTACGGATATCCACCACCACAACCACCTATGCATAACCCTTACCCACCCAATCCACGACCACTGAATCAAGGGGGTTACGGCTTTCATCATCAACAACCACCATTTGGTTATCCGCCACAGCAAGGGTTCAACAGGCCACCAAGACCACAAAATCAGAACTATGGGCCCGGAATCCCTATGCCTCCTCCAAACATGGGAGTGCCCATGAACTACAATCAAGGCATGGCCCATGCACAAGGTGCCACTACTCACTTCCGACCTGCCTTAACTACCAATTCCTCACCGGTAGTCTCACCTGTTAGGCATGGTAGATCATTTGAGGTAAGACCAGCGGTATTGACATCCGTGCCCACATTCCAGGGAAGAGCCACTGAGGAACCATATCAGCATTTGCAAGAGTTCGAGCAATTCTGTCAAGTCACGGGTGGCCAAGGCTTTTCAGCAGATGAAGTTAAGTTAATCCTCTTCCCGTTTACTCTGAAAGATAGAGCTAAGGAGTGGTTTTCTACACTACCAGCAGCAAGTATTTATACTTGGGATGAAATGCAACAACAGTTCTTAAGTGAGTTTTATACCATGAAGAAAACAACTGAGGCTCGGGCTGCTATTAGAAACTTCAAGCTAAAAGGAGGAGAGTTATTTCACGAGGCCTTCACCCGGTTCAAAGACATGTTGAGGAAATGCCCACATCATGGGATCAATATGTGGGAGCTCCTGGTTGCATTCTATGATGGAATGTCATCTGAAGACATTCGGGATATCAATTCCCAAAGTAATGGGACTTTCTTGCACAATTATGTACAAGTGGATTGGGATATGCTTGAACGCATGAGCACTAATTCAAAGAGGTTAGAACAATCTAACAAGCGGTCAAAGCATGAGTGAGTTAATGGTGCAGCTACACAACTAAGTGAAGAGCAACTGGAGGTCATGGCACAAAAGATGGCCAAATTAGCTAGTTTGGGAAAGGACAACATCAAAGCTGACAATGTCTTTAGTGTATGTGGTGGTAGTTGAGAAATTGGCCACAAGGCAAGCCAATGTTCATCTCAGTTTGGTCCAACAGAAGAAGTGAACAGTGTATGGAGATATGAATTCCAACACTTATCATCCGGGATTGCGTAACCATCCGAATTTCAGGTATGGCAACACCTCCAATCAAATGAACCCCAACTTTCAAGCACCCAACAATCAAGGTAACCAAAAACAGTTCAATCGCCAACAAGGGTACAATCAAGGGGGTTACCAAAGGCAATATCAAGAAAATCAAAACCAAGGGTTTCAAGGAAACTATAGGCAACCACCTCCTCAACAAGCAAATCAACAAGGTGGATCAACATCTACTTCTGAAGCCTCAAAGATTGATGAGATCTTCGAGATGTTGAAGGAAATGAAGAAGGAGAATGAAATGAGGGACAAGGCATTCAATGCTTTGAACAAGCAAGTGGGTCAGATGGCTGAAGATTTGTCAAATAGAAATCCAGGAACACTTCCAAGTGACACAACAATAAATCCTCAACACCAAAGTGCCAGTTCAAAGAATACAAGGAATGTGCACATCAGTGCAGTCAGCACCCACCAAAGCAATAAGGAAACCGAGTCAAATGAAGAAAATGATCCAGGAGCACCTCTTATTCCAATCAAGATTATGGATTATAAATTCGACCTTGCACTTCTGGATTATGGAGCTAGTGTTAGTATTCTACCAGGGAGCTTATATGACAAGTATGACTTAGGTCCCTTACAGCCAGTCAACACCACCGTGGTGTTGGCAGATTCAACATGTAAACGTCCTCGAGGGATGTTGGTGGGAGTAGCTGTTAAGATTGGGGATTTCTATTACCATGAAGATTTTCTGGTACTAGATTATGCACCTACCTCCAATAAGGAACAACCAACAGTCATACTCGGAAGACCATTTCTTGCCACAGCTAATGCCCAAATCAATTTTCGAGAAAACACAATTAGCATGACATTTGGAAAACGTAAGTTGCACTTAAATATATCGTCAAATTTATTCATTTACGTAATTGAAAATGCTTATTATGTAGCAGGTATTACTAACCAGTGTCATCCTCTTTACAATGTTTGTGAGAGGGGCACCAAAGATAAGGGTTTTGTGTTTGACAGGCCCCAGGTGAAGGATGCTAAGGACATAGCGAATGAAGAGGAAAATGTTTGGGAATCAATAGTACAAGAAGAGAAGCCTCCATTAAGGCCGCAAGTGAAGAACTCGAAAGTGAACATAAATTTAAAGACAAGGTCACCAGAATCATTGGATGGATTAAAGAAATCACCCAAGCATATAAAGCATGCCTTTGAGAATGGGGAATTTTTGAAGATGAGAGCGGAAGATGAGCGAGCAGATATGAGCAACATGGAAACGTCAAAATGGTGTTGGGTTGATAAAAACCGAGTTGGTAAGGTGACGGGCGGAAGTGAAGGTACCTTTCACCCACCATAAACCCTCAATCAGGTAAGGTCTGGCTGAAGACCTAAAACTTAGCGCTAATCGGAAGGCAACTCGGATTTTTATTTTTATTTTTTTTTTCTGTGCGTTGTTTTGTTTCTTTTATTTGTTTCAGTTTCCTTGTCACCATAGCAACGCCCAAGTGTGGGGAAGCTTTTCGGGAGGCAACCTTGGTGATGGTAAGAACTAAGCAACCAACAGGAAAAGGAAAAGCAAGAGGAGAGGCCTCATCATCACGATCACGAAGTAGTGGATCTTCCAACACCTTCAACTTCAGTGAGATGCAAGCTGCGATGGAGTCTATCTTTGGACCGCAACAGCCATGTTACTACTAAGCACTCACTGATTATTCAGGTCCATGTGCTTTACTCATTTGTGACTTGTGAATTTGTTGGGTTTTTAACTTTGGGTGGCGGGTGGAGCTTGGAAACAATTTGTGTTTGTACTTTTAATTGGTTTTGTTCTAGTCTTTTTGTGTTTGGTTAGTTTAAAGTTAAGTAGTTTTACTTTGGGGAAGGTCACAAAAAGACTAGTTGGACAAGTTCATACATTGTTGGGTGAATTGCATACTATCACACATTGAGGACAATGTGACTCAAGTGTGGGGAGGGGAATGGTTGAAAGAAAAGCGTCACATATCACATGTCTTAAAAATCTTGAAAATTTTTCAAAAATGTCCTTGTAAGCGAACCGGATCGAGCATAAAAACTTGATTTGCAAGGCACTAATGGATATCTATTAAGGAAAGGATAAAGGTTTCCAATCGTGCTTGTTCCTTTAAGTTTCATGAGAGTTTTGCTGACAAATGATTTTTGGGAAAATTTAAATGGAAAATTTAAAGAATTTCCTAATTAAGGATATTATGCTTTAGAGTAATTGCATATGTTGCATGTCGGTAACCTTATTCCTCCATATATGTGTGAGATTTTGAGCCTTAGAGTGTAATATCTGTGAGTTGAATTTCATTTGTTGAGCGTGACCGGTAGCTGAGGATTGTGATAGAACTTGTGTGTTTGGATACATGCTGAAGCCGTAAGTGAATAAGTGCACTAAAATGAGAAGGCATTAGGATTACACCAAATTCCCCTATGTTAACCCGTTATAAACATGTTCAACCCCCTTGTTAGCCATTTTTGAGCCTGTGTTGTGTACAAAAAGTCCCTTTGTTTGTTAAACCCAATATCCGAGCATGAAAGCAATTCCTATGAAAAATGTAATGAGAATCCAACTGTGAAAAAAAAAAGAAAAAAAGAAAAAGAAAAGAAAAAGAAGTCATGGAGAAAATAAAGACAATGTTTCGTGGTAATACGAATGCCATTGGTTTAAGTGTTTTAGTTGGATTCTTCATTTTATTACCTACTAAATAGCCTATACCCCTCCCCTAGCCAAAGCCAAAAGGCCGAAAAGACCTTTGATTGGTGCATTATTTAACTTGGTGGTAGATGTGTGATTGACATACAAGCTTATGTTCACATGATCAATACCTGGTTGTGAGCGACAGAGTTCTAGCACAAACTTTGCTAGTATTCAGAAACCGAGAGGAGTGACGCATTGTGAGGGGTGTGTGACATGTGTAAGAGTTTTAAGGCATCTATTTTTGGTTAGGCAAATCTTGTTTTGATTAAAAATTGCAACTTACATTTGTCAGCACGTCAATCTCGATTGTGTCAGTCTATGGGATGAGTATGTTTTGAGAACTTTAATCTATAACTTGGTGGATATTGCATGTGTGTGTTGTAGAGAAGGTGAGTAATATTCAGAAAGTTTGCTTGAGGACAAGCAAAAAGATAAGTGTGGGGATGTGATGCAATGGGTTTGGAATTGATTCTAACTTGATTAATTGGATGTTTTTATGTGTTTTGACTTGTTTATTTATTCGGAATAGAAGCTACCGGTTGTCCTTGTGTGTTTGTAGGTTGGATGAGGCAAGAAAGCATTTTTCGGAGGAAACCGAGCAAAGAGGAGCAAGGGCGAGCACATCCGAACATCCGAATATGCGAAATGGAAGCCATAAACTTTGAAGAGGCATATCTTGGGCTAGGAGAGGAGTTACGGGACGTATAATATATATGAAAACTGAGTTTCTCGACGAGACGAAGCTAATGGTGATATCAAAGCAAGCGTAAGTTACGCCTAAGGGGCCGTAACTTACGCCGGGATGTTGTTCCGTAACTAGAACCGTAAGACAGAGCTTCTAGGGCGTAAGGTGCATGCATGTAGGCGTAAGTTACGCCTAGGGGGCGTAACTTACGCCGGGGGACGACGGAAAACATCAAATCTCGCGTTTTTTGGGGTATTTCGAATCAACCCTAGTCGACTAACACACCTTTGGGGCAAGTTCTTGGGCGTTTTTGGAGTATTTTGGAGCGTTCTAAAGCCCCGATTCATCAATCCGAACAGCAAAATCAAGATTCCAACATGCAATTCCACATGAAGATCGAATATTCAAGTGTTGCTATGTCCGGCTAAGTCTCTCGTGATCGTCTTCGAATGGATGGTTAGGTTTAGTAGTTAAAGTTTACTTTGGATTGTTAAACATTGGTATTAGATTAGTTTTTCATTGTTTACTTCTCTAGTATTGCTTGATTGTGAAACCCTAACTATTGTTTTATTACTTTGCAAGCTCAATTTCAATTTGGTTACTTTTTATTCATTCATGGCTTGAGTGGATTGGTACTTGATGAAATTGAGTTTCAAAGCTTTTATGATCAATTGGTTTTGTGAAATTAATAATCAACCGAGTCAACAATATCGGTCTAGTTACCGGTTGTCAATAAGGTCATTAATTGGTTTCCAAAGTCTAGGTGTAGATCAATTCAAGCATAAGTTATGTCTATGTAGTTTCCAATTGACAATTCAAAGCATCTTTAATTACTTGATTAACTTGAAATCCGGAGTGATCACCTTTCCATTTTATTGTTTACAAATCTCTTGTTTTAATTATTTGTTTTTAGTGCAAGTTAATTGTTTTCTAATTCAAACCTAAAATCAACAATTTCAAGTTTAAATTTTTATTGCAAGTAGTTAATTAGTTGTGTTGAAAGTGATTTCCACTTGACTTCTCGTGGATCGATACCCGACTTCCCTATTTAATTTGGGTTGTAGGACTTGAGTTTAAACTCTTATTTTTGGTTGGTACTTCGACACCGATCAATGACCATGGAACCTGGTACCAGCCCCAACAATGATGATGGGTTCATGGACACAGGCGCATCAGATCATCGCACGGGTAACCAAAGTCTATTTCAAAACTCATTATTATCAAATTCATTAGGTTCAATATTTGTTGGCAATGGACAGCGGATACCAATCTTGGGTTCGGTCAATCACACTATAAATTACCCGAACCAACTATACCACCTTAACAATGTCCTTTATACCCCACAAATAATCAAAAACCTTATTTCAGTAAGAAAATTTACTCTTGATAATAATGTTTCTATTGAATTTGACCCGCATGGTTTTTCTGTGAAGGATTACCCGAGTGGAATGATGCAAACCCACCACAATAGCTCAAGCCATCTCTATCCATTCACATATCCAGTCATTCCATCAGTTTATCTTGCTTCATCCAACAAAGACGTTTGGCATGATCGTCTCGGCCACCCTGGTGTCACAACCATGGAATTTTTAATTTCAAAAAAGTTCATTTCTTGTAATGGACCTCGTAAACAATTGCGACAAACCATGGTCTTCAGTTTTGTTTCTCATGCCCTCAAACCTCTCAACAAAATGGAAAATCTGAACGTATGATCCGACGTCTAAATGAGATCATGCTTGCTCTCCTTACACATGCTTCCCTCCTACCAAACTTTTGGGTAGAAGCCCTACACACAACATGTTATCTCCACAATCTTCTGCCTACAAAAACACTCCAACAGCATACACCCGCTTCCACCCTATATCTACGACAACCGACTTACGACCATCTTCGTGTGTTTGGTTGCGCATGTTACCCTAACCTGACAGCCACCCGTGCTCACAAACTCGAGCCTCGATCATCAATATGTGTTTTCTTAGGATACCCAAACAATTTTCGGGCATTGGCGGAGGTTTTAAGGAGCCAGGGCACCGCCGTTTTTCTGGCCAGAAGCCTCGATATAGTAGTTTTCAGTCGAAAAAATTTTAAAGGTATTGAGTCTGGCCCCTTCGGTTTTTCTTCATAAAATTCCTTGGGCCCCCTTGGATTTTAAAAAAAATAATAAAGTTGAACTGATATATTGTAAATTTTAAGATTACCTTTAAATGTTCATAGTATCGATTGTTATCTTGTTCACTAGCCAATCTTGAGTTTAAATCTTGTTTCGAGCCTTAAAAATTAAAATGGGTCTGAACTATTGAACATTACATATTTCAATAATCGCCTTCGCAAGGCAAATTGCTGAGAAGTTTGATTCGGAGTGTATAAATCAATGAGTTCAAAGAGCTTAAAGGTCGTCACATTGAATTGTGATTTTCTTTCGGGTACTCAGCTTTTCGTTTTAAACATTTTATGTCTTGTTTGATACAAAAATATATATATTTTTGAATGAAACAAATATTTGATATTTTAAACTTTAAATTGTTTGACCCGACCCGAATAATAATGTGTCGACCCGAATTTTAGTCCGAAACATAGTGATAAGGAAAAAAATTTTGCCCCATGACTTTCGGCCCCCTCGGACAAAGTTTTCAAGCTCCGCCACTGTTTTCGGGGGTATCGTTGTCTCAATTTAACAACCCAAACCTTATCACACCACCAAGATACCGCTTTATTGGATGAGAGTTACAATTATGTTTTGAGTGAGTTCCTCGATAATATTGGAGATTTATCCAATATTCAAAATGCGTTCATTGTTCGTTTTGATATTAGTTCACCGCTTTTTCGATGAAGGCGTCAGTGAACAAACACAAGTCAATGGTAGTTTGCATGCGCTTATATACGAGATTGTAAGCACGGGCGTACCCACACTTTGTGTGGCAACCGCTTATCTTGAATTTTTTTCTACTAGTACGTATATATGTTAAAATCTCAATCGACCGCTTATCTTAATTTTTTTTCTACTAGTATGTATATATGTTAAAATCTCAATCAACCCCTTCAATATATTGTAATTGCCCCCTAAAATTTGAATAATTGAATTGGTGATGAGAATTTAAGCGATAATTTATTTGTTTTATGAAGAAATAGTTAATTAGGAAAATCTTCTTATATGCTATTTTGGATAGATTTTAAAAAATGAAAGCTCGTAAAGAACATTTTTAGTATGGTTTTTATATGAAATTTATTGTAATTGTCTTTTTTAACATGATTTGACCCGATCTGAGATGAACATAGTAGACAAAAATATTATATATCTATGATCAAAAGTCCCTAAGAATTTTTCATCCCTAATGAAAAAAATTTCTTGGTCCTCTACTGATTATAAGAGAAGATAACAAGGCATGTCGAATGCATGAGCACGATACGACAAATAGTCACATTTAAACAAGAAAAACAACCCAATTAACTTAAAAAAATAGAAGTAAAACAAGTACATGCTATAAAATTTGATACTTATTCATGTTTTTTTAATATATTTTGACATAAAAAGGTCAATCAGTTTTTAGAGTTATGATGTAGAATATAATTAAAAAAAACTATATAATAAAGTGGTCAAACTAAAAACTCTATGAATCCCAGGTTTTCTTACAAGTCAATCCTTCACGTGTTGGTATGGGAGTCAAATTAAAGAAACTTCTTATAAAGCACCTACTTGGGATGCATTTATTTCATCATTTCATTTCAAACATTCCGTTTTAACTCCAATATCACATTTAGCTTCAATTTGAAAACATTTTGTTTATTTTGAAGCCCAAAGGAGAACATTAGCACAAACTGTTAATTAAATATATGATCTATTCATGATATTTTATTTCAAATGATGCTTTCCTAAATCAAAATAACAATACATTAGAATCACATACTCAAGAACTTCGCAACATAGCATCTTATTAATCATGATATTATATTTTATATATCAAACAACATGATCATCATGTCATTTGTAGAGGGATGCATTTATATATCAAACAACATGATCATCATGTCATTTGTAGAGAGTTGCATCGGACAACCTTTGAAAAGGAATAGCAACCAGTGGTTTTCTTTTCTTGGTCACAATTCCAAACTTATCTGAAAGATCAAACTCTTCATATGTAGGCAAGATCCACTCAAAAGAATGCAACAGTGATGCTAATATATACATCAACATCTTCTCTCCTAGAGGGACTCCTGGGCATATTCTTCTTCCCACTCCAAATGGTAAAAATTTGAAATTGTTTCCTTTGTAATCCCAATTACTGTTCAAGAATCTATCGGGCCTAAACTCTAACGGATCGGGCCAGTTCTTAGGATCACGATGGATAGCCCAAACGTTTATATAGACAATACTACCATTTGGTATCGTGTATCCGCCCACTATGCAAGACTCATCTGGGCATCTATGGATTAAGAGAGGAAGTGGAGGGTGTAGTCTAAATGTCTCCTTTACCACTGCATCCAAATATTTTAATTTGGACAGATGAGATTCTTGAACAACATCCATACCAATTACCTCAGTTAATTCATCTTGAATCTTTTTCTTTACATTTGGATTATACAAAATCTCTGCCATCACCCATTCTACCATTGTTGATGCTGTGTCTGTTGTTGCTGACAAGATCATCTGTTGTGATGGTCGTTCATTAGTTAGTAAATTCAATAGTTCATATGTAATTTTATAGTAACAATAAAAAGAAATGTTTATTAGTCTCCTCTAGGGTCTAGCCATTCCCGCTACTCATAAGCTACTAAGCATTGGCTTGCTAAAGTTTAAATCAAAGAAACTTAACTGAGCTTGAGTCTATATTAGAGTGAATTTAATAAAAGAGCTTGAGACTGAGTTTAAACAAGTCTATTATCTATTTAATGTATTCATATATTAGTTATTACTTATAAAATTATGATAAATAATTAAATAACATACATTAGATATGGAATTATAAAATTTACTTAATAAATAATTAATTTCAACTTCACGTGTTACAATTCCACAAAACCAAAACTTTTTACTGCTTATTTGTTAATTTCATATTTTGTTTTTCCATGTGATTTTTTAATATTTTTTTAACCATTTATTTCTTATTTCATTATTTATCATTTTTTATTCAATCTATGTAATACATAGGCTTATAACCTAGTGTGTATATAATAAGTTCTAAATGTGTATAACTAAAATACCAAACAAACAAACTTACCCATTATATTCCCATTTTTTAATAGTGTCTGGGGGGAGGATGGACACAAACCTTACCCCTATTCCAGTTGGATAGAGAGGCTGCTCCGAAGGAGTTACCGGCTCAAAGTTATCGTTTGGAGTTAATCATCCCAACACTTTTAACGCTATTTTCACAATATAAGTAAAATAACATTAAAATTGGTGTCATTTTACTTTAGCCTCTTGAAGGCCCACACATATATACACCACAAATGGGGCGTAATGTGTATAACTAAAATAATTTAATAAAAAATAAATGTAGAAACTCAAGCTTGAAAAATGTCTATGAGTTGAGATTGAGCCTTAAAGTCTTAAAGATTGAATGAGGCTTTACAGTTTATATCTAAGAGGAACTTACAGAAAGTAAGGCTTTTATTTGAATTATGTCAAATGATGTTGAAGCATCTTTAAGTTCCAACATAATCTGCAGAAAATCCTTCTTTGGAATTAGATCTTCATAAACTTCACCTTCCATTTTTCTTGAGTTTCTTTCAATTCTTTCTTCAATTATGCTATCAAAGATCCTATCAAGATGATCCTTTTGCTTCTGAATTTCTCTCTTTCTTCCCTGCAAATCAAACCATGATAACATCGGGATAAAATCGGAGATATTTGGTGCTCCCAGCAACTCAACAATCTTGAATTCGACTTCGCGAAAATCATGAAAATAATCATCAGAATCACTACAACCCCATAACATGCTTGTTGCAACCTTAAGTTCTGTATCAAAAGCAATCTCATTGATATCAACTGGTGTTCCCATCTTTGCATAAACATTACCAATTGCTTTTCTCACTTCATTGGTTCTTAACCCCTGACATGCATCAAGATTCGCATTGCTCAACACTTGGCTCACCAAAAGCTTGCGCATGTTACGCCAGTGCGCGTTGTTGTTGGACCACGCGACATCAATCGCCCCATAAGAAATGGTTCGTGCTGTGATAGGAGGACTGCGGTTAGCAAACGTCTGGTCAAGTTCTCGAGCCACAACCTTTGCTAGGTCAATGGAGTTCACCACAACATGCAGCTTGTTGGATTAATCTTGATGGTTCGGGTAAGTTCAGTTCGGGCCAAACGGGTCATCAAATAATAAACGGTAACATAGAGGAAGTTGTCAAGGTTGACCGAGTAATATGGATGACGTTGGAGGACGTGGGTTGCTATTTTATTTCCTATTTTCATGCATGTAGAGGGTGCATGAGTTTGTTTTTTTATTATAAATAGCATAGGATGTAGGTATGTTTTTTTGTACCCCATTTTTGTAAGCTCTTTCTTGAAGTTAATACACAGAGCAAGTGTACGTGAGTTTTGTGTGTGTTTTCTTGTGTGTGAGTAGTGTGTTAATTTGGGGCCTGATCCTACATTTGGTATCAGAGCAGGTTAGGAAGACGGTGAGCCGTTTTGAGAGTCGACTTTCGAAGGGGAGTAGCCTTCGGGTGCGGGGCTGCGAGAGCAGCAGAAGCAAGGGGGTCGACCCGGTTTTGGGTCAAGACAGTAGCCTGTTTGACTGCTGATTTGGAGCGTACAAGGTTCGAGACAGCAGGGGCTGTTTCGGGTTTTTTTTTTTACAGCAGGGGGTGTAGCCCATGGCTGCAGGCAAACGCAGCAGTAGAAGACCGACATCAAGGGCTGTTTCAGGCTGGATTATTGCGGTAAAACGGAGACCGTAAAGTGTTTTCGTGTCAACCGTTGTCATGTTGGAAGGGCCGTTTAGGATGGCGGGCTGACTGATGAACATGGATGGTCCGTGGCCGGAAAAGTTCTGGCGTGAAACCGAGAAGACCGTTAAGCTGCAAGAGACCGGAGGCTAGATCGAAACAGATGACCAAGACAGAAGGCTCATCTAAGTAAGACGAAAAGACCGAAATTTCGACAACAAAAGACCGAAAGAGTTGTTGAATTAGAAGACCGATCAGAAAATGTAGACCAAAGACCGGAAGTGGTGACCGGAGATCGAATGATCATCTAAGAAAGTTCAGACCGAGAGAGAAAGTTGGCTGATCTGAATCAGCAAAGAAAGAAAGAAAGAAGAACGACAAGCGCTCGGGTTTGTTGTTCCAGAGAGAAAGAAGTAAGTGGTTATGTGTGAACCACACTCGGTTCTTTGTGAATCGAAGCAACAAGATGAAGACCAAGATTATGTGTGAATCTAAATGAAAGTTAGCAAGAAGATAAAGCAAGAAAGTAAGAAAAGTTAGAAAGATGGCATGATCAGCAAGTTCATGGCAAGTTTTGCAAGATTGAAGCAACTTTATTTAGCAAGTTCAGCAAGCAGCAAGTAACATAAAAAGATCAGCAAGAAGCAAGAACTGAGATCAAGATTAAGGGGGTGAATGTTGGATTAATCTTGATGGTTCGGGTAAGTTCAGTTCGGGCCAAACGGGTCATCAAATAATAAACGGTAACATAGAGGAAGTTGTCAAGGTTGACCGAGTAATATGGATGACGTTGGAGGACGTGGGTTGCTATTTTATTTCCTATTTTCATGCATGTAGAGGGTGCATGAGTTTTTTTTTAATTATAAATAGCATAGGATGTAGGTATGTTTTTTTGTACCCCATTTTTGTAAGCTCTTTCTTGAAGTTAATACACAGAGCAAGTGTACGTGAGTTTTGTGTGTGTTTTCTTGTGTGTGAGTAGTGTGTTAATTTGGGGCCTGATCCTACACAGCTTGCTTCCAAGTCTTAGGCTAAATATAGGACCGTATCTGTGAGCCATCTCGGCGAATCTTTCATGTAAGTTGTGGCTTAGAAACGGAAGGTATCCAACAACTGGTAAGCCATACGGACCTGGTGGCTCATTGGTTCCATTTCGGGTAAACGATGTGGTCCACTTGAACCATAAAAGGACTGAAACCAGAACCAAAAGGGTGAGTATGGTTCGAGCAAGCTCGTCTCTTTCGTTGTCGACTTCCCACCACCATGACCAGTAGTTGATCATTGTGAGATAAATCTTATCAATAGAATCTGGTTTCATTTATGTTTAAGTGATTTGGATCTTGTAATTCATGAATCTAGATATACATATATATATTGTGTGTGTGGTAAAGTTTGGTTGTTACCCCACTTTAATTATGTTAACCCAAATAACTACAATTACACTATCAACTCAAAGCTTCGATTTCTTTTAAATATCTTACCATGTTAATTTTGTATGTGCTGGTTCACAAGCGTTTAAAATTTAAAACAAGTGTAACTTAACGTCACATATAAATATTTTATTTACTGTTATGACAACTTACACTAATGTAAGATCTTAAACCTCATTAATTATGGTATGTGCAAAATTAATTGAGTGAAAATAGGAACAAAAAAACCATAATTAATGATATTTAATCAAAACTACGTCGTTTTAATGGGTTTCACATATAAGTTAGGTACTTAGCAGCCTCTTATTGTCCCCGCGATGGTGACCTAGTGGTAAGGGGTGAGAATCCATAATGGAGGTCTAGGGCTCAAAGCCCAGCACCACCCAATTTTCCCTAGGTCACGCGATTTACCTCCCTCTTGTTGGCCGTGGGACCGATCGGTGAGGGGGCGCCTAATGATGGCGTTCACCATTTTTTAACAGCCTCTTATTCACTTTTTTATATATATATACATACAGATACACACACATATATAGATTGATCGATCTTGAATCATAAAAATAAATGTGTTGCTCACTTTAAAGTTGAACAAAAAATAATTTTAGAATAAAAACCAACTTTATATGATTTAATATAAAACACACACTTATTTTCAAATTTTAAATATGTAAACAGGATTAACATTGACGAAAGCATGACCAGATAATGAATTGATAATGTTGGTAGAATTGGAGTTTTTTAAAAGATTTTTTTTACGGCGGTTTTCTCACATGTTTTCTGTCCTTTGGGGCCATATCGTCCAAGGTCGGAATCCTGTAACCGTCGTGAAAACCCATACCCCCTGATGCGCAGGAAACTGTGGAATGGGTAAACCTTTGCCCTCCATCGGAATCGAGTTGACCTTTCACCTGGTGTCTTTCAAACTTGCCACCAGATAGATTCGAACATCCGATCTCCACAATGGAAGGTAGGACACAAGATTGGTTAGGATGGACTTTTGTAAGTACGATTGATTGGAACATGAACAAAAAGGGTTGGCTAATTGATTTGAGGAAATTCAAAAACATTGGTTACCTTTAAACAATTGAGTACAGGAGTCTATGTTGCTAACCCGTTGCCGAAAGTGGTTGTGGTTGCCGAGTACCTGCTAGTCATGATACGCAATCAAAATACACCAATGATCTAATTTCCTACAGACTAATTATAGAAAGCGTCTAATGAAGAATGAGCTTATTATATTAACAAAGACCTTAACAAGAATAAAGTTAAATGAAATGAGGAGCATGCTAGAATTAGAAGACCTCCCTAATTCGGGTTGGAAATTAAGGGTTGAATGTTGGGTTAAATTCCGAACCCAACCAGTTGGATTGGGTCGAAATAAAAGTATAAAACTAATATTGAAGTCGACACAGGTAGGTGCGGGAAAAGATGTTGGGACTTGGGAGTCTACAAGTCGGCATAAAAACAACTTGGAGTGAAATTATATGTGTTGTAGTCACAATACAATTTAAATAATATTGACGGTTAAAAAAAAGAACTTTTTTGATGTAAACTTCAATATATAAACACCAATTGAGGTTAGCGGTTCTCAAACCGGTTAACCGGTTTAAATCTGGTTTTGGAATATTCGAACCGGTTAACCAGTCAAAGGCTATTAACCGGTTTTTACCAATAACCGGTTCGGTCAATAACCGGTTTTCAAACTTTAAAACCAAAACCGATATAATAACCGAAACCTGTTAACCGCAAGATAATCGATTTTTTACTAAGTTGAACTGATTAACTGGTTTGGTCTCTTGAAACCTCAAACCGGTTCTAAACCACCATTTTTTTTCAAAAACCTAAAACTAATTCCAATAACCAGTTTAAAAAACGGTTTCTAACCGGTTACAAACCGATACCGGTTCAATTAACCGGTTTTTTTGTGCATTTTTAATTCAAGTATTCTAATAGGCCCAGGAACACGAAACTTAGTGTTCTTGTTGGCCACAAAGGCACAAATTCGTCGAAAACTTTCCTAATGGTAGTTCGCGAGCACTTACATATAAGATTGAAAGAGAATATAACAAGGCATGTTAAATACCAAATTTGCGACAAGCCTATGTCGAACACACGAACACAATACGCATAGTCACATTTTAACAAGACAAACAACCCGATTAATTTAAAAAATAGAATTAAAACAATTACATTTAATCTATAAAATTTGATTTTTATTTATGTTTTATATTTTGACATAAAAAAGTGAACCAATTTTTATAGTTTTGATAAAAAAAACACATAATTAAAAATACTATATAATAAAGTTATCAACCAATAACTATATGAATCCCATGTTTTGTTAGAAATCATCCCTTCACGTGTTGGTATGAGAGTAAACAAAACAAACAACTTTACCCAATATAATCTCACTGTTCAGTAGAGTCTGAAGGAAATAATAGAGACAAACATTACCCCTATCCCAGGTGGGATAGAGAGACTGCTCTGAATGAGTTGCAGGCGCAAAGTTATCAATTGAATTTAATTATGCCTACGCTTTTAACGTTATTTTCACAAAATAAGTAAAATCACATTAAATTTAGTCTGATTTTACTTTGGCACATTAATGACCCACACATATATACATTATGGGTCTGTTTGGTATGTGGTAATTGAATGGTTGAAGGAATGGAATGGACGAGGTAATGGAATGGACAAAGGAATGAAATGAAGCATTGCCATTACATTGTCTTGTTTGGTTACCATATGGAATGGAATGAATTATTATTTTGTTTTGTTTGGTAGACAAGAGAAAGAAGAAATAAAATATGAAGGAATGAAATACAATGATTAGAAATGAAAAAAATATCCCAACATCAAAATAGAGAAAATTCACCAACTTTTACCACGCCATTAATTTAATAATTATAATAAATTTATATTATGAAAATTAAAATATTTATAACTAATAAAATTTAAAAATCATCCAACAATTTCCAACTAAAAAACTTTAAAATCACTCCAAAATTTATGAAGAACAAACAATCCAAAATTCATCATATATCACGTCAAGCCTCTTCATCAAGCATGTTCTTTACCCATCCAAGTTTGCGTTCTTCATCAACTTTAAAAAAGATTACCATCAACTCCTCATTTTGTGCGAGCTTACATATAGCCTTGTCACACTCACGAATAGTCAAACCCTCAACTTTGTTCATCTCCGCAAAAAGGTTGTTACGTAGTTCCTCTCTATTGCTCTCTGTTCCAAATACCCTGTTAAACGTATTTGTAGCCTCCCTAATCTCTGCACCAATTATTTCTGCCGACTCTTTCAAACTATTCATTAAAGGATCCCAACTGTTGCGCCTTTTTCTCTTTCGTTGTGTACTTGATTCTTCTCTAGAAGTGTTGTTTAGTGACTGGTCAACATATATATAATCTAATCCATCTCCTATAGCCTCTTGTTCTTCTCGAACCATGTCAGATAATATATCAGCAGCAGTTTGAGCATCTCTTCCATTTGCACGATCTTTGCCAAATACAATACACAAGTCCCAGTAATGAGGAAACTTTTTTCCTCTCCATTTTGCTGCATTTTTGTGCACCTAACAAGCCATATGATAATGCTAGGAATTAAGAAAATATAAAAATATAAAAATATAAAAAACATATAATCATAAATGATTATAGTACCTGTATATAAGCTTGCCAAACAGGTTGGGGAGCGTCAAGCATGTCATTGTTGTAATCCCAACCAAAACCACTCGTATTGTTCCATGATAGCATATCATGTACGGCAGACCAGTCACTCTTCATTGTCTTTATACGCGACTCTATATGTGGTTTTGCTTTTATGCCAGCATTGGGAAGTGAGATTGCTAGTTGTTGCTCCACCGCATTGAAAAAACCAGGTTTAAAACCGTTATCTGATTTGTAATTAGAACCTGAATTGAGCACGTCAAGCATGGCAGCAACAAGTTTCTCATCTTCCTTTTCGTTCCATTTTTTTTTGTTTTTTCCTGGTCCCCTTTCATAATCAAGTTGTGATTCCATATCTTTTCACAAAACACCAATATTGTGTAAATATCAAAAAATATATATAATAAAACATTCTATGTTTTATAAATCACATGCATACAGTAACAAACAAATCAAAACATTCAAATTCATTCTAAACAAAAACATTTTTTTAACAGCAAACAAAATCCAATTAATAAACATTATGAAAATAGCATAACTAAAACACAAAATCTAGATAAATCAATGATGTCTAGATGTCCACGCATTAAACATAGATGTTGCTAAATTATGTCTGAAGTTTGTCCATTCATTTGAGGTTCCAATTGTTGTAATATGTTCCACATGTGATCCAACATATTCATCATCTGCATCATTATTTGTGTCAATAAATTCATCATCATCAAGCGGATCATATGTCATTTCTCTTCGAATAAAGTTATGCATTAAACAACATGCAAGTATAATTTTATTTTGTGTTCTAATCGGATAGAAAGACGGGCTTCTAAGTATAGCCCATCTTTTCTTCAAAACACCAAAACATCGCTCAATAACATTCCTTGCTTCTGAGTGTTTCATATTAAAATACTCTTCAGGCTTTTCTAGTATTTGTCCATTTAGCCAAGTATTCAGATGGTATCTTTGACCTCGGAATGGTGCAAGGAATCCCTCTCCATTGGTGTACCCAGCATCCACAAGATAGTAGTTTCCTTTAGGCACTTGCAATCCATTATCTCGAATCATAACACTACGAAATGAGGATGATCTAAATGAGGATGATCTAAACACAAGATAAATTTGATTGCATCTTGAATTTTATCAATTTTATTGATTACTTTTGTTAATTTGAATCCACAGACCACTAAAACAACAAATAATAATGATGCACAAGTGTGGTGGCATATAATTAGAATTCACAAACCATGCTTAATATTCAAATCAATAGCCCAGTATGATAATTCGCTATTAGTCACACATTGGTGTCCTAGTTTGAATAACCAGTTTGTCCCAATTATACAGGCAATGATAAAAATGAGTCAGATGTAGTGGATGATGAGTTTGTTGTTGTGAATAGAAAAGGAAAATATAATTAAAAAAACATATATGAAAATTATCAGGGAGCTACTAGAAAGGTCAATGATAGATTGAAAGATTCAGAGCAAGTCAAGGGTTTAGGAAAAGAGTCTGTAAAGAACCCAAGTATAGCATCCAAAGTTAATAGAAACAAAAGTGGTTTTGAGTTTGCTAGACAAATCCATACTTGTGAGTATGGAATTTCTGATCAAAAGAAAAAAGCCATTTTGAATGGCAATTTACATGTTACAGTAAACGTAAAAAATGAGTATACAAATCAACAGTTTTTAACAGATTCCAATTGATTCTCAAATCAATATCCAACCAAATAATTCATATTCAAATTAGAATATAGCAAACCCAGAATTTAATTGTTATTTCATGTCAAACTTTTAAAAAAAAAAGCATAAAAAAAAGCTCCGAATAACATCTAAAATCCTAAAACCTAACTTACAATTGAATAGTTCAACCAAAACCTTGAAGAAAGATGAAATTGATCAGAAACATAGATATGATAGTCCATAAATTACAAAACAATTTGAGAAATTACCTTGGAGTTTGGATCGTACTGTGATCTTCAAATAATAGGGTGTTTGATCGTAATCGAGTCCCAATGTATATATATCTTTCATCATAATCCAACCCTTGATACGGAATCATCACTGATTGAAAAAAATCTGCATGAGAAGAGAGATTTTATTAAGGTTAAAATAGAGAAATGATTTGGGAAATAAGAAAGAGGATGAAAGGAATGAAAAAAAAACGGGGGATGCCAAAAGAATGGGTGAAGGTGATTTTAGATGGAAAGGAATCCTTGCGTAATAAGTGATTTCATTCCTTTTTGACAACCAAACGTTCCTATTTTCATTACCTTTGAATAAGCTATTCCATTCCATCCCTAATTACTCCTTACCAAACACTACCTATATGTATATACCGCAAATGAGACGTTTGGTACGAGTAAAATTATATAAACTTGTTGGGCAAGCATGATGGCTTGGCTTCTACCTTATAAAATCACCTATGTGGGATTGATTTATTTCATCATTTCAACCTCATTTTAAACACTCCGTATTAGCAACGATATCTCAATCGGCTTCAATGTTAAAGCATTTTAATCCATTCGGAAGCCCAAAGGAGAACTTTAAAATAAATTTACATATATGATCTAATTATCATATTTTGTTTCAAAATATCCATTCATAAGCCAAAATAACACTTGACTATAATTACATACATACACTCGAAATACTGATCAAGGACTTTGGAATATAGCTTCTTCAAGATTCATGATATTATATTTAATACGCTAAAAACATATTCATCGTGTCACTTGTAGAGGGATTCATCAGATAATCTTTGAAAAGGTATAGCAACCAATGGTTTTCTTTTCTTGGTCACAAATCCAAACTCATCTGAAATATCAAACTCTTCATCTGTAGGCAAGATCCACTCAAAAGAATGTAAAAGTGATGCTAATATATACTTCAACATCTTCTCCCCTAGAGGGGCTCCTGGGCACATTCTTCTTCCCGCTCCAAACGGCAAAAACTTAAAATTATTCCCATTGTAATCCCATTTCCTGTTCAAGAATCTATCGGGCCTGAACTCCAATGGATCGGGCCAGTTCTTTGGATCGTGTTGGATAGCCCAAATGTTTATATAGACGATACTATCCTTTGGAACCATGTGTCCGCCCACTATGCAAGATTTATCTGGGCATCTTTGGATTAGGAGAGGACCCGGTGGATGTAGTCTAAATGTCTCCTTGACTACTGCATCCAAATATTTTAATTTCGGCAGATGAGATTCTTGAACAATATTCATACCAATTACCTCCATTAATTCTTGTTGAATCTTTTTCTTTACATTCGGATTAATGCAAAATCTCTGCCATCACCCATTCTACCATTGTTGATGTCGTGTCAGTTGCTGCTATCAAGATGTTCTGTTACAACAATCGTTGATTATTTAGTAAATTCAATAGTGTTTTTGAAGTTTTATAGTAACAATAAAAGGAAAGGTTTGCTATTCTAGTCTAATGTTTGAAGAATCTAACATGCTTCTAAGCTACTCCGCATTAGCTTGCGAAAGTTTGAATTGAACAAGCTTAAACAAGCTCAAGTATGTATTAGAGCTTATTTAATAAACAAGTTTGAGTTTTAATAAACAAGTTTGAGCCAGAGCTCAAACAAGTTTATTATTTATTTAAATTATTCACATAATAATTATTACTTATAAGATTACGAAAACTAACTAAATAATATATATTATATATAAATCATTAAATCATAATATTTAATAAATAATTAATTTTCAGCTTCACTTATTAAAATTATGGGAGAATAATCAAATAAAAAGTGGTTTTTGCCTAAGAATAGTAGGTAACCATAAAATTTTCGTACTGTATTTTTGTTTTTTGTGCTAGTTTTTTTTTTTGCACTGTATTTTTGATTTTTGTATTGGATTTTTTTTGTTTTTTTTGTAATAGATTTTTTTGTATGGAACCTTGTTTTTTGTAATGAATTTCTTTTTTTATGTTTTTAAAATGCCACATGTCAAAATGTTATCAATTCCTACTTGTATTAGACAAAATTCTATTCTAGTGGATCTAACCATTAGGCTATGTGTTATGCAAAAGCCCCCATCACTCCACGTAGACGCCATGTAGGCGCCACATAATCAACCAACACCATCACCCCCTTATCACTCCACATCATCTTTACTTATGTTATCCATCACTTTCCTTATCACTCCACATCATCACCACCTTTTTCTCCCCTTTCTTCTCCCCTTTCTTCTCCTTCACCTCGTGGTAGCCCTCACGGCAGAACCACAACTTGGTGGTCACGCCCAGTGTGGCATGGTGATGGTGGCGTGAGGAGGCGTGACCCAGAGGCATCACGCCTGGGTCAAGGTGCATAACACATAGCTTAAAGTTATGTGAGTCCAAATTTTTTTACCGCTTATTTTATTTTCATCCATATATATGGTTTCTACATAGAATATTTCCTATTTTTATTCGTTTAACCGGCTATGTCTTATTTCACTCCTTCACAGTTTATTATTTCTTTTATTCAATTTGGATTAATATATACGTTTATAACCTAGTGTGTGCATATAATAAGTTCTAAATGTGAATAAATGAAATAATTTGATAAAAAATAAATGTGGCAAACTCTAGCTTGAAAAAAAATTATTTATGAGTTGAGCTTGAGCCTTAAATGTAAAGCTTGAAACATGTTGTGTTGACAAGCTCATGGGCTTTACTTACCCATATTATATTTAAGAGGAACTTACAAATAATACGGCTTTTATTTGAATTATGTCAAATGATGTTGAAATTATGCTTATGAATTGAGCTTAAGAATATAAAACTTAGGTTGTGTGGACAAGCTAGGGATGTTCACGAGCCGAACCGAGCAGAGCCAAGGGTCGGGTCGGATTTAAACCGAGCCTGGCTCGGCTTGGCTTGGATTGTAAACCGAGCCTGAAATCTTGGCTAAGACTCGGCTCGTTTTTAACCGAGCTGGCTCGGCTTGGCTGGTTTTTGGCTCGGTTTTTACATAAGAAATTTAATATTTGAATTGCATTCACATCAACTCGGCTCGGTTTTTACATAAAAAATTTAATATTTGAATTGCATTCACCTCAACTCAACTCGACTCGGTTCGTTTTTGGCTCGGTTTTTACATAAGAGAAGAGGCATGAATATGTGGAACTAGGAATTAAGAATGTGATTTAGGAATTAAGAATAGTGGAGCACGTGAGAATTGAGATTCATTTCGTATTTACGTCCTCTTTTCTTTTCTATTTTTTTATTTTTATCTTTTTAACATAATTAGAAAATAACACCAAAGTATATTTATTAATTGAAGTAACCCTATAGTTATATATTTTAGTATAGCATGTTGTACAAACGAAACGAGCATACGAGCCAAGCAACGAGCCAGCTACGAGCCGAGCCAGCCATGGCTCGGACTTAGCTTGGTTACAAAACGAACTGGCTCGGTTCGGCTCGGTTACAAACGAGCTTTATCCGAACGAGTTACGAGCCGAATTCGGGTTTCGAGCTTTTTGGACAGCCCTAAGACAAGCTCATGGATCTCACTCTTTAACACTCATATTATATATATCAATACAATGGCATCATCCAATTAATTAGTTTCAATTTAAATTATTTAGATCATTCTAGATGTTTATATTTATTAAGAGTTGTTGGAGTTTCCAAGTTTATTTCCTCCAATTCCTCCTGTAATTACGTAGACTATAGTATTTGTATCTCCCATGAATTGTAAATCAAGATGTGAAAAATATATTCTTTATGGTATCTAGAGCCAGAAAACTCAAACGAGTATAAACGCCATTTTTTTGGTCTCTATCGCATCCATGGCCTCTTCTACAACTATAATTATTGTCACTGCCTCTACCCACTTCAATATCAAACTAACCTCTCAAGAATTTTCCTGTTTGGAGACGTCATGTGGAGTCCACCCTCATCGGCTTTGGGCTGGATGATTTTATCACCGGTGCTGCCATTGCTCCACCAAAAACCGTCGGAGATAAGGATATCATCAAACCCAACTCTGCCTACACGGCCTGGTTTCGCCAAGACCAGGTTATATTCAGTGCTATCCTCGGCTCTTGCTCCGATGAAATCCAACCACTCATTGCCTCTGCTGCGACTGCCAAAGATGCTTGGGAGCGCTTAATTTCCAGCTTTGCAAGCAAATCACGCTCCAGAATCATATCCTTGAAGTCCAAACTTGCTAAGAATCCTAAAGGAAATCGGCCCATTTCTGAATTCTTAAATGAGATGCGGTCCATTGCAGATGAATTGGCTCTAGTTCAAAGTTCAATTCATGAAGAAGACCTCCTGGTTCATATTCTCAACCAGCTCGGTGAAGAATACAACAACATCACCGTCGCGCTTAAGGTTCGAGAGCAACCAGTCACTTACCCAGAACTCTTTGATAAGCTTGTGGATTTTGAAAGATCCTTGAAAGAAGTTGAATCCAAAACACCCGTTATTGCCACTGCTAATGTGACCCAACGACAACAAGATAGATCTTCTTCCCGATTTGAGTCACAAGATCGGCCAACACGGAACCAATGGTCTGCCTTCCCCTCAAGGCCTCCTCGGACCAATCGAAGTTTGCTAGTTTCATCTACCAATCACAACAACTCATTTTGCAAATTTTGTAGTATTGCTGGTCATGACCCTCGTGACTGTAGGAAGTTTGCCAAGTTCTTGAAAGACAATCACGTCTCCTTCAACATCAATACGTCTACTCCAGTTGCTAATGATGTTACCTCTGCTACAACCTCTCAAATGTGGATGATGGACAGTGGTGCCTCTCATCATCTCACTTCACATCCTTCAACCCTCTCGCCCGTTTCTGAATACAAGGGTCCTGATGAAATCGTCTTGGGTGATGGTACAGGTCTCAAAATCTCTCATATTGGCTCCACAAAATTTTCTACAAAATCAAAAACCTTAAACTTACCCGATATTCTTTGTGTACCCAACATGCGTAATAATTTGATTTCAGTTGCTAAGTTATGTCATACTAATCAAGTTTCGGTTGATATCTTTCCCTTTCATTTTTTTGTGAAGGATATCAACACGGGGGCGCCCATCATGCGGGGGGAGAACATCAGTGACGTTTACTATCTCAATCGGTCGAATTTACTTCCTCAAATAAATGCAACTACTTATGTCTCACCTATCCAATGGCATCATCGGCTTGGACATCCATGCTTTCGTATTTTTAAACTTCTTTGTAAAGACCTTGGTCTTCGTTTTCGATCATTGTCAAGCTCTACATTGCATTGTCAATCATGTGCTATTAATAAATGCGGAAATGCCACAAGTTACCATTTGGACAAAACTCATTTGTTGCTACTAAACCATTACAACTGATTTATTCATATGTATGGGGACCAGTTCAACAATCTGTTGATGGATTCAAATATTATGTTGTGTTTGTTGATTACTATTCTAAATATGTGTGGCTTTACCCTATTAAATCCAAATCTGATGTGTCAAACATCTTTCCACAGTTCAAGCTACTAGTAGAAAAGTTTTGTCAAACACCTATTATATCCATTTTTACCGACAACGGTGGTGAGTATATTGGTCTTATTCCGTTTCTTCAATCAAATGGAATCTCCCACTATACCTCTCCTCCTCACACTCCTGAGCAGAATGGAATTTCGGAGCGTCATCATCGACACACAGTCGAAACCGGTCTTGCTTTATTACACTATGCCGGTTTACCTCTTGCCTACTGGTCTCACGCGTTCCAAACCGCCGTTTATCTTATAAATCGGCTTCCCACGCCAATCCATAATTCCAAATCCCCTTACCAAATGCTCTATCGTGCCTCTCCGAATTACTCCAAGTTAAAAACATTTGGATGCTTGTGTTATCCATGGCTCAAGCCTTACATTACATCTAAACTTCAACCTCGTTCTCAACCATGTATTTTCTTAGGATACTCTTCATCCAAGTCAGCCTATAAATGTTTTGATCCTAAAACACATCGTCTTTACCACTCCCGACATGTCAATTTTGTTGAGGACCATTTTCCCTCGAAAAACATGTCGTCCAAATCATTTCTGCTTCCAACAATGGATGATTTTTAACCACATTTCATTCCCCTTCATCATCTTTGCATGCACCACTCACACCTACACCTTCCATTACCCATGCACCTCCCTTATCAACTCCAAAACATACCCATATCAATCATCCTTCACCATCCACGTTGCCCTCCCATGCAAATCCTTCAACACCTTCCACTACATCTTCCCATGCAAATCAAATTAATTACACCTCCCACTTCATCTTCTCACTCCACTTCTTCCTTACAAGAATCTTCTTCCCCACACCCCACTATTCCCTCACAACATGCATATTTTGCATCATCTCCTTCTCCCTCTAGTTCATTAGTTGGTTCGTTATCTTCCACAAACCCTCCAAATTCACCAGCGATTTTACCTCCTAGAAAGCGAAAACAAAATTCCAAATATTACAATTCTCATTTTGTCAATTCGACCACTGTTCACCCTATACCTAATGCACTTGAACCTACTACATATCTTCAAGCATCCAAACATTCTCTCTGGCGCAAAGCTATGTATGATGAGTATAACGCTTTGCTTCATAACCAGACGTGGGAACTTGTTCCCCCGACTTCACGACAACCCATTGGGTGCAAGTGGGTCTTTCGTGTTAAACGTCATCCCGATGGTACTATTGACAAATACAAGGCTCGGCTCGTTGCCAAAGGTTTCCTTCAAGAATATGGGAAAGACTATTTTGATACATTTAGCCCCATTACCAAACCCGTTACTATACACACGGTGCTTTCTATTGCCTTGTCTCGAGGATGGTGTCTACGTCAACTAGACGTAAATAATGCGTTTTTACATGGCCATTTGCAAGAGGAAGTTTACATGGTCCAACCTCCTGGTTACATTGATGGATGGGGTTTGGAATGGTGTTTATATGGTTTTAATGTTTAATTTTAATGATATTTGAGTATGTAATTGCTTCGAATTAGATTGCTACACGTTTATTGTGTTTTTCAGGCTAAATACAAAGAATCGAAGCAATTATACAGGTTTGAGGTGACTGGAAAGTGAAGAGAAAGGTTTTGAGAAGATAGAGGATGGAAGTATGCGATCATGAAACTTTACGGCGCGTAAAAGGAGTCCGAATGGAGAAGAGATCTTAAAAATAAAAATTAAAGTAAAGTTACTGCAACAGCCTACAGTGCTGATGGAGGCTACAGCAAATCTGATCAGAAAACAGTTGCTGTAAGCTACAGTGCTGCTGGAGGGTACAATAAATCTGATCAGAAAACAGTTGTTGTAAAGCAGTTACGAAAATCAGGTTTTAAAATACTATTTTTTTAGGGTTTTTGGCATTCCATCTTCACTCTAAACGCAAGAGGCGACTTGGGACAACTTTTGAGAAGCAAGATCAAAGCCAATTCATCATTCTAATCCATTCCATCACCAATCCATCATCCAATATGAAGATCCAAATCATGATTGAAGATCAATTCTTGAATATGAGCGGCTAATTTCTTCATGGTTTCCTCCGGGTGGAGGATTCTTGTAAGTAGATGATTTGATTTAGTTTTCAATCTTGTTTGGGTCATGCAATCTAAGCATTCGATGCTTTTTGCTAGTTGTTTTGATTATTTGATTGTAAACAATTGGATTTGATTTGAACCTTAATCATTGTTTTTCAATTCCTGAGAGTTCTAGTAATTAGGATATATTAAGTTGTGTTTTGGGTTGATTAGATTCAATTGATATTCTTGTGATAATCTTCCATTGTTTTACAATCGAAGCAAATGGTCCTTGTGTGTCACAATCAATTAATTCATACGTTCATGTCTATGTGAATTCCCAATTGAAAACTAAGTTCAACATCTATCTTTGAATCCAAATCCCGAAGGAATCACCTTTTTCATAATTGTTTAAAAACCAATTCTAGTTAATTGCAATTGTCTTTCAAGTTTAATAAACAAACCTTTCAATTGATTTTCCATTTCTTTTAGTTACTTAGTGATCATTACAAACACTTTCCACAATACTCCTCGTGGTTCGACACCCGACTTACCCTATCTAATAAGGTAGCTGGGACTTGAGTTTTACTCTTATTTTTTACTGACACTTCGACATCGGTCATACATTCATCCACAACTTCCCAATCACGTTTGCAAGCTCAAGAAATCTCTTTACGGTCTTAAACAGGCACCGCGGGCTTGGTACATGGCTCTAAAGGATTTTTTACTTCAATCGGGATTCACTAAACCTCATTCTGATGCCTCATTATTTATATACAATAAAGAAGGTATCATGTGCTACTTCATGGTTTATGTGGATGATATTATTCTAACAAGCAAAAACAATCAGTTCGTTGACAAGTTCGTTCATCATCTTGCCTCTTGGTTTTCAATTAAAAATTTGGGTTATCCAAGTCATTTTCTTGGAGTGGAATTAATACCAACCACCAGTGGCTTATTTCTATCTCAACATAGGTATATACATGATTTGTTAACAATGCATCGCATGGATGGTGCTAAACCAGTGCTTACACCACTTTGCTCGTCCCAAGTTCTCACCCTTGACGATGGCACACCGAAGGTTGACCCAACACCTTATCGTAAACTTGTGGGTTCCCTCCAATATCTAGCCTTCACGAGACCAGATATTTCATTTGCTGTCAACAAACTCTCACAGTTCATGCATCAACCATCTCAAACACATTGGCAAGCTCTAAAACGATTACTTCGTTATCTTAAAGGTACAATTTATCATGGGTTGTTTTTGAACAAGAAGTCTCCCATAGAGCTTACCGCGTTCTCTGATTCCGATTGGGGGGAGTCTCCACGGTTGGTCGTTCTACCACGGCATACATCCTCTATCTTGGGGCCAAAATCATTTCTTGGAAATCTGCTCGACAGAAATCTGTCTCCCGATCATCTGCTGAAGCGGAGTACAAAGCTCCTGCGAACGCGACTTCTGAGTTAGCCCAGGTTCAAAATTTACTCAAAGAACTTGGTCTTAATCTGCATGCAGCTCCTCGACTTTACTGTGATAACACTGGTGCAACATACGTGTGTGCTAATCCCGTTGATCATTCACATATGAAACATGTGGCCTTGGACTATCACTTCGTTCGAGAAAAAGTGGCAGCCGGAACTTTACGAGTTTACCATATCAACTCGACTGATCAATTAGCGGATGCTCTTACAAAACCACTTTCTCGTGCTCCATTTTTGAAACTACGGTCCAAGATTGGAGTATCTGATGGCTCCTCCATCTTGCGGGGGCGTATCAATACAATGGCATCATCCAATTAATTAGTTTCAATTTAAATTATTTAGATCATTCTAGATGTTTATATTTATTAAGAGTTGTTGGAGTTTCCAAGTTTATTTCCTCCAATTCCTCCTGTAATTACGTAGACTATAGTATTTGTATCTCCTTTGAATTGTAAATCAAGATGTGAAAAATATATTCTTTAATATATATTTAAGAGAAACTTACAGATAATAAGGCTTTTATATGCACTATTTCAAATGATGGAGAAGCATCTTTAAGCTCTAACATAATTTGCAGAAAATCCTTCTTTCGAATTAGATCTTCCTCAACTTCACCTTTCATTTTTCTTGAGTTTCTTTCAATTCTTTCTTCAATTATGCTATCAAAGATCCTATCAAGATGCTCATTTTGCTTCTGCATTTCTCTCTTTCTTCCCTGTAAATCAAACCATGATAACATCGGGATAAAATCAGAGATATTTGGTGCTCCCAACAACTCAATAATCTTGAATTCAACTTCACGAAACCCATGAAAATAATCACCAGAATCACTACAACCCCATAACATGCTTGTTACAACGTTAAGTTCTGTGTCAAATGCAATTTCATTGATATCAACTGGTGTCCCCATCTTTGAATAAACATTACTAACTGCTTTTCTCACTTCATTTGTTCTAAAACCCTGACAAGCATTAAGATTTGCATTGCTCATCACTTGGCTCACCAAAAGCTTGCGCATGTTACGCCAGTGCGCGTTGTTGTTGGACCACACGACATCAATTAACCCATAGGTAATGGTTTGTGCTGTGATCGGAGGACTGCGGTTAGCAAAAGTTTGGTCAAGTTCTCGAGCCACAACCTTTGCTAGGTCCATGGAGTTCACCACAACATGAAACTTACTTCCGAGCCTTAGGCTAAAGATAGGACCGTATTTGTGAGCCATCTCGGTGAATCTTTCATGTAAGTTGTGGCCTAGAAACGGAAGGTATCCGACAACCGGTAAGCCATACGGACCCGGTGGCCAATTGGTTCCTTTTCGGGTAAACGATGTCGTCCACTTGAACCAAAGAAGGACTAGAACCGGAACCGAAATGGTGAGTATAGTTCGAGCAAGCTCGTCTCTTTCGTTGTCGACTTCCCACCACCATGACCAGCAGTTGTTAATAGTGAAATAAATGTTATCTTTAGAATATGATTTCATTTTTGGTCTAAATGTTATGAGCCTTATGATTCTTAAATCTTGTTGTGTGTGTGTATATATATGTATATGTGTGTATGTTTATGTATAGGAGAGTTAAAAGAAAACTTTTCAATGTTGGCCAATAGAAGTTTTCTTAATTTAATTAAAACTTTTAAACTGCTTTTGTAAGCTAAGCAAGAACACGGCTCAATTAAGATTGGTGAGAGCATTACCAGATAATAAAATAGATAATGTTGGCATAATTGTAGCTTTTCTATAAGTTTGATTAGGACGGGCCTTTTATAATATAAGTAAGATTCATTGCCAATGATGTATTGTCCTATTGGTAAGATAAAGATATGGGGAAGTGATAGAATACCCAACTCCTGGGTTTGATTCTGGATCCCCCGGTTTTACTGACCTTTCACCGTCGTGTCTTTGGGCGTGTGCTTGTGTCGGCTTTTCTCCGGGAATTGGTGGATGGTGGACTAGGGGCTCCGTCCGTCTGGACTAGTGGCCAGCTTGGGCATCCTTAACCATTGAGAGCCGCGTACAGAATACCTGACAATTGATTAGTTGTCTTTTTAAAAGAAAAGTAAGATTAATTGGAAAATGCACAAAAAAGGGTTATTTATTGGCTAATAACTAATTGATGAGAGGAAATTCAAAAACATTGAATAGGAAATGTGATTTTCTAATTTCCAACGGGTGAATAACCAATGAAATTACCGTGCTGTTGACAAGACCAGCGTGTGGATTATTACCACTAAAATTACAGAAGTAATGATGAATTTGAATTAATATTTTAGGGTCAGGTTATTTAGACACCCCCTATGAATCAGTTGACACCACCTAGGCTCATACGGGTCGTATTACCCTATACGGGTCGTATGGGTGTCAGATTTTGTCAAACGTTGTCAGGTAATGTCTGACGGTTGAAAGTATATACGAGCCGTATGACCCTATACGGGTCGTATAGGTCCAAAATAAAAAACAAATTTGTAGCTGAAACCTTGAGATTTGTTCAACTCTTGAGAGAGAGGTGATTTGATGTGTAATACACTGCAAAGGGGGAAGCATTAATGGCGGGGATTGGATCAGTGAGGACATATGTATTATTGCCTTGCGTATGTACGTCACTTGTATTGTCTATTCAAATCTTACACATACGTCTTATTGTTTTATTTATTGTTTTATTTGTTTGTTTTTTAAATATATTTTGAAAAAACAAACCATAAAAATAAAATTCATCACATAGGGCAGGAGCATTGCACGTGGGTCTGACAAGTGGAAGCAAAGAAGTACATACACTCTAAACACACCTATAATGTAATCTTCTACATAAGATTTAGGGTGTCAAACAATATTTGAAGATGTTTTTTTTTAAAATAACATACGACCCGTATTGGCCCATACGGGTCGTATGGATGGTGTATGGCAGCGTGTCAGAAACATGATTTGATGTGCCAGTTATTGTCGAAAATAAAATATCCATACGATCCGTATTGGCTCATACGGGTCGTATGGATGGTGTATGTTGATCCATCCTGGCGTCTCCCTAACAGGCCCCATATTTTAATCTAAGGTTTTACTGGATTTTATCGATAATTAGAATTTTTTGTGAACAATATTTACTTGTTTTGTGAACATCAAAGAAGTACCATATGGGCCCTAGGAAATTGCCTAATATTTTTGTAAAGAGGCAGGCTTTGCTGCTGGATGCATGAGTGCTAATTATTGTTTGATTGATAGCTTCCTAACCACTGCATGTTACTTTTTTTTTTGAAATGTGTTTGATATTAACGTGTGGACCACTGATTTTCAGGCTACGTCACCAAGGTCTAGTTACCATGACCTCCGTTGAGACCCCACCACCACCCCAGGAGGAAACCGCACCGAAAAACCCCTGACCTCTCAAGGACCCTTATTTCGCCTTAAGAGAGATTTAAACCCATAACATTGCATTTAGAAAGTTAAGAGGTATCGCTATGACAAAGTCATTTTGGACAAACCCACTGCATGTTACTTGAAGAGTGCTAATTATCGTTAAGATAATTTTGGTGCTTGTAATGTCACAAGTTATTGAGCAACAGATTTTTTTTCCTTTATTTTTCTTTATAATAATTGTTAAATGATTCGGCTCCATTATTGCATCCAATAAATGGTCCGAACGTCCAGTACACTTAATTTTCTACTTGTTTTGTGTGAAATGGTCAAAAAGCAGATTGATTGTTGTTTTTATCATATGTTAGGCTGCCGACAGTGCGTCCTTAGAGTGCTGCAGGTGGGTGAGGTTGAGGCTGCAGGTGGGAGGGCGTAGTGGGGACGAAGCATGTGAGGCTGTATTTGGTGTTTAGCACGTACCTACGTGCTTTGCATGTAGATTTTTTTTTCAACTCACATTACAAATATATAATTGATATAAAATAGGGTGTATGTGAAAAGGATGGATTGAAGGTAAAATGTGTTTGTTGGAAGAATTGCTAAAAAGCTGATGTGGTATGCTGATTAGGATGCATATAGTAAGTGCATCCTCTTAGCGTTGCGGATAGTCTTATAATAGGGTTGTGTTATTCACATACCCACCCTACCCACCATACACCCCTTATACGCCTCGTATAGATAGTGTCAATCAATGATTGAACTCCAATACGATGCATATAGACCTATTGCGTCGTATAGGTCATATATACGGCTCTATACGTGACAAATCATTGGGTGTCGATACCAATGATTGGACTCATATACGAGGAATATAGACATATACGCGGGGCTATACGCTACGTATAGACATATACAAGACGTATAGGATCGGTGAGAGTGTTGAATTAAAAAAGTGCCACATAGATCATGTCTTGTCATAGATATTTTTTATAGTTCCTTCTCTCAAGTCTCAACTCTCAAGTCAATTCTTAGTCTTCTTTGACTCAATTATTATGCCATGTAACACGAAGTGCGCAACTACAGAACAAGATGTGATATCATTAGCCGGGCATGACTTTAGATTTAATTCCTGACTAAAAACCGAAAAAAATCAAACCGCAACCGAATAAAATGAAAACACCAAACCGAATGAATAACAAAAAAATCGAATCGAACCGAACCTATTTTATTCTTGTTTAAAAATTAACATATAAATCATTATTTTTATACTTATTTAAACCGATAAAAAAAAAACAAAACCGATAAAAACAAAACAAAACCGATAAAAAAAACCGAAAACCGGATGGTTCTTAATAACTAAAAACCGAATATTTTGGTCTCGGTTGGTCCTGTTGTGAGACATCCCACACCAAACGTGTCAAATACATACCCCCTCCCCCCTCTCAATAAGGACAATGATAAGATCAAATGGATGGGTGAGTAGAGTAACTTAAACAACAATCACAACAACAACAACAACAAGAACGATATAGGAAGAGGGATCATGTAATGGAGAAAATGAGTCGTCAAATGGAAGAAATGTGTCACCTTTGGTAGCGACAACATTATCACGAACCGTAGTTGCATTTGGTTTGATTGTTGTGTTTAATTTGAACAATTTAGATGTTTTTTGTTAAAACTTAGATGTTATGTTTGGATTTGATAAATTTTGTATTTGGTAAACTTTGGATTTGGTTAATTTTGGATTTGGTTAACTTTGGATTCGTATGATATGTTATGTTATTTGGCTTTTGAAATGCTAAAGAGGTTTTAGATTTTTGAGATTTTGTATAATAATTATTTCTGAGAAAATTAAAAAGAAACAACATGAAGCTAAAAAAATGTGGTTAACATGTCCTGATGACATGTCATTGGCACAATGTTTCTTCAAAAAATCTCATAATATACTCTATACTGACAAAAAGTTGTTGGCATGGGTTTTTCATAATTTATTTTTTATATTTTTATCCTATCCCAACCACATGTCGTTCGCATTAATAAAAACGGTTTTTTATTAAATTTTTTAAGCCTCTACCTGCGAAATGTTGTCAACAAAATCTATGCCGACGATTTTATTCTCTATTGGTACGAATCTCTACCAACAACACCGATGCCAACGACTTGTCGTCAGGACAGGTCAATTAGACCTATAGCAACTACAAATCGTCGGGACAAGTTGTTCAAATTTCGTTAGGATAGGGCATAAATGGTGTAACCTAAGATTTTAAAAAGAACCTCATGTTTTTAATTTGCTTTAGGTTTCAGAACACCTTAGCATTCCTTGTGACGAATGTAGATAGATGTTAATTGTTGGACACTAAATTAAAAGAAATTGCAATCACAACACTTGACTCTCAATCTTAGGTGTCACATGTTGAGTTATTGTAAAGATTACATTTTTGTTTCATGTCTTTTTATTTTATTAAATACGAATGACTATAAGAAATTAAATTAAATATCTAAAAAATATATATTATTCTCATAATTTTATAAAACTCAATCATAAAAAGAATTTAATTATTTGTATAATTTATATATTTCTTAAATCTTTTCTAAAACTCCAATCTTATAATATAACTCAGTCTTAAAAAGTTAACCCTTAAACGGAACCGGCCAAAACCCGAACTGACAGGTACAGCGGTTCCGGTTTGTCTGAGAAATCATAATTGGAACTGGTACCTAAATTACCATAGCCAGTTCCAGCTTGTCCGGCCAAAACCCGATAATACCCGGTCAAAAACCCGACTATAACTGGAACAGATTCTTCATTTTGTTAACCAAAACCGAAAACCTGATTTTAAATTAACCCGGTTGTCTAGATAAGAACATCTAAGAAAATGATGTAGTCCCGCTACAAAACCCAAAGATATATGGGCGGTTGCGGTTGTGCCTAGAAACTTCATGGCCCTCATTTAATCCCAACGAAACTCATGTGGGCCACGGCCGCATACTCCCATATTGGGCCACAAGTTACAAATCACAACATTAATCAAGCCCATATGTAAATCAATTTTAATTCATACTAAATTTAATTAGTTTACAGTTTTACACTCAAAATATGTTTACAAAACTTGAGGTTAAATTATTTTAGCCGGCATAATCATATTTTCCCAAAATATATTAGCGCAAATAAAATCTTAACCCAAGGAAAATTATATTCTTCTATTTATTAATATTTTTTTTCTTCTAAACCTGGCAAGTATAAAAATAATTAGAAAGCAAACATTTTATTGCATTCGTAAACAAGTTTAATTCCTTAATAAACGAACACGAACAAGAATTTCTGTTCGGTTACCATTTTTTAAACTTTTATGAATAAGCTTAAAGTTAAATAAATGAACACGGACAAGGGCTCTTTTGGTTCTTGTAGAGTCCTAACTAATTTAATTCATCACCTATGTGTCAACATTCTTTAAACATCACAAGGATTAGACCTTGTAAAAATAATAAATAACTAGGTTTATACGCCCTGCGCGTTGCGGCGGGTTATCACAGTATACTCTCGAAAACGAGTATTATATATCATTTGCATAAGCATAAATTACATAGCAAAATCAAATCTCTCATCACAAACTCTAATACAAATTTTTCATAAAAACCAAGGAAGTCTCTCAAATTTATTAAAAACCAAATCTCTTAAATTTTTTTACCCTCATCTCTTTTAATACTTTTCCAAGTTAAAAAAAAACTTCTTGTGATCAAAGTCTAAATCTGAGGTCAATCACCACACCACCTCTATCATACATACGACATTACACGACGCGAGAGTGCATGGCCCTCAGAGCAGTACTTCCATTAGCAAGAAAGCCGAGGAGGAGACGAACTGAGATTTCTTCTCTATACAATTAAAACTAGTACATGAAAATTGATAGGGAAAGTACACGGGGCACTCACTTACTTATCTATTGCCCGGAGATCCTTCCCAGCCGGACAAGGAGCCTGTGTTACTAATTGGCTTGATAGTTCAAGTAGTAAAGGAGGTCTACCACGTCCTTGGGGATGACGTAGTAATCGCGGATGAGAATGTCGCGACCCGTTACAAGGAGTCCCTTGACCTCCTGTCAAATCCCATTTTTTCATCGAGCACTAAACGAAGATGATCCCCGTGTTCAACTTTTGATTTAGAATAAATCAAAATATCATCGATGAACACAATCAGGAATTTATCAAGATAAGGTTTACAAACACGATTCATCAAGTCCATAAAAACTGCAGGTGCGTTAGTTAAACCAAACGGCATAACCATGAACTCGTAATGTCCGTATCGAGTACGAAAAGCAGTTTTTGGTACATCATCTTCAAACACACGTAACTGATGATAACCAGAACGAAGATCTATCTTTGAGAAACATTTTGCGCCTTGTAGTTGGTCGAAAAGATCATCGATTCTAGGAAGAGGATATCGATTTTTGATCGTGAGTTTATTGAGTTCACGATAATCGATACACATTCTAAACGAACCATCTTTCTTCTTCATGAATAAAACAGGTGCACCCCAAGGTGATGAACTAGGGCGAATAAAACCCTTGTCGGTAAGTTCTTGTAGTTGACTGGCTAGTTCTTGTAACTCAGACGGTGCAAGACGATAAGGGGCTTTGGCTACAGGAGTCGCACCAGGAACGAGATCAATTCGAAATTCGACTTGACGAGTTGGAGGTAAACGAGTGATGTCTTCGGGAAAGACTTCGGGAAAATCACGAACAATCGGGATGTCTTCTAACTTCTTCTTTTCAGATTTTGTTTCCACAATATGAGCCAAGAAGGCCACGTACTTTTTGCGTAAGTACTTTTGAGCTTGAACACAAGACATGAGTTGAAGACCCTTTGAAGCCTTCTCTCCATAGACTCGTAGCTCTTGACCCTCTTCTAAAGGAATTCGAATATACTTTTCAAAACACACGATCTCAGCATGATTCTTTGACAACCAATCCATTCCAACTATGATATCAAAACTTCCCAATTGCATAGGGATGAGATCAATAGAGAAGTTGTGATTATTTAGGTTCAATGTACAATTAGGTATGAGTGAATCAAGCTTAATGGACTTACCATCGGCTACTTCCACACTAAATGATTTGTCCAACTTAATTCTAGGGGTATCAAGTAATGGTTCAAACTCTAAGGATACAAAACTTCTATCGGCACCCGTATCAAATAAAATAGAAGCATAAAGTTCATTTATCAAAAACGTACCGTTCACCACATTGTTATTGTTTTGAGCTTGATTAGCATTGACATTAAAAACCCGACCTGTAGCTCCTTGATTGGCCTGGTTTGCAGCAACTATCATGTTGTTGAGGTTAGCACGTAGGGGACAATTGTTGATAAAGTGGTTTGGATTACCACAATTGAAACAAGCCCTTGGTTTTGGTGCAGTGATGAGTGGCACAGTTGGTTGTTGAACTTGAACTTTAGGTGATCGGCAGGTAATGGCAAAGTGTCCATATCGATTGCAATTGGTGTACAATCGACATGGGTTAGTAGGAGAATGATGGTATTTGCAAGTAGCACACATGGGTTGATTACCAGTATAGACCTTTTTGTTGGCCTGAGTAGCAATGTTGCCAGGGGCCACTTGCTGAACAGGTTGAGCATGGGTCACAGCATAGTTAACATGACCCGCCTTTCTTTTGTTATTTTTCTTGAAATTAGAAGATGACCCAGCTTTGGACTCCTTTTTTGAGGGTTCAGTTGCACCTTTAACTTGATCCTTTGCTTTCTTTGCACCCTTTCTAGTGAGGGTTCCAGCTTTTACATGATTATCAGTAAGAGTAGCAGCCATTTGGATTGCATCAGCCAACGTGTTAGGTTTACTTCCATAAACCGAGTCTTGAATTTGCAAAGGAAGTCCATCAATGTACTTTTCAATAGCCTTTTTCAAAGGAGTCACCATGCCAGGACAAAGTAAACTCATTTCATGGAAACGGTTATTGTAAGCTAAGTTTTCACCACTGTCTTGCTTGAGTTCCCAAAATTCATGCTCAAGCTTTTTGACTTCATTTCTTGGGCAAAACTCATGAGTCATTCTTTCTTTGAGTTGATCCCAAGTGAGAGCGGTCACAACTTCTTCTCCCAATGCCCTTTTTTCATTGTTCCACCATGTGAGAGCTTTCTTTTGGAGAGTCCCCGTAGCATAACAGACTTTTAGATTGTCTGGACACTCGCTGTTAAGAAAGGTATTTTCCATACCTTCATACCATTGGAGCAACCCAGTCGCCCCATCAGACCCATTATACTTGGGTGGATTGCATGAATTGAAATGTTTAAAAGAGAACCTAGATCGGTTAGCTCCTTCATTATTCCCATTGTTAGCATTGTTGGGATTTGCATTGAGTTATTGTTCCAACTGGACTACCATGTTCGGTATTACATCAGCCATTTGTCGAGCGATTTCAGTAGCCATTCTTCGTTCCGCTGCGTGACGTCTATTAGCCATTCTAAAAGAGATAGAAATTTTGAATTAAAATTTGAATAATAATGGAATTGGAAATCATAGAGTGCATTTTGAATATGTGACATATTAATACCTTATGTATAGTAATAAACTATTATTACTAACCATAGGTAGTATGTAATGATTTCATTGAAATATGATAACACACGTTTTAAATCCTTTTGATTTGTTTAAATATAACGAATGGTATTCAAAAATTGAACACCTTTGACATATTAGAATATATGGTTTGTAATGTGTTTGGTATGACATGATTTGGCCTATAAGTGATAACACTCTCATTAGAAGTCCCTAGGAAAGCTAGACTGGTCCCACAGTACATCGGGGATTTATACGAATAGCTTTCCTAGACAGGAATCCCAACTACCGGCATTACACCCTTCCAGTTAGTACATGTCCACTTACAAACTAAATTCTAACGAGATTATAAAAATCAATTTTTATAATATATATAACTTATATGTATTGATCAAACTTATAGAATATAATTAAGCATTCTAGCCTAATGAGTTGGATTCCTAACATCTAACGAGTCGTTGCGTGTTCGTGAGAATAGAACGAGTATTGACTTAGAAAGTTTCTAAGATATCCTTAAACTAAGAATAACATATAATATTATCCCTTATGATAGTCTAAGGCATCCCATTATGGTATACTTAAGCTAAGTAAACATAGGTTACTTATAAGCTATGTTATTCCTCTATGGAAGTCCTAACTAAGGTAAGCATATGTCATTTTACAACTAAGGCATTCCTCTATCGTAACATATAATATATAACATGAAATGTAACACATAAAGCAAAATACAACATGTAGCACATAAGCATATAATTGAACATATCAAAAGTAATATGAGATAACTCATATTAGGGGTTTGCTTAGTCATAGTCTAGGTCACCATTTCTAATAACCTAAATCCCTATAACCATGGCTCTGATACCAATCTGTCACACCCCAAACAATGGCGGAAAACATTGGGGCGCAAGTTTGATTGTTCAAAAGCTCATGGGCTACTATTAAAGTTTAAATATTTAAACATCCATATTAAAATATCCAATCAATCATTCAACATTCAAACATAGAAATCAAATCCAACATTACATAATCAAAGTTCAACATAACATAAATTGTTTTATATTATTAAACTAGGTCCTCTAAGCCTAGATTATGTCTTTCCATCTTCAATTACCTGTCACATATGTAAAATACGATTTGTCAACTATTTGCATAGTTGGTGAGCACTCATACAAGTTATAATATGTATATAAAAAGATGCAATACTAAGTCCAAATGGTAATAAGCCTAAGTCTATGTTCTTACAAGTATTCTAGAAGCATGCTAAACCTAAGAATTCATAACAAGTCATCGCAAGTATTTGTCATTCAATCATGTATAAGTAATCAAGTTCTTCCCAATGTCATTTGTCCTTTACAATTGTCCTCAAACATGAGACATAACATAACTTATAAATCAAGGTTAGCAAGACCTTAATTAAAATTAGTTAGTCTACAAGTTTGCAAATGTACACTTTTCACCTTTTTAACACTAGGACCAAAGTCTAAGCAAAGAAGGTATCTAACCATTCTTAGGCTACTTTGTGTATAATGAATATGCATACAATAATTCCAAGTCATCACATGTTCTATCATTCAAGTAATCACACAACACTTAAGGCCTTTATACCAAACTAAGTAATTTGTATCATGTTTTGACTCTAAGAATACATTGAGTTGATAAAGACATATGTGACATTCCCAAAACTTACAAAAGTAAAAAGGGAAGTATGAGAATAACTCACATGTCTAGCTTTGATCTCAAAAAGTTAATGAGCAGGATGAAAACTTGCGAAGTCACAATTCACCCTATATTGTGATATGATTTTGTATAAGTTCTAGAGTTCACATAAACCTATAAAGTCTATGTCATTTCTAATGGATCTTCCTAAAAGGCAAAAAAACCCAAATTGGACTTTATAAACCCCTCTTTTATAATTTCAAATAATTACGAAAGAAAGATTTTTATTATAATGTTTTATGTATCCCAATGTTTGTATAGATATTATTTTATTTGTATAAAGCAAATAAAATATTTCTACAAGTTTTTGAAATTCCAATCTTTGAATTATGTCTTAACAACTTGAATAATAATTTAGATAATATTTTATTAAAAATAATCAATAAAAATTATGCTATATTATTATAATATATTTCAGAATATTAAATTAAAATGTTCCAAAAATATATGTATATGTGTTTTCTTAAAACCTTTATATGTTTAAAAGTTAAATGTAAAACTAAACTTAAATGAAGGTTTATTAAAATAAATAGTTATTTAATAAAACTGATTATAACATCATCAAAATGATTTCAGAAGACTTAAAATAATATTCTGGATTTTTAAAATATTTTTATACTAAAACTTTACTTTTTTAATATTTAATTAAACATCTAAAATATAAATTTATAAAAAAAAATCCAAAAATTCTTTGAATTTTTCCAGAATGTTTATAAACATTTTTTATAATTTCTGTAATTTTTTTTAGAATTTTTAAAATGCTTTGATATACTTTTTATGTTTTAAACTATTTAAATACAATTTAAATAGTAAAATAATAGAAAGAAATTCTGAAAAATTCTAATACTTATACCGTATGTTTAAAATGTTTATTTATAATTTCTGTAAATTTTTCAGAATTTTTAAAATTGATTTGATATTTTTTATATATTTTAAACCATTTAAATACAATTTAAATAGTTAAATAATAGAAATAAAATTTGAAAAATTCTGATTTTTATACAGAATGTCTAAAACACTGTTTTTGAATTTTGTAAATTTTTTAAGAATTTTTAGGATTGATTTGGATAGCGAAATAAAAAAATAACAAAATGTGGGTTTAATGTTAAAACCCAACTTGAACCAGGTTTGAACCGGTGACCATACCTACCCAAGTCGCATGTTATAACCAATAGGCTATTGTATGATTTCTGATGAGAAAACATTTCAAATTGTATATAATCAATTTTGAAATCACCAAATTCCATATGAACCCTAGATCGAATCCATCACAAATCAGATCAACCTGATTATTGTTGGAGTCTAAAATCATAGGGCTTTTGTTCTACAACTTAAACAGAATCTAAAGACCCCACGATTACCTGGATTGGTGAAGTATTGATGGAGTTCTCTTAAACCTCAGTCGCGGTCGATCACGAGCATAATACGAGAGCTTCGATGAATTTTGAAGTAGATTTCGAGTGAGGTTTTGTTCGAAATGAAGAAATGATTGAAAACCCTATGAGTTTAAGCGTTAGTTAAATTCGAAACCGTCGTTCTTGATTGCGAGTTTAAGCAGTCGTTTTGAGTATTCAAAAGTCGAATTAATTGTTGTTATTATCACGTATTTACTATCTAGATGCGTTAGAATTTACGTTTGAGTCATGAGGCTTCGAAAACCCGGTCAAATGGGGTCCGAAATGGGACGGTTCGCGTGTGGGATGGAGTCGCCGGCGGTGGCCGGTTCTTGGCCGGAAGTGGTGCCGGAAACACGGGGTGGGGACGGGAGTGGGTTGGGTAAATTAAATTCAACTTTGATAAAATTACCATTTTGCCATTCTATTTTTATTTTTTTTTATTTTTGTAATTCCAAACTAAAAATAATAATAATAATAAATAAATAAATAAATAACTTTAATTAACTCCTAAAATTTATAAAATCAATTTATTTATAAAAGATATATTTTTATTTGTAAAGTTATATAGTAGAAGTTTATATATATGAACTAGATTAAAATTAATTACTCGATTTTGAATGCTATCTAGTATATATGGTTTATACAACGTTTAAGTATAGTTTTATTAAACAATACTCATCGAACCATGATTTATTAGAATTTCGATACAATTACATTTATTGAAAAAAAACCAAATGTTACAAAAACATCACAAATTAATATACATTACTATTCATTTTACTATGTAGCAATATAAAGATTTTGAGGCAGTGAAAATAATTCGTGTACACCTCAAAATGACATAAGATATGGGCTCCCATGCCCACCAATTTTCAAAATTAAAAATATAAAAATACCTTATCTCCTTCACCATAAATTACATATATGATAATAAAATATAGAACCTAAAACAAAGAAAAAAGTTATGTGACTAAAGTCAAAAACATTAAAAAATTTCTATTCAATTTCATGTGTTTTAATATATATATAGTAATGTCTTTAATATATATATTGTTTAAAACCATTTTAGTTAATTGTAATTGATTTTCAAAGTAACAAACAAACTCTTTAATTCAAGTTTACATTTTCCGTTTTAGTTAAGTTTAGTTCATAAATCAAGTAACAATTACACCATCCACAAATACTCCTCGTGGTTCGACACCAGACTTACCTATCTAATAAGGTAGCTGGGACTTGAGTTTTACTCTTATTTTTGACTGACACTTCGACATCCGTCAAATTTTGGCGCCGTTGCCGGGGATCAAAGAACAACAAGAATGCTCAGGTAAATCTTGTAACTACTTTAAGAAGTGGTAAACATTATGACAACAAGGTTGTCCTTCCACCACATTTGGTAAAAGGAGTGGTGGAGGAAGTTGATGGGAATGAGGTGAGGATGAACCGGAACCAATTCCTGTTGAAAAGGTTAAACAAGTGACTTTTCAAAACTTAACTGAAAATACTTCTAAAACTGAAATTGTTGAAACCAAAAAGGTGGGAGCGGAACCAACTCAAGTTCCATTCCCATCCGCTTTAAGTAATCCAGATAATAAGAAAATGGTTAACAAACGTGGCCCTCAACAAGAGGAAATATGGGAGGTTTTCAGACATGTTAAAATCAATTTGCCCTTAATAGATGCTATCAAGCAAGTTCCGGCTTTTGCCAAATACCTCAAGGACATGTGCACTCAGAAAAGACAACATAAATTTCCAAAGAAACTTGATTTAACTGAATGTGTGAGTGTGGTTTTGACTGTGACATTACCACCTAAACTCCAAGACCCAGGAACGCCTTTAATTCCTATTCAAGTAGGTGAATTTAAAATGACAAGTGCATTACTGAATCTTGGAGCGAGTGTGAGTATCCTCCCGGGAAGCTTATATGACCAATATGACATTGGTCCACTGCATCATGCTGACACTACTGTGGTGTTGGCTGATTTGACTCTCAAGCTTCCCCAGGGGATAGTGAGGGATGTGATTGTCAAAGTTGTAATCCCCAGAGTTTTCCGCTACGAATTCGAATATCGTAACCGTGCTTAATTTGAAATAAATACAAGACTTAAATTTTCTTTGAATAAAGCTGAATAAAATTATCCTAAATTTTGTTTTTGTTTTGATAATTTATTTTCCTATCTTTTAGTTCCTAAAATTAAATATAACACTCAAAAATTCAAATTGCGAAAACAATCACTAATCTGTTATAATAAAATAATCTAATTAAAGCGCATGATTTATAAAAAAAAATCTGAACAACCCGAATAACCCGAACAAATTGAAATTAATGATGCGCCTGTAATTGGATTCAGATATCTGAACGACCCGCATTACAAAAAACTAAAAAATAGAATCTGACCCGAATATCTCAATTAATCTTTTGGATTCAGATATATCCGACTCGAACAACCCAAATAAATATCCAAATAGAGTTTTTTGATTTCGGATACGATTAGGGTTTCGATTTTTTTCAGATTTTTGATTTTTTAAACACCCATATCATTTAGTCATTTTTAGTATTATACACATACATATCAAAACCAAAAAATGATTTAAACAAAATATACGTTTAATTTTATATACGTCTTGATATATTAGAGACAATATATTAGTCTACAACACATTTATGTCATTCTGATTACAAATAGAACATATTAGACACTGAAATTCAGTATCCGGCAATTTTCCCATCAAAGAGATATACGACACAAACATATTTTCGACTGAAATTTAGTTGCAAATAAAGTGCCAATATATTAGTGACTGATAATTTGTCACTTAAAGTTGTCCCGTATAAATCTACGCAAATTGTTCATTACTGGATATGTGTAGATATATATATTTTACCATGTCATTTTCAAAAAATAAAATAAAATTTATTTACTTATTTTATCTGCATATATATTTACAAATATTATGTGTGGGTAAAAAATAATCAATTACCCACACATATTTTAGTTTTTTATGTATGTGTAGCTACTTTAACTACACATAACATAAAAATATCAAATGTGTGGCTAATTAATCATTTGATTGTTTGTAAATTTTGGCAAGAAATTTTCCCACCAATGATAAGTGTAGGTAAAACAAATTACAAACACATATTAAGTGTTAGTTATTATAAAAAGATATCATCAACTAATTACCTACACAATTATATGTGTGGGTAAACCATCCAATTTCTTGTAGTGCCGACGCATTCCGCCGTCGGTCGGGGTGTGACAAAAGTTGAGGATTTTTATTACCCAGTGGACTTCTTAGTGCTTGATTGTGTTTCTTTTGACATGCTCAAGCAACCCAATGTGATTCTGGGTAGGCCTTTCTTAGCCACTGCACATGCATTGATTGACTGTTGTTCTGGCACAGTCGACTTTTGGCAATAGGAAGATTCGGTTAAATTTTTTTTCCAATGTATCTAACTCTCTGGTTATTGATGAATGCTTTATGGCAGACATCATTGATGGGTGTCATCCTTATTTTGTGGGTGAAACCACAGAGTTTTGCTTTGTTTGTGACAGGTATGAACAGAATCATGAGTTTGAACTAATGGAAGAAGTGAAAGTGCTAGAAAGAATGGCTAAACAGGATGGAAGACCACCATGGACATGTCAAGTAGAGAATCTTCCATCCCAAATCTCATATGGGCTAAAGCCATCCATTGTGAGTCCACCAAAAGTGGAACTGAAAGAGTTGCCCAAGCATTTAAAATATGCTTTCTTGGGGGAGGATCAAACCCTCCCGGTGATCATTGCATCTCATTTGGAGAAGGAGCAGGAAGAAGCACTACTGAGGGTGCTCAAGGATCATAAAGCTGCAATTGGATGGTCAATTGCTGATCTTACAGGTATTAGTCCTTCTATTGTAATGCATAAAATAATAACAGATGCAGATGCCAAACCCGCTCGTGATACTCAACAAAGACTCAATCCAAACATGCGGGAAGTCGTGAAGAAAGAGGTCATCAAGTGGTTGGATGCAGGGATCATCTATCCAATTTCAGACAGCTTATGGGTAAGTCTAACTCAAATGGTACCAAAGAAAGCAGGCATCCAGATAGTTCAGAGTGAATCAGGTGAACAAATTGCCACTCGGCCGGTAACCGGGTGGCGTGTGTGTATCGATTATAGGAAATTGAATGCTGCTACCTCAAAGGATCACTTTCCTTTGCCTTTCATTGACCAAATTGTAGAGAATCTATCAGGTCAGAAGTTTTATTTCTTTTTAGATGGATATTCAGGCTACAATCAAATAGCCATTCATCCGGATGACCAAGAGAAGGCCACATTCACATGCCCGTTTGGTACTTTCGTATTTAGGCGAATGCCATTTGGGTTGTGCAATGCCCCGGTCACCTTTCAAAAGTGCATGATGAGTATCTTTTCAGATATGGTCGGGATTCTCTTCAAATCTTTATAGATGATTTTTCTGTTTTTGGATCTTCTTTTGATTCTTGTTTGAATGATTTGTCTAAAGTTCTAAAACGATGTGTGGAAACAAACTTGGTCTTGAGTTGGGAAAAGAGCCACTTTATGGTTCAAGAGGGAATCGTGCTGGGGCACGTAGTGTCAAGTCGGGGGATTGAAATAGATAGAGCTAAAATTAGTGTCATTTCAACACTACCTCCCCCGACCAATGTTAAGGGTGTCCATTCTTTTCTAGTACGTGTCGGGTTCTATCGTAGGTTCATTAAGGGATTTAGTGTTATCACAAAACCTTTATGTAACTTACTTTTGAAGGATGTTCCTTTTGAATTTAATGAAGAATGTTTAAAAGCTTTCAATGTGTTAAAGGAACAATTGGTACAAGCCCCAATCTTGCAATCACCTGACTGGACAAAACCTTTTGAAATCATGTGTGATGCAAGTGACTTTGCAATTGGGGCTGTTTTGGGTCAAAGAGTAGATAAGAAACCGGTAGTTATCTATTACGCAAGCAAAACCCTCTCAGATGCTCAGTTGAATTACACAACAACCGAGAAGGAGTTGCTTGCTGTTGTCTATGCATTAGACAAATTCCGGTCATATGTTTGGAGTAAAGTGATTGTTTACTCTGATCATAGTGCAGTTCGCTACTTGATGGAAAAAAAAGGATGCTAAGCCAAGACTGATTCGTTGGATCTTGCGACTACAAGAGTTTGATTTAGAGATCAGAGATAAGAAAGGATGCGAGAATGTAGTAGCAGACCATCTGTCCCGAATTCCTGCTGAGCATCAGGAAGTTACTCCTGATATCAATGAACAATTTCCTGATGAATATTTGATGTCCATTTCATTCGGGCCATGGTATGCTAATTTTGCTAACTATTTAGCTGCAAGTACACTTCCAGAAAACTGGAACAAGAGGAGGAGGCAACAGTTTTATGCACAGGTTAAGCATTATATCTGGGATGAACCATATTTGTTCAAGATTGGTGCCGACCAGATCATACGAATATGTGTGCTAGAAAACGAAGTGTCAGATGTATTGAAGCATGCCCACTCGTCTGCTTGTGGTGGCCATTTCAGTGGCCAAAAGACGGGGCATCGGGTTTTGAATTGTGGTTTTTATTGGCCGACTTTGTTTAAAGATGCTTTTGATTATGCTAAAAACTGTGTTAATTGTCAAAAGATGGGTGGGATTTCAAAGAGAAACGAGATGCCCATGCAACCAATCCTCATTGTTGATATCTTTGACGTGTGCGAAATTGATTTCATGGGCCCATTTCCAAATTCCCTTGGCAACTTATATATTTTGGTGGCTTGATTATGTTTCGAAATAGGTTGAAGCAATTGCCACCAAAACCAATGATCATGCCGTTGTTTGTAAGTTTGTCCAATCAAACATTTTTGCACGGTTTGGAATCCCTCATGTGATCATAAGTGATGGGGATCTCACTTTAAAAACTTTCAATTTGGAAAACTTCTTAAACGGTATGGAGTGGATCACCGGATTGCCACACCATATCACCCACAAACAAGTGGGCAAGTTGAAGTGTCTAATAGACAAATCAAAGAAATTTTACAAAAAACGGTGTGAGCCTACCGTAAGGATTGGTCAACCAAATTGGATGACGCCTTGTGGGCTTATCGCACCGCATTTAAAACTCCTATTGGCACTACTCCGTATCGATTGGTGTATGGCAGAGGGTGTCACTTGCCAATGGAGCTTGCACATCGTGCACTTTGGGCAGTTAAACAAGTTAACATGGATTATAATGATGCAGGTGCTCATTGGAAGCTGAAATTGTGTGAGCTTGAGGAATTACATGATGAGGCGTATGATTGTGCATCGTCATACAAAGACAAGATGAAAGCCGTACACGATGCAAAGATAAAGAAACAGACCTTCGAGGAAGGACAAAAGGTATGGCTATTCAATTCACGTCTTAAATTGTTTTCAGGTAAGTTGAAGAGCAAATGGATTGGTCCCTTCGTGACCACAAAGGTTGGGAAGTTTGGAGATATTGAAATCGAGGACATACAAGACCAACGAAGCAAGTGGTAAATGGCCACAGGTTAAAACCATATTTAGATGGAAATGATGTCAACACAAAATCAATGAACAAGGTGAGTTTCATTGTAAACTCACCCGGTGATTTGGCCGTCTGAGGGTCATGATTGTCGAGCTAACGACAATAAACATATCGCTTATCGGGAGGCAACCCGACGTCGTAGTGTTTTCTTTTGTGTGAGTCAGTTCAATTTTATTTAGTTAATGTTTATATTTTATTATATTTTTGCATTTTAACCAACTCTGTTGCAGACCATAAGTGTGGGGAAGTATGGGTGTCTCATGTAGACTTGGTTGGGTGCAATTGAGGACAATACACAGCTATTCAAGGAGGTGGAGGGTCCAAACGAAAGGTTTTAAAGTTGTTTTAACTTAATCTCTTTTTAAAGTATTTTAATTATTTTATTTTTTTTAGTGACAATCTCTACATTTTAAGTTTTATATGAAAAAAAAATCAAATGGGCGTAGGCTACGGTACAGGAGTAGGCTACGCTGGCCCTTTGCTGTCAAAACAGAAAGTTTAACCGTAAGCTACGCTCCAGGCGTAGCCTACGCCGGCGGTAGCATCCAAATTTTTTTTTTCCCTTTCTTTGACTTTTGTTGACCACCCACTCCCTTTAACATTCTTTTTCAGCCATTTACGTGACAGCCCCTTCTCCCTCATTGCTTTCTTCTAAAAAACCCTAAATCTCCATAACCATTCCACCTTCAAAAACCCTTGATTCTTAACCAAATCGGGTGAACAAATAATGGATCTTAAGTGATTTTTCGCAAGGATTACAACCACGGTATTAGTTTTTGCAAAAATCAGTCGTTTCAAGCAGGATTCGAGCAAGAGGGTGACGAACCCACGGTCAAAAGTCGAGGATTTTCACTTTCATCTCCTCATCGTTGTAATCAAAGCCCATTTCGACTGTTTTAAACGAGCAAGGTATGAATTTCATGTGATGTTTTTTCATTAGCAGCATACAAGGTGAGGTTAGCCCATACATGTGTCGTATTTTCACCTTGGTTTGATCCTAGATGGCGTGAAATGCTAAAAGGGTTGTTGTTGGGATGAGATTCTCATGATTTTGCATATAGCAATCAGATTTTATTGTTGGGCTGGGAATAATTCATTTTGTTAAACCCATTATGGCTATTACAATATGCTGAATTTGTTGACATGTTGTAATTGATTTCTAATACCATGTAGTCCAGCTCTTGTTTGGGGTCATGAAACAGTAGGCTACGCCCAGAGAGTCGCCTACGTCCGTCGTAAAGCCTGCACGTATTTAAACTTTAAAAATTAGGGTTTTGGGGATCCGAACTCATTCCATTCGACTTGGGACGGCTTTGGACGATATTAGAAGCCAAAATTGAAGTCTTTCCACCATTCTAATCCATCCAATCACTTCCTAATCATCCATGATGAAGATCCAATCAAGTTTTGAAGATCGATTCGATGTCATGAGCGGCTAATCTCTCCGTGGTTTCCTTCAGGTGGAGGATTCTTGTAGGTAGATGATTTGATTTAGTTTTCTTTCGTGTTTGGGACATGCAATCGAAGCATTCGATGCTTTTTGCTAGTTATTTTGATTATTTGATTGTAAACGATTGGATTTTAATTGAACCTTAATCATTGCTTTTCAATTCTTGAGAGTTCTAGTAATTAGGATATATTAAGTTGTGTTTTGGTTTAATTGTATTCAATTGATGTTCATGTGATAATCTTCCTTTGTTTTACAATCGAAGCAAATGGTCCTTGTGTGTCACAATCAACTAATTCATACGTTCATGTCTATGTGAATTCCCAATTGAAAACTAAGTTAATTATCTATCTTTGAATCCAAATTCCAGAGGAATCACCGTTTTCATTATTGTTTAAAACCATTTTAGTTAATTGTAATTGATTTTCAAAGTAATAAACAAACTCTTTAATTCAAGTTTACATATTCCGTTTTAGTTAAGTTTAGTTCATAAATCAAGTAACAATTACACCATCCACAAATACTCCTTGTGGTTCGACACCCGACTTACCTATCTAATAATGTAGCTGGGACTTGAGTTTTACTCTTATTTTTGACTGACACTTCGACATCGGTCAACTATATTTTATTAAACAATAAAAAACATTATTTGTGAATTGTGTTGCTTAAACAAACGGCCGTCATATATTTTATGACTCGGCCGTCATATCAGATACGTAATCCATACCACTATACCGGCCGAGTTCGCTTGAAGGGGTATTACCCCTTTGATGTTTAGCCGTGACGTTTCGAACCGTGTTTAATAGGTTAACCATCGGATCTCGTGCTCGAGAAGCACTCGAACTTGATGAGGAACCAGGGGTGGGCATATGTATGTTTCCACCATATTTAATCAAATAAAAGTCATACATAGATTGTAAATTATTATTAAAAACATTTTTTGCTTCGGTTGAAAAGCTTGGGTATATCTCGTGTATGTCAAGAGCGTCATAAATTTCGTCTATCAAGCATTCCACCCCCGTAACATTTAAAATTGGGTTTAAAGCGGCCGCGCAAGTAAAAATGGGTGGTAAGTCAAGAAAATACTTTAGTAATTTATTTCGCATCGGTAATATCATGTTAGAAAACATATCATTTTTATTTTCAAAATTTTTAAAGTTTGTAACCATTAAAAATAACTCCGAAAGAACCAAAGAACTAGTCGGGTAATAAGTCCCTCATAGTTTAGTAGTTGATGATTTAAAAACTTCAAGAAATTCAGATAATAATTGGATATTATCCCAAGAACTATCCAAAAATGCGTCGACATAACCCCGGTCGACGAGACTTGCGTGAAACATTTGCAAAGTATCTTTTTGTCGTAAAACACTTTCAAGCATGAGGCAAGTAGAATTCCATCTATGAGGTACATCCCAGTTTGCACCCAAAGAAATCCTCCCCGTATCTTTACAAAATTTCCTATATGCCATATGTCGTGCCCGGCTCTTTTTAAAAATATCATGTAGCATTTGTCGACAAACGTTTATAAATGTTGTAACATCATCAGTGTCAATACCGTCTTGCACAATTAAATTTATTATATGTGCAACACATCTTGAGTGAAAAAATGCACCATTACATAACGGCAAATATTTTAGTTTTAATTTTTCAACCGCCGTTGTATTGTTTGAAGCGTTATCAAATGCCATTGAAAATATTTTTTTTCTAACTTAAACGTCGTTATTACATAATCTAAAATTTGAAATAAAAGGTCACCGGTATGTGGATACGGAAAAAGTTCAAAAGCAATGGTGCATTTCATCATTATCCATGATGACGGTTCTACCCAATGAGCGGTGACGCAAAGATAGGATTCGGGTAGATTATGTGGAGCCGACCAAACATCACTAGTTAAGTTAACCCCCGTATTTAAATTTTCAAAATATGCAACTAGTTCATGTTTGGCATGTTTCCACATCTTTAAACAATGACGTCTAAGAGTTTGTCGACTTACGTGGGTGTAGCGTGGTTGAAGCGTCTCCCAAATCATGTTTGTTAACCGAGGGTTGTCGAAATGGCTAAACGGCAACGCCTCTAGAATCACGAACTTCGCCATTCGATCCCGAACCCGATCAAGGTCATAATTAAATATTCCACCTTCAACATCCATTTGCGTTTGTTGAGACTCGGGATCCTTTTTCAACGCCTTGCAAAACGGTTTGTTGATGTGTTTCTTCAAATTCGAATTCGATTCTTTCCCTAAATATATTCCACAAAATTTGCAACGAGCATTTATAGAACCATCACTAAGCTCGACCAAATCCCAATTGCACCATATCTCCGGGTTCCGATTGTGTTCAATAACACGAACAAATGATGGTCCGGTGTTAGAACCTTGACCGACCGAAGAATTTGAAGCATCCATGATAACAAAGGGAAATTTATAAAGAGTATTGAGACTTTGAGAGTAGGAAACGAGAAAACGAAAAACCAAAACGAGATATGGAGACTAAACAAGCGCGTATAAAGAGCGTTTTTTGCGTTTTTTCGCGTTCGGGATTGCGTTTTGAGTTGTGTGATCACTCCATACCACCCAATACCTATTTATACTAGTTTAGGGGGATAAAACGACTAGTTTCATGCTCCAAACGGTCAAAAAACGGCTAGAAATGGATCTCCAACGTTCATATTCGTTCTAACGGCTATAACCGGTTCCTAACCGGTTCCAACCGGTTCCGGGTAGGAACCGGTTTCGGTTCGGGTCCGGGTACTAACCGGTCGAGGGGGAAAAACGTGGAACCGTGTCCTAACTTTCGGGTACTACCGGGTAGGGACCGGTTCTTGAAAATACCGGGTAGGAACCGGTTCGGTTCCGGGTCGGGTCCAGGAACCGGTTACGATGGCCACCTCTACCTATGACCCAATATGATCAAAACGAAACCCAAAACACTTATTGATCAAGCAAGTGGAATAAACCCATTAGATAAAAGTGGGTGTTTATAAAAAAAAGGAATGCCAAAAGTACAACATAAAAGCATAAAGCACAGTTTGTTTAGGCATGTAAATGAAAATCGAACGTTTTGTGAACCGTTCGTTGATCGTTCGGTAAAAAGTTCGTTTATGTTCTTTTATTTAGTAAATGAAGGAACATGAACCAATTTTTTTGTTCATTTAACTAAACGAATGAATATAAACACACGTCGTTCATTCATATACTTTGTGAACGTTCGTTTAAGTTCGTTCATTTATGTTCATTTATATTTGTTCATGTAGGTTCATTTATATTCGTTCGTTTATTTTTATTAATAAATTAATTCATTTATTATAAATCAGTGATATATTCGTCTTCTACAAATTAACATGACTGTGTTATTTTTATTTTACCCAAATTTTAATGAATTTATGAATTAAAATGGTCTAATATCAATGCAAGTTTATAACCCACGTGTTTGTTTATGTTTGTTTGACTATATGCGTTCAATTGTGTATATTTTTGTTTGTTTAGTTATGTTCGTTTATATTTGTTCAGTTAAGTTCATTTATGTGTGTTTATTTTGTTTGTCTATCTTCGTAAACTATTCGTTTATACTATTAACAAACGAACATGAACGAACAGGAACAAACTAAGTTTCTTAATGAACGAATAGGAAACCCTCCGTTCGTTTAAATGTTCGTGTTTGATCGTTTGTTTGGTTAAAGTTAAACAAACAAACATGAACATGCTTTGTTCGTGTTTGCTCGGTTCATTTACATGCCTAGGTTTGTTGCAACGAGATGTGTGCAACAATCTGAAACTGACAAGCACGGAACATTGCAAGTTCATCTTTCCAAGGGCTTTGCTTGCAACAACTGACAAACCCCATCACATGGAAAATTTCCTTGCAAAGTCATGTTCTTATGGAACATTGGAATATATTATATATTTATTATGTTATCCGGTTCTTAAATCAGGTCCGACTAGTAACTAGCAAGACGTCCGGTTCAATGTCCGGTCCTGTTCTAAAAACATTGTATATATCAAATTTGTGACACACCTATGTCGAACTCATGAGCACAATACACATAGTCACATTTTAAAAAGAAAAACAACTGATTAACTTCAAAAATAAATTAAAACAAATGCATTTAAGCTATAAAATTTGATATTTATTTATGTTTTTTTTGTATTTCGACATAAAAAAGTCAATCAGTTTTTAGAGTTATGATATAGAACATAATTAAAAATTAAAAAAACTATATAATAAAGTGATCAAACTAAAAACTCTATGAATCCCATGTTTTGTTACAAGTCAATCCTTCACGTGTTGGTATGGGAGTAAAATTAAAGAAACTTTTTATAAAGCACCTACTTGGGATGCATTTATTTCATCATCTCATTTCAAACATTTCGTTTTAGCACCGGTATCACAATTAGCTTCAATTTGAAGACATTTTAGTTCATTTTGAAGCCCAAAGGAGAACTTTAGCACAAACTTTTAAATAAATATATGATATATTCATGATATTTTATTTCAAATGATGCGTTCCTAAATCAAAATATATTACATAAACAACATACTCAAGAACTTAGCAACATAGCATCTTATTAATCATGATATTATATTTTATATATCAAACAACATGATCATCATGTCATTTGTAGAGAGATGCATTTATATATCAAACAACATGATCATCATGTCATTTGTAGAGAGTTGCATCGGACAACCTTTGAAAAGGAATAGCAACCAGTGGTTTCCTTTTCTTGGTCACAATTCCAAACTTATCTGAAAGATCAAACTCTTCATGTGCAGGCAAGATCCACTCAAAAGAATGCAACAGTGATGCTAATATATACATCAACATCTTCTCTCCTAGAGGGACTCCTGGGCATATTCTTCTTCCCACTCCAAATGGTAAAAATTTGAAATTGTTTCCTTTGTAATCCCAATTACTGTTCAAGAATCTATCGGGCCTAAACTCTAACGGATCGGGCCAGTTCTTAGGATCATGATGGATAGCCCAAACGTTTATATAGACAATACTACCATTTGGTATCGTGTATCCGCCCACCATGCAAGACTCATCTGGGCATCTATGGATTAAGAGAGGAAGTGGAGGGTGTAGTCTAAATGTCTCCTTGACCACTGCATCCAAATATTTTAATTTGGGCAGATGAGATTCTTGAACAACATCCATACCAATTACCTCTGTTAATTCATCTTGAATCTTTTTCTTTACATTTGGATTATACAAAATCTCTGCCATCACCCATTCTACCATTGTTGATGCTGTGTCTGTTGTTGCTGACAAGATCATCTGTTGTGACAGTCATTCATTATTTAGTAAATTCAATATATAGTTCATATGTAATTTTATAGTAACAATAAAAAGAAATGTTTATTAGTCTCCTCTAGGGTCTAGCCATTCCCACTACTCATAAGCTACTAAGCATTGGCTTGCTAAAGTTTAAATCAAAGAAACTTAACTGAGCTTGAGTCTATATTAGAGTGAATTTAATAAAAGAGCTTGAGACTGAGTTTAAACTTTAAACAAGTCTATTATCTATTTAATGTATTCATATATTAATTATTACTTATAAAATTATGATAAATAATTAAATAACATACATTAGATATGGAATTATAAAATTTACTTAATAAATAATTAATTTCAACTTCACGAGTTACAATTCCACAAAACCAAAACTTTTTACTGCTTATTTGTTAATTTCATATTTTGTTTTTCCATGTGATTTTTTAATATTTTTTTAACCATTTATTTCTTATTTCATTATTTATCATTTTTTATTCAATCTATGTAATACATAGGCTTATAACCTAGTGTGTATATAATAAGTTCTAAATGTGAATAACTAAAATACCAAACAAACAAACTTACCTATTATATTCTCATTTTTTAATAGTGTCTGGGGGGAGGATGGACACAAACCTTACCCCTATTCCAGTTGGATAGAGAGGCTGCTCCGAAGGAGTTACCGGCTCAAAGTTATCGTTTGAAGATAATCATCCCAACACTTTTAACGCTATTTTCACAATATAAGTAAAATAACGTTAAAATTGGTGTCATTTTACTTTAGCCTCTTAAAGGCCCACACATATATACATTATATGCATGCACCACAAATCGGGCGTAACGTGTATAACTAAAATAATTTAATAAAAAATAAATGTAGAAACTCAAGCTTGAAAAATGTCTATGAGTTGAGATTGAGCCTTAAAGTCATAAAGATTGAATGAGGCTTTACAGTTTATATCTAAGAAGAACTTACAGAAAGTAAGGCTTTTATTTGAATTATGTCAAATGATGTTGGAGCATCTTTAAGTTCCAACATAATCTGCAGAAAATCCTTCTTTAGAATTAGATCTTCATCAACTTCACCTTCCATTTTTCTTGAGTTTCTTTCAATTCTTTCTTCAATTATGCTATCAAAGATCCTATCAAGATGATCCTTTTGCTTCTGCATTTCTCTCTTTCTTCCCTGCAAATCAAACCATGATAACATCGGGATAAAATCGGAGATATTTGGTGCTCCCAGCAACTCAACAATCTTGAATTCGACTTCGCGAAAATCATGAAAATAATCATCAGAATCACTACAACCCCATAACATGCTTGTTGCAACCTTAAGTTCTGTATCAAAAGCAATCTCATTGATATCAACTGGTGTTCCCATCTTTGCATAAACATTACTAATTGCTTTTCTCACTTCATTGGTTCTTAACCCCTGACATGCATCAAGATTCGCATTGCTCAACACTTGGCTCACCAAAAGCTTGCGCATGTTACGCCAGTGCGCGTTGTTGTTGGACCACGCGACATCAATTGCCCCATAAGAAATGGTTCGTGCTGTGATAGGAGGACTGCGGTTAGCAAACGTCTGGTCAAGTTCTCGAGCCACAACCTTTGCTAGGTCAATGGAGTTCACCACAACATGAAGCTTACTTCCGAGCCTTAAGCTAAAGATAGGACCGTATTTGTGAGCCATCTCGGTGAATCTTTCGTGTAAGTTGTGGCCCAGAAACGGAAGGTATCCAACAACTGGTAAGCCATACGGACCTGGTGGCGCATTGGTTGCATTTCGGGTAAACGATGTGGTCCACTTGAACAATAAAAGGACTAAAACCAGAACCAAAAGGGTGAGTATGGTTCGTGCAAGCTCGTCTCTTTCGTTGTCGACTTCCCACCACCATGACCAGTAGTTGATCATTGTGAGATAAATGTTATCAATAGAATCTGGTTTCATTTTTGTTCAAGTTATTTGGATCTTGGAATTCACGAATCTAGATATACATATATATATGTTTGGTTGTTACCCCACTTTAACCATGTTAACCCCAAATAACTCACAATAGTATCAACTCAAAACTTCGATTTCTTTTAAATATCTTACCATGTTGTTAATTTTGTATCTGCTAGTTCATAAGCGTTTAAAATTTAAAACAAGTGTAACTTAACGTCACATATAAATATTTTATTCACTGTTATGACAACTTACACTAGTGTAAGATCTTAAACGGAAATGAATTTGCAAAAACACATAAAGAAAATAATTTTGTACATTTATAATAAAAATCATAAAAATAACCCAAATATTTATGTTGATCTTGACGGAGCTATTTCAAAGTGGGATTTTAAATGGCTATGCTTATTGTTAACGAAGCTATTTGGGTTACCACAATTCATGTGGATTATTATTTGATGCCAATCATATGTATGCATGAATGCATGCATGCATGCATATGTATGTATGTACATGTGTGTGGAGGGGAAGTAAATATGGGGCTGTTGAGAACTTAACTTAGGTTTGAAACCTATCAAAATGATGTAATTTTGATTAAACCTCATTAATTATGGTATGTGCAAAATTAATTGAGTGAAAATAGGAATAAAAAAACATAATTAATGATATTTAATTAAAACTACGCCGTTTTAATGGGTTTCACATATAAGTTAAGTGCTTAACAGCCTCTTATTCACTTTTATACATACATACATACATACATACAGTGGCGTACCCACACTATGAAGTGGGGGGCAGCCGCCCTCCCTGAATTTTTTTTTCGCAGTAGTATATATATGTTAAAATCCCGACCGACCCCCTTAATATTTTGCAATCGCCCCCCTTAAATTTGATTAATTGGACTTGTGATGATAATTTAAGTGATAATTATACTAGTTTTTGAAGAAAAAGCTACTTAAAAAAGTCTCCATGTATATTGTTTTAGATAAATTTTAAAGAATAAAATTCATTAGACAACTAGGCCAGAAAATTTCAACTCGTAACTAAGATAAATGCGTAAATAATTATTGAATTTTGGGTTGAAATGATTAACATTATAACATAGAATGCATGTGTTGAAATGGGTAACAACATATCACAATACGAGTCAAGATGAATAAAGTAAAAATAATGTAAATATAATGGATTCAAATGAATAAGAATGATCAATAATATATTTGATAAGAAAATCACTAAAAAAATTATTTAATTAAACTATTTATTTAGTTACAATTCATTTTAACTTTAACAAAATTGATATTTTTAAAATGACTTATTTAAATCCAAACTGATTTTGCTTAAAACTCGTCTTAACCTGCACTCATCCCGACCTGCACCTGTTTGGTCCGTTACCTAACTCAACCTAACCTATTTTGCAAGACATAAAAACAACTTTAGACGTATATGTGAATTTAGTTTGATTATTTTTTTAACATGTTCCGACCTGATTCAACTTAAATTGATCTAAACAAAAAAGGGAAAAAAAATTATTACATAACGATCTTTAAATATCATAAAAAAAATTCGCCCCCCATGAAAAAATTTTCTGGGTCCGCCACTGCATACATACATGCATGCATGCAGATACACACAGCTTGTATACTATGATAACAAACTTAAAGAATTTACTCTTAAACCTAATTATGGGCACCCATCTTAAATCATGAAAATAAATGTGTTCTTTCACTTTAAAGTTGAACAAAAAATAATTTTAGAATAAAAAACCAACTTTAATATATATATAATTTAATATAAAACACATATTTATTTTCAAATTTTAAATATGTAAACAGAATTAACATTGATGAAAGCATGACCCGATAATGAATTAATAATGTTGGTAGAATTGGAGTTTTTTAAAAGATTGTTTTTAACGGTGGTTTTCTAACATGTTTCCTGTCCTTTGGAGGCGATCGTCCAAGGTCAGAATCCTGCAACCGTCATGAAAACCATATCCCCTGATGCGCAGAAAACAGTTAAATGGGTAAACATTTGCCCTCCATGAGAATCGAGCCGACCATTCACCTGGTGTCCTTCAAATTTGCCCCAGATGGATTCGAACCTCTAACCCCCACAATGGAAGGTGAGAACCGTAACCTTTGGGTTGGGTTTTCAGGACACAAGATTGGTTAGGATGGGACTTTTGTAAGTACGATTGATTGGAACATGCACAAAAAGGGTTATTTTTAATTTATTGGCTAATTGATTTGAGGAAATTCAAAAACATTGGTTACCTTTAAACATTAGTAATCGGAAATACATCATTGATAATCTAATTTCCAACAGACTACCCTTGAATTTGTATTAATTTTTTAGTCTAAATTTTTAGTAGGTTTTATCGATAATTACTATTTTTTTTGTCGACAATACTTGTTTAGGATTGCCCAGTCTATAAAAACTAGTCTTATACTCGTTTGGTGGACGGGTAGTTTATGTTACAAGGATACAATAGTTTTTTATTTTGCATTCTAAACAAAAATAATATTTGTTTAGGATTAAAATAGAAATCGTAAGGTAAAAAATTTATTATAGAACAAAAAAAAAAAAAATCATGCAAATAACGTCACAAAACAAATAAACACACAATGTTAGATCTAATGTTAACTGAGAAACAAAAAACATATTTAGCATGAAAACACAATTAGTAAGAGTATTGTAACTGCGCTAGAATAACGTAAAAAATTAAACCTAGTAAATGATACCTTCTAGAATATTTAATCTTTTTACTTTTTAAGCCTCCAAATACACGTCTTTACATTTTAAATGAAAAAATGTTGAGAAAAACGTATTAACCGATATCAATTATGGAAAACGTTTATTTTCAAAAAGAATAAAAAGTTTCTACCCATTTCTTTTTACTAAACAGCATAAATTACATATAGGAAAAGGATAAAAAAAAATAGCCCACTAATTATGCAATAACCCGAAATAATCCGTCAAGATCAAGCCAAATTTTCGAATTTTTTTAAACATTATTGTAAACACATTTAGAATATTTTCTTAAACTTAGGGGCATGACCACTCTATGGTACCACCATCGTGACAACCTTCACGGCATGGACAAAGAAAGGGGGGGGGGGGGGGGGGAAAGGGGGTGATGGGGGCATAATGAAGGATGGTGATAACACATGTGGTGATGATGTTGAGTGATGAGGGATGACAATGTTAGCTGTTTATGTAGCGCCTGCGTGGCCCCTACGTGAAGTGATGAGGGCTTATGAGTACACATGGCCTAATAGATAAGACACCTACAACAACTATTTTAGGCCCTCAATTTCTTAGGTCCCTTTGTAAGTTTATGTTATATCTCTTATACAATTGGGCTTGGAATTTAGGTTTAATAGGTTACAAAACCAAATAAATAATGAGAAATCTATAAAAGAAACAAAGTAATTATGTAGATTATTTGTCAAAAGAGAAATCAAATGAGGTGCTTCTTCATTTGCTTAATAATGGTTTCTACCTTGTAAAATTTTCAAATACCAATTACTAATTGATGAGTAATTTCTTAAATCTTAATTTTCACTCATATTTCACTATTCTACTTTTAAGCTTCAATATTGATTTTGCCTATTTTAGTTATTTGTTGATAATTTATGTAGTTCATTCGCATATAAAATAGATGATTTTAATTATATTATATCATATTTGCATTAAAAAAAGGATAAAAATACAAAATAACTCAAACTTATAAACTCGCTTTAGCCCCGTTTGAGCCGCCATTGGTAGTAAGGTATTCCTTTATTTCCTTGTAAAACAAACCGTGTATCATGATGTAATCAATTCCATGTATAACAAAATACATACATGTCATTTACAAAAACACATCTTAGATGATATAAATCCTATCCACATAATGTTATTACTAAACTATGAAAGTTCAGTATCTAAACCCGCTCAAGAAACATCCAAGTAAGTAATTTAGTGGTTAAAGTGCAGGGAAAACAACCTAGAGGCCTCAAGTTTAATTCTCACTTAGGACGATTTTCTTTAGAGGTCGCTGACCCAGTTATTTGCAGCGGTTTACCTGATCTTCTTGGTTAATTGGGTATTGGGGGACATGTGGGTTTACACATAAGTAGGTTCCCATGGTCATATTAAAAAAAATCCTGAACAAAATCATATCTAAGCCGAAAGAACTTCTATATCAGCAACACAATTTTGACATCTTAGAGATTCTATGTCTCAAACCATCACCATGAATCAAATCAAAGAGATGAGAAGTCAAATTCAAGTTGTTTATCACAAGTGCAATCCTAATGTAGCTAGTTTCACATGAAAGTTTAGTACCAAGTAGATGGATATGACATTAACTATACACTAACTAAAGGGCTACTACTAACCGTTCACACCTAAGTATAATAGGCTCACACATCCTGACCTTAACTCACAGGACAATTGAGTAGGTCATTAGGGTTGAAAATAATCAACACACATAAATGGATTGTTAGATTAATCAATATATGATTTAATTATAAGTTAAGACAATTGATTAAGTTTGAGTTCAAAGTTCAGATCAAATAAAATGTTTTAAAAAAATTAAAACGGAGCATCGCCTATAAAAAAATATATATAGAAATCAAGCCTGAAGAAAAATAGAGAAAATAAGGACAATTGAGTTAGGTTTCAACCACAACAATTCCTTTTTTGGTTATCAAACTCAAGGATATCCCAACTCAATTAAAGTGAAAAACTCAATTGATACAACCATGGAAAGCTTAAAATCCATACAAAAAGCGAAATAATTAGCCATTACAACTTACGTAATGTAAAATTTAATAAGCAACAATACACCATGACAAGAAAATGAAAGTGTTTAGGGCTTCGATTAATTTGAGCTTGTGAATTGATTGTCGAAGCCAAGCTCCGAGAATCGCCGTTGACAACAAGTGGTGAACTCGACTCAGATTTAATTTTAGTTATATTAGATAATAGCCATCATTGACGACTGTTTCGTCATCAAGATTGTGTCATATCCATTGAGGGAAGACGCTCCTATTTGCGTAGATGTAGGGACGTGGAGAAAACCGCTAAAGAAGACGAGAGAACATGAAACTGCTCTCAACTTGTTTCTAAAAGCTATTTTTAGACACTCAAAATCTTACAAAAAATTGATCGATCCAACTATCATGACTAAGCAGTTAATTTAATAGTTTCATATAAATATATAATTAAAAATAAACGTTTCTTTTTATTACAAGTAGATTATAAACATCAAAAAAGTATTAATTGATTTAAATTCTGCTACTACATGCTACTTTACGATGAGTACTATATATAGTTAATGTAAAAAAAATTTCAACTAATGTGCTTTGAGTGTCACAAGTTATTGAGCAACATATTATTATATTTTTTAATTAAATCATATCAACAATTATTTCATAATACGTGCACTAGGGCGAAAATTAAAGTTCTTTTTAAATTAGTTATAATCTGCTATATTAAATCAGAGATACGTAATCTTGTTAAATGATTCGGTTCAATTAATCCATCCTGTAAATGTTCAATAAACATTTTTCATGTTTGGAAAAAAGATTTTACTTGTATTTCAATATTTCATGAAGCGTGCAAAAAGACGGTTTGACTTTTTTTTATAACATATATTATAATAAGGGTTATTAGATTTAAATACTTACAACTTTAACATGTTGGACAGTAATACTTCTAACTGAGAAAATGTTTAGTAGCACTCCCAACTTTCAACATAGTTTCTGGTGGCACTCTATTATGTTATTCCATGTCATCAAAAAAGTGTCAAATGAAGCGTCAATGGAAAATGTGTTGAAAGTTGGAAGTGTCACTAAACATTTCCTCAGTTGAGAGTATTGTCGACGAATTGATAATCTGGAATTCTTTTTAATTTTCTGAATATCTATCTTTGATTGCAGTCATGGAAAATACAATAAAAATAAGAAAAATATCAATGCTAGGGAAGTGAATTTCTGACATATCGCAAACGTAATATGAAATTCATAGTTTTTAGGTTAATATTAACGTGATTAGGTTAATTTTGGGTTGAACATTCTACTTTAGCTAAACTGGTCGGGTTTTTGTCAACTTGTAGGTTCATGATTGACCCATTTAACCTGTTTAATTTTATTTAATTGTTTAAAGATGTGTTATACATCATAAATTAACTTACTTGAGTATTTAATATTAGAAGTTTAAACAAAAAGGAAAATTAAATTAAGATTTTGTAACTAAAACGTTATATTTTTATGTATATTTGTATTTTCGGATATAAATTGTTGTTTTAAAGTATTAATATCCTAAAATACAACAAAAATAGAAAATTTCAAGACAAACGGGTCATGTTCATTTATGACATAATTTTCGAGTCGATGTCGTGTTCGAGTTCATTTTAAATTTTAGGTTCGTGCCGGATAAACACGTAACCTGCCAACATAACCCATTTGACACCCTAATCAATGAATCCCATACTTTTATCTTGTTTTTAGGTATTTAAAGAATGTTCGTAAATAGTTAACTTTGGAATGCATAAGGATTAAATATTTAGGTATTTGAAGAATGTTCGTAAATTGATTTTTGATTTGGGAATGGTTCATTTAAATGATCAAAGTTACACTTTAGTTTCATGCATTTATAGTTTAAGAAATATACGTACTATTGAAAAATTATAGCAATTTTATAATATAAAGTTATCATTTCTATTATTCAACTTGTGTGATAGATTGTTTTTAATATGCCTGGCAATAATAGCATGGGAGTCTAGAATTGGGTTGATATGGATTTTTATTTTAACTACATAGGTTGTTTTGGGTTTATAACGAATATTAATGGGTTTAAATAAACAAAAGTAAAATTATGGAACGCAAAAAACATGTCAGGATGGACTAAGAATAAGAAGAGAACGGGTCAAGACAGTTTTAATATTCCTCTCCTTTCAATAATAATATATATTTAAAATAATAATTTGGGGGCAAACACTGAAATTGAAAACTATACTATTCCTTATAGTTGAATTTTAATATATTTTGGGAGCAAACACTAAAATTGAAAACTATACTATTCTTTATAGTTGCATTTTAATATATATAATAATAATAATGAGTTTGGAGAGTTTTTCTTTAATTCAATTGGTATTTGGATGTTATGAAATAATTGATAGCTGAAAAATGACAATTAGTTGTTTCGTTGGATTTGAGAGATTTTTTCTAAAATAGCCCGTTTCAACCCGAATCCATTTTGGTCATAACCCATCTTGTCCCAGACCAAACTAGACATTATTTAAAACATGTTTCGGCCCGAACTAATCCTGACTCAAACTCATCTTGACCTATAATCCTATTCAACCCAACCCACTTGTTTTGTCAGGTATAGTTTTTAAGATGGTAGAGATATTTAAGGAGATATAAGAAAATGAAATATGTAATCCGCTACAAAACCCCAAAACCGTGCCTATAAACTCTTCAGAGAAAACTCTTGTGGGCCATGGTAACCACGTAACCATTAGCGGGCCACAAGCTACAAATCATAACAATAATCGAGCCCATAAGTAAATCAATTCTAATCCATTCAAAATTCAAATTCGTGTTTAGTTCACACTCAAAATATATTTAGGGCCCACATATTCATATTTTCTCATGACTATTAGCGCAAATTAAATCTCAAATCTTCCTGTGATTCGAGCCAAGGAAAATTCTAATTTCTTACAATATGTTAATTTTAATCAAAAGAAGCATGCTTTCCTGTCTCATAATAGTTTGGCATACCATTGCCACCATTTTTATTATTGCTTCAAGAATCCATCAATTTTTTTGAAATAGGCCTTGTATTATTATCTTTTTTTGAACGGCGATGTTCTTACATACCACGTATGTTGTCTTAACCGGGTTCACCGTGCAGAGGTAAGACATACGTCCGCAGATGTACGGAAACCCAGTGGAATAGGTAAACCATCGCCCCCATTTGGGTCAAACCCGGGATAAACCAGAAGCTGAACCTTCACTTAGTATTCTTCAAACTTGTCTCCAGATGGATTCAAACCCATGACCAATATGGAAGGTGTGGGCTCTAACCATTGGGCTAAATTTTCAAGGCTCTTGTATTATTATCTAATCGATGGTGAAAAAATCTTGAAGAAAAAAATCTTATAATTATCATATATATACATTTACAACTTGTGTAAATCAATATAATAAAATCACTTTGACATGGTAACATGTGAGATGCGTAAATAGTGAATAGGAATTTCTTTCACCCTCACCCTATCCCATCTTCTTCTCTCTAATTCTTAGTATGCAATCTGTGATTTTTTCATGAATCTTTGGACATCCAAACAAAAGCAACACAAATACATGCTTCTTCAAGCCAAGATTGATATCTGCTACTCGTTTCCCCTATACATGATGCCAATCCCAACATCATTGAACATGCCGGGTCATTGACAGAGCTTGAAAAAAAGCTTGGAGGGGGCTGAAGGATTTTTAGGAAAACACAGAGGGGGCCGAATGGTTTTTAGGAAGGAAACGAAGGAAACCAAGGGATATTTCAACGAAATACTACTAAACAGGCCCTTCTGACCGGAAAAACAGGCCCTGGGCCCCTAAGAAGGTCCGTCTTGTGCCGGGTTAATCATTAACACCAAAATCTTGACAATCCAAGAGCAATGCGGCACAATCTTCCCACGAAGCAAAACCATAAGCTTGGCCCATTATTTGGTATCTCCCATGTCAGTGTGTCAACCAGTTGTGGTTCATCTTAGCCTCATGAGTTTCTTGATCTCGAACAGCTAATGAGTTGCGGAGCTTGAGTTATCATTGTAGCTTTCAAGGGGATTCGCACTTGAAGCATGCGATTCGTGCTATGGCTTCAGTTGTTGAGTCGAAGATAGGGTTATGTCTTCTTCAAATTCGAAAATAGTGATAGAAGTCAAAAACGCATCCTCTTTCAATTAAAACCACTCATGCATATGCTCGTCTCACACATCATGAGTGAGTAATGAAGTCAATTCGAAATTAATAATGCACTTGATCAATTAATGAGCATGAAGAGTCCCAAAATAGTAAATTAAAACAGAACACTAATAGAAAATAAAAATTTTCCGACGCCAATTTGTGTGGCAAACGTGTAGGAAACGGGTTTTTCTACCCACTCAGGCAACCTGCACTAAGGCCACAAGGAGTGGTACCACATTTCCCCACTTTTCCCCGTTGCCACATCAGCGCCACATCAGCTTTCCCCACTTTTCCCCACTTTTCACGGTGTCGTCCCACTTTTCTCCACTTTTCCCCATTTTCAAATCTTATTTTTAATTAATTATTTTAACAATAAATAATAATAATAATTAAATAGATTCATTAAAAATAAAATATAAAATTACATTAAAATTTAAAAAGATATTACATTAAATTAAAAAGATATTACATTAAATGAAAATACTAATTATTTGGGTTATTGGCGTGATATTGTTGCGATAAATGCTCCAAATGCTCGATAAGGTCGGCTCGAAGATTTTCGTGCGTTGTTCTTGATCGTAGCTGATAAAGAATGTCTTCTTCAGGCTGTTCATCGCTAGGAGGGTCCTCTATGTGTTCTGGTGATATTGCTGACCCATTCCGTTTTAAAATCATATTGTGTAGAATGATACAAGCATACATAATTTTTCGTAAACTTCGTGGATGCATTTGCTTTGCGGGACGATGCAATATATTCCACCTTCCCTTCAAAACACCGAAAGCTCTTTCAACATCTTTTCGTGCAGCTTCTTGTGCTCTCTTGAATCGACGACGTTTTAAATCATTTTCGGGAGGATGCTGGAATGATTTCACTATAGTTGCCCAACTAGGATAAATCCCATCACCAAGATAATATCCAAGCTTGTATTCGACGCCGTTAACTATAAACGGGCACTTTGGAGCTGATCCATCAAGTATGTTGCTGAAAACATACGAACGATCAAGAACGTTGAGGTCATTGTTCGAGCCGGGAGGTCCAAAGAAAGCATGCCAAAACCAAGTGTCTTGTGATGCCACCGCTTCAAGCATCACCGTCGGAACCTTGTAATCACCCCGTGTGTATTGTCCGCGCCATTCAATCGGACAATTCTTCCAAACCCAATGCGTACAATCTATACTTCCCAACATCCCCGGGAATTTGTGTCTTTCAGAATGCGCTTGGTATAGCAACTGAACATCATTGTAAGTGGGTTTTCGAAGAAATTCTTTTGCATACAAAGAAATAACACCGTCACAAAAATGATCGAGGCTTTCACGCGACGTTCTTTCAGACATTTGTAAATACTCATCAAGAGCATCTGGAGCGTTACCGTAAGCTAATTGTCGTATCGCGGACGTGCACTTTTGAAGTGCAGTAAAACTTTGATGACCTCTTGCATCAAACGATGTTTGAAAGTATTGATAATTCATTTCAATATCGTCTACGATACGCAAAAATAAATCTCTAGGCATACGAAATCTTCTTTCAAATAATTCGTTGGTGAATGTTGGGTTGGTTTCGGTGTTAAAATAATGATCGACAAGCCTCTTGTGTGATTCGGCACGATCGTCCCGACATATATACCTTTTAAAAAAATTGTAACTTATATATTGTAAAACACATAATAAAAAAATATATAAAAAAACAACTATACTAAATAAATTGTGTATACCTTCTCGAAGAGGATGCGGTGGATGCAGACTCGTTTAAACTCGTGGCGACGATGGTTGACAAAAACTCAAAGTTTCGTTTTTTGATATTGATCTCGTCTTCTTCTGAACTTGACGATTTACTTTCAAATGTGGGAAGCTCCAACGTAAATGGATCCATTGTTTTAAACTTTATAAAATTTGAGTGAAGAATGAAAGAATAAAATGATAAAAAGTGTGAGTTGTGATTGTTTTGGAGTTGTTTAAATAGAATAAAAATTAGTTTTTTTTTTTTTAAACTCTCCAACGGTCCTCCCAACGGTCTCCCGACCGTTACCCACTTTCCCCACTTCGGCTTGAAACGGTGCCCCCTTCCCGATTCACCCCACCCCACTTCCGGGGGGGTGGTGTTCCCGGTCGGCCCCAACTTTCCCCGGCTCTCCCCGCCTCTCTCCCGGCTCCCACTCCGAGTCCCCTAATTGCGATGGTGTTGTCGAGTACTCGATGAAAATCGAGCATTTTACCGGAGCTCACCCCTTATATGTGCACTAAACCCTTTGGTATCCTTTTGCATTTTTAAAGCATGTCTACTTAATTTAGGTCGTTCGTTATGTAATCGTGTTTTGATTATATGAAAAACAACAAACAAACAATCAATCGACTAGACGTGCATTGCATGCATATATGAATTAAAGATTTTAAAATGCAAACTTTTATTATTGGTTGTTATATAGAGTTAGATAATTAGTCATAGCTACAACAACCACTATACTCAGTCACTCTCACTCGTAGCATAAATATTTGAATTATCTGAAATGGATGAGATGTAGAAACCCTTACTTTTATCTATAAGGAAAGCATGCGTGACTGATAAGACACGATTAAACATGTTTAACAAAAAATACACTATTTGATTTTACACTTTTTAAAATAATAAAAATTAGGAGGATATGTTGGGTTAATCGAGTTGTTCACGGGTCAAAAGTAAACGGGTCAAGAGAAGAATGGTTCAAGGGGTAGAAGGGTATTTTACCTGCAATTGAACGTGGGATTTCTTGCTGTATATTTCTATTGTTTTAATTGAGTTTATAAGTAATTGGATTAGTGGTTATCATGGGAGTATTGTCCATGTTCATGCTTATTTTTAGGATTAGGTTTATTCTTTTTTCCTATTTAATGTTTTGTAATCATCTTAATTAGTGTGTAGAAAATTAATAACATCAAGTCTCTTTCAAATTATTTTGTGTTTTATAGTGTATGTGGAATCAAGAGACTTGAACCAACAGGCTAGGCTTCATCATTTTTTGCTCTATAAAACATGAAACTGTCATGTTTATATCACCAAGTCAATTGTTAAACAAGTTACATTCATGTTCTATACTTTGCATTAATCGAGACATCGAGTCGTCTCCAGGGGCAAATGTTAGTTCAGACTGGGGGGGCGCTGTTTTTTCGTGTAGTATTGTATATTTCCTCATACGTAGTGTAAATTTTTTTAAAAACATTTATTTCGCCCTCCCTGGAAAAAATATATATATTTCGCCCCCCTGGGATCTTGGTCAAGCTCCGTCACTGGTCGTCTCTAACATGTTAATCACGATAATACCTGTTTTGTCAGCCCTAATCGTGAGCAAATAAACAAGAAGAAAAACAAAGAAACGTATAATCATATGAACGCAAAATATGAAGATTAAAAGTTATTATTGCATGCTTATGTTGTCTTGAACTTTTATCAAGGAAAAATTAGGCATAAATAAGCCTTTTTATTAACAAACATTTTTACAATAATTTGAGGCTAAAACCCTTAGATTTAAAGAGAACAAACACCTTAATTTTAATTCTTTTAGCACCGTACAACTATAGACTGATAGAGATCCTTGTTGAGTGCAAGATTTTTTTGACAAGCATGTATCTATACCGCACATTTTTTGGTTCTTGTCAGTTCTACTTAGATATGGCTCCAACTCTCCAAGTAATTGACATAAATTTTATAATAAGATATTTTTTTTCTCTTGTTTTATAAATGGTAACGTTTGTTTATATATCGTACTTAACTTTCGAAGACATATAAAATACTTAATATTATTAGAGATTAATAAGCACTTAAATAATAAGTTAACTTTTAAATGTATTTATCGGTTAGCTTTTCAGGCTATAAGGTTTGAGATTTTATTATTTGATCGTTGTTGATTATTTCAACATCATGAGCGGATCGTTAATTAATTTAATCCAATAAACATAAGTAAACATTAATCAATAGCGTAAAGATACTTACTTGTTTGAATTGTGTTATTATGACATAAAACTACGTGGCCGGGTATAAAACTAGTTCAATTATGTTCTTGATGATAATATCAGTGTAGTGATTCTCTAACCTTCTTTCATGTCCAAGTTATGATAGAGAAATTTTATGTATGATGTTCTTCCTAACTTCTCATGAATTTGATTAGAGAAATCATTATGTAAGTGAGACAATTATTTGGACATTAAGAAGAAATAGTGTAAGATGCCTCCATATTTATAGTTTTATATAAGAGCAATATTGTCTATCAAAATGTTGACATGAAGGGACTTAAATGCAATTATCAATAAATTGATAATTGCAACAACTTATACATACGGGCTAATTGGTTAATTATCAAAACTTAATATTCAACTAACTTATCAAATAGTCACAAGATCATATTATGAAATAAATCCAACAATCGGAACTCAAAATTAAACGGAACTAATTCGGTGATTTTTAACTGAACCAAATAACTTATTAAAGTTCGTTTGAATTTTTAGTTTTAAACAAACGGATTTAATTTAACGGAATTGTTGTTTATACTAAAAATTATATTTCTGTAAAACCATTTATTGTCGTAACTTTTTAATTTTTATTGTAACCAAGTAACGATATATAAAATACACAGGTTATTGTCAGTTAATGTTCTAACTTGCATATGTTATTATATAAGATATTAAAACCACATGTGTTACACGGGTTAAAAAAAATATATTAAATATACATATATTGTACCAAAAGTTATCTAACTAAAAAACATTTACATTATATAGTTTAAATAAGCTTATATTTCATATAGGTTGAATAAAATATAATATAATTAATTAATACATACATACAGACATGCATATCATTCAGACTTCAGACCAAGTTTGGATGGGATTGAAGGGCGACTTGCACATCTGACAACCCGACAACCTGCACATCGACAACCGCCACTACCGCCGCTCAATGACCGAAGGTGGTGACGTTTGCGATGTTTCGAACATCAACGACCGGGGGCTCAATGATCGATGGTTGTGACGATGGTTCAAGCATCGACAACCGGCAGGGGCTGAGACGGTAATTAATAAAAGTTGTTAAATAAGAAAATAAGTTCATTTAAAAGATTGGTAATAAATTTTATTCTAAATTCATCTAGTTATTAATATATTTATTCTTATATACATTATCCTTAATTCTTAACTAAATTTTATAAATATAAATTATGTAATATGAGAGAGAAGCGTGAAAAAAAATAGTTTTTTAGAATGATAACAAGTGTTTAAAATTATTTTTATTTGTTAGTATATAGATAGATTTCCTTAAAAAGTTACCGTGGTTACTCGGTTAATTAATTAACACAGATTGTTCGATTTATGCTGAATTGAAGATATGTGAAACCAGTAACCAATTGATTATCCACTTATGGTTGCAAACAGATTCAAATAACCGAACAAGAATTCGAATTAGTTTTTTTTTTTGTTTCATTTAATAAATAATTACAAGCCGGATAATAAAGATTCATGTTTACCAATCTTAAGAAAGTTGGAATATTTTTTTATTAATTTTTAATCTTGTATGTGGGGGGCTTCGTCAATCGCATCAAAAGCAAACGGTTCACTTTTTTTAATAGACAGAGGTTTTGAATTCGGGTTTCGTTATTAAAATGTTTTATGGGGAGCTAAATGGTTTTTTCAAGGTTATAGGTTTTCAGATATAGGCTTCAATCACACCCGGCTATAAAAAGGACAATGAAATGTATACCATAGTGAGTCAAGTAATCGAGTATTAGCATGTAAACGACACCCGCGTATAGGCTTCATCACACCCGGCTATAAAAAGTGTATAGGGCGCCGCCGCCCATGACATGACACGCGCGTCAGAGTGGGTCTGACGTCCGGGGCGAGTTTTGAAATTTTACGGACGTGCGTCAGATTATACGGGCATCGGCGCCCATAAACGACGTGTCAAGCAATGCATGGATGTTTTTGTGGGCACCTGCCTATATATTTACAGACGTCATTGCATGTTCAAGAGTGGTTAGTTGACCAAAGTTTGGTTATTTTGAGGAAAAATAGGCGCCCAAAGCTATTTTGAAAATGTTCCCCTAAAGTTTGCATGTAATTATCATCTTTGTATTATAATATTACATACAGTGGCGGATTCATGAATTTTTTCAGTGGGTTCACCATTTTCCGACTTTTTAATTAAATAGAACCGGACATAAAAATTTCCAGGTCGGGTTGACGGTTTGGGTCTTGTAATGCTCTTTACGTAATAACAGTGCGATATATTAAGTCAATGATTAAAATTACAAAACGTCATCATTAAAGAGTTTGAAAATACATAGTGCATTTTCGTTTGATATTTCTGAGCTACAGACCAAGCGGGAGTCAAGGGGTCACGCGTCTTTACGGGGTCTAAGGTGACAGTCCTGCTGGCCATTTAGCAGGCATGGGTCAAGGAGGCAACACCCGTTGTAGGGTTCAGAGCAACGCCCCGAAACCTAAACGAAATTTGCTAAGTTTGTATGACCAAAATTAACTTGATTCGAGGGTTTAATTACTAATAACTACCATTTTGTTTGCTAAGTTTATATAACCGTAAAGTGATTTTAACACGATCATATAAAATATAATCATCGTTTATCAAGATTTTCTCTAACAAATATCACTTGTCTCAATCAAGTTGACAAATTACTGTTAAAATTTCATTAATAATTCACTCTTAAAAATCTTAATGGTTCACTTCAGGATTCACCCCTAAAATATTAGTGGGTTCACCCTATTGTTAAACTCTTTCGAAAAATTTTTTCCTACTAACGAGCCGAAGCTCAGTGGGTTCCTGTGAACCCATATTCTATATGTACATCCGCCACTGATTACATATAAATAAAATTATCATGTAGGTTGATATTATCACGCAAATATACATGGTCATGAGGATACGTTGTCGTAAAAGAATGTAAAAAACAAAAACAATCAAAATGTGAATAAAATATCACGTCCTTGTAAATTTAGTATATATTAGAAAACCCAAAAGTGTTTAAAAAATAAGTAAAAATATATTATAGTTAACTCAGCTAGAAATATAAAGGGACTTATTTGGTTAATATATACAACAAAACATTATTTTTAAAAAGTAAATGAAATAAAAATTAAAAAAAAAAATACATAGCAGGTGTTGGCTAGGGAATAGTTCAAACCCTTGACCCTTAATTTAAATAAAATAACAAATATTAACTCCTATAGCTTTCCATTTCTTTGAATTATAACTAACAAATATATATCTATCTTTTTATTTTAAGAAATTAAGGTCTTTATTGACATTTGATATGTTTATAACTTTTCAACTTTAATTTTATACCATTTTGTTTTATTAAATATATCTCATATTAAATAATAGTATTCAATATGAAATATACTTTTTATATAATTTTAAAATAAAAAAAAAGATTTTAAATACACTCAAAATATATTAATTTTAAGATACACAATTAAAAAAACAAATTATAAAATATATAATTTTAGAAACAGCTTTTTAAAACAAGAATTATAAAAATATAAATTTTGAAAAATTTAGTACTTAAAGAAATTATATTATTATTTTATTATTCAAAGTATTAAATTATTCGAAATTATAATAATATTTTTTGTTAAAAAATCATTTTATACTTTCAGTTTTTTTTATTAGTGCTTGTTTATTATATTTTTTATTTAATCCATTTAATATATAATGTATTAAGTTAATATTATATTTATATACACACATAAAAGTATAAGAATAGATTACACCAATGATTATAAATGAGTTTTATAGAATATACCATATAGACGTTTGTGATTTAAAATCAAGTTAAAATAGAATGAACCTGGAAAAATATTTTAAGAAGTCTAATTCTTTAATAAAGGCGAATAAACTAGTCACTACTGGACCACACCTTGATAACTATAGATGTAAACCAATAATATATTTTTTTAATAAACACTGATTGTGTGCAGGAAAAAATTTTCTGATTTCGTTGTCTTTTGGTGGGAGTCGTTACGAATCCTGATATGTTATTATTATTGTGATTAAATTATACCATTTACTACCTCTTCGTTTCAAATCACGTAATCGTTCCAAGCAGGTTATTGGTTCGGTTTTGCAGGCATTTTTTTCAAAGTTAATTTGAAATCGTAGTGGACAGTTTAATTTACGGTTTCCACCAAAAACCGATAATAAAAACCGAAACGAACGACGTGTGACATACGTATGTATGTATAGATTAGGTTGATTTAGAAGTTATTTAACAAACCATAAAGTGGTTTGATTTTTAGCGATCTCAAAAACCAAAGCCCAACCCCAATCCCAAAAAAACACAAAGCATAAAAGCAAACGGTAAAATCAAACTAAAACTAAATCATTGATCACAGTTTGGATTTTTTTAATTGTTTAGTTTAGTTTTTATTATTCAAAAACTAGTGTTAATTTATTTGAATAACAAAATTTTCCACTATTGTTCACAATGGGACTAGAACCCTCAACCTATTTTAGGGATGGACACCTTAACACACCTTGGTACCATTGGGACAAATGCCCTTAGGTAAAAAAAATTAAAAAAAAATCGTACTATTTATAATTCATGGTAAAGCCTGAACTTGCTAGGTCATTAGCTAAGCATGTTATAACTTAGAAGAGGTTAAGCTCAAGCTAAACTTATTTATAGCAATATTATTTCTAATGCTTGAGTTTGTTTTGTAAGAAAATTTTAAAGCTTGAGCTTAGCTCGAAACAACTTAGCTCGTTTGTTATTTAATATATAGTAACTTATGGTACCATGAAAAATAAGATCAGCTCCAACTTGAAAAAAATATAAATTTTTATGTACAGAATAGATAATGCCAGATTATTATATATAAAAACTAAAAAAATTGTTGATGTACGTATATAATTATCATGAGGGGTGGTCCACCAGTGACGATAATTTGTTTCCTTTAGGGCTACAAAACGAGTCATCTTGATCTAGGCCTGACTCAAGCTTAAATTCGTATATTTTTTAGCAGAGCTAGGTTGGCTTGATTTTTTAATCAAGCTGAAATGTTTACCTCAAGCTCAAATCGTAAAAAAGCTGGAGTCACAAGCTGAACCACAAGGCAATTCTTTTTTTACACACATATAGTTATAACCTTGTTTGTTTCTCCATAACCTTGTTTGCCCGATCTCCATAACCTTTATTGTAATTAATCTTAGAATACAATTTTTGAATTCACATACAAGTTTAAATTATTTTTATATTGATCAGTTTATTAATCTAGGAGTTTAACTGTGTGTTATAACGGTAACCTTGTGTTATGCATGATAAAACAATGACATTGCTCAAATTATTTAATTATGTTTAGTGTTTGATTTGTTTTAAATGTATATACGGTATACTATGTTAAAAATATGTGTATTATACAAGTTAAATAAATAAATTTTAAATTATTTTATTTTAGATAACATATATATATATATATATATATTTCAAAGACATTTTAAAAATAATAAAAAAATATGACTGATTATTTAATCATATTATTTAACAAATTAAAAAAAAATTATTAGTATTATTAATATAAGAGATGGAAAAATCAAAATCAAATACAATGTGGCTTACAAATATTTATATCTATATTTATATTATATAATAATAATAATAATAATAATAATAATAATAATAATAATAATAATATTATGTCACATGTTTTCTTTCTATCCTATTAACATTATATTTGCTACATGTCATGTTTTTAGGCTATCTACATGACACCCTTGACAAATTTAAGATTAATTTTATTTATTACAATTAAGCCAAACTTCCAAATTTAAAATAAAAACCAAATATACACCTTATTTAAATATTGAAAATCTAACCATTTTAAAATTTTAATTTTCAATTAATAATTTTAAAAATTCAAAATTTTCAAATATAATTGTATTGTTTAAAAAAAGTGTTTAGATATATATAAAATGTAATTTTCTTTTCTATTGTTTTTTCAATGTACGTGTTATAAATTTTACGTTATTTATATATATTTGTTTATTAGTGATTGTTTTGTAAAGTTTATTTTTTATATATAATCTGTGTAATACAATAGTTAATAAACTAGCTTAATAAGAAAGAAAGACAAAAAATACTAACTTTTGAATAGTTTATAAAATATTAAAATTGACGGTGAATTATTTGGCTTGAAAGTCTAGGCCTACCAGAATATTAATTTCCTTCAGAAAATTGTATATACATAATTTTCATTACATTTATATATTTAATAAGATTATTTCGTACAATGTACCGACACTATTATTTTTTTTATATGAATACTTAAGGTGTGATATTATTTTAAACTGCGAGTGATATTCGGAGTGTTTTATTTTTAAAAGAGCAAATTATGATTTTGGTTTATTTTTTAAGTGTTTTAACTATTTCAATTTAAAATATAATGTTTCATCAATGCAACCCATCTAATATAAACAGCTAACTGCAGTAGATATTAACTTAAATGTGAACGTGGCTCGGAAGCTTTGAGCTAACTAATAAAAAATTTGATTGAGTGAAATTCGAAGTGTTTTATCTTTAAATTCAATTGTTAAAGATATAACTTAGACTGTCTTTCATGGGAGGCCTAACATGTTTGTTTGGGTTTTAAATAAAAAAATCAATTTTAATATGATTTAATATTTATCACATATTTATTTTTAATATAACAAATGAACGACCCAGATATGTTTTAAAGATTTTTCTATAAGATCGGGTTTTCACAAGATACAACGCACATGGTACAAGTTACATATATGTGATAATATGACGTAACTAATTAAGATCGATCATTTTGACATGAAAACAGGGGACGGTGCACCCCCGGGTCCTTTTTAAGCCCCGTCCTTGCTTAGAATAGTTAGTAACTAAATATGATAATATATATAGGGTAGTGTGATCCTTTGTTGACTCACATTTATTACGTTAACTTGTATAACTCCTACAAGATCAATTCAAATATTTAATTTTTTATTACATTTGCAGAAAAGTTTCTTATTTTATATGTTTACACAAATTCACAAGCGCTTAGGATCTTACTCCAGTGTAAATTTCATGACATTAAATGTGTCGCTAAACTATAACACAAACTTGCACTTGTTTTAAATCATAAACGCATATGAAACTATGCAAACACAAAAATAAGAAAGTATTATAGATGTGTCATAATGATAATCAAATAAAAAAAATTGGATTGACTTTGACAGAGTTATATAGATTAACGTAATCAAGGACTCAGATTCCAAAAAAATTGCTGTGACATGATTTAATATCTTATCTTTATAATATAGACTTCCATTCAAACACTTGAAAACGACCCATATGATTTGAAGGTGTTTTTATCTAAATTAGTTATATTAGACATTGAGGGAGCATCTATAGACAAGACATTTAATTTAAGAAGCATTATTTGAGTCATATCATGCATCTAAAGAAATTAATTAATTTATAATTTAACGTCTACGTGGGATACAAGACTATACTAGATTGTGACATATATGATATTTAATATCGTACCCACAATCATAATTAATTTATGCAATATCTTCACCGATATATTGCTACCACTTCCTCTCTATTATCTTCATTCTTCTAGAGAGAGAATCAAGAGAGAGAGAGATATGTGGCTACCATTGCTCATAATATTCAGTCTAGCCATAAGCCCGACAAGATCCAACACCAATTTCATCTACAAATCATGTCACACCACATTGTACCCTGAGCTTTGTTACTTGTACCTTTCAAGATTCACAACCCGAATCGGAACCAGCCCAAGACTCCTAGCTCAAACCGCTCTAGCCGCGACCCTTAGCAACACGTGGTCCACTTCAAAGAAACTGGTAACGTATTCAAGAACCCACAAGATGACCAGAAGGGAAATAAGTGCCATGAAAGATTGCCTCGAGGAGCTCGGTGACTCGGCTTATGAGCTCCATATATCCATGGTGGAAATGGGTAAAGTCCGATCCGGATCCGACTTCTTGTTTAATATGAATAGTATAGAAACATGGGTCAGTGCGGCTCTAACCGATGATGATACGTGCATAGATGGTTTTTCCGACAAAAACATGAATGTGGAGGTCAAAACCATGGTTCGTAAGCATGTTTTGAACATCGCGCATTTGGCAAGCATCGCTCTCGCTTTTGTTAACAACTATGCAAAGGGCTAAATCGATCTCTATGTTTTGGAGTTAGGTTTGTCACATTTTATGGCACCATAAAGTTATTCATTGTTACGTTTAATTTCACCTTCAAAAACAATGTAATCAAATAATTGATTCATTCGTATTTTATTTTATTTATATATATATATATATATATATATATATATATATATATATATATATATATATATATATATATATATATGTTTAATATTTAATTTGTTTCAGAGAGTAGTTTACAAACAAGGTGTATCGTCACGGATTTATGATTAATATTTTGTTTCACACATTAGTTTCTAAATAAGGTGTAGGTTGAAATAGCTTTGGGTCTATAATGGAATGTCACACAACATGGTTGAAACCCCTCTTTATAGGTTTTTTTTCTTTCTTTTTGTGGTTTATTATTTTATTTTTTTATTGTTTAATTTCCTTGGCCTCTTCTTCCCATGTTACTTTTACGGTTTTTTCTTACTATTTGATTTATTTTTCTTAGTGTTTACAAATTTTGTATGTACCATCACAACGTACGATTTTTATTTACTAGCTTATTGGTATGAGTTTTTTCAAACTCAAACATAATATATTTTTACAATTTTAATTTAAAAATTAATTTAGTTTTATTAGTAGCATTTGATATATTATATTTGTTGAATATCGAGCCGTGTCATATATGATTTTGGTTTTTGTTTAGCGCATACCCAAAATCCTCGTTACAACACGTATAGTTTTTTTTTATTATTATTTAAGAATCTAATTTAATTTTTGGATAATAACTTTTGATATATAATATTTGCTTAAAACTGAGTCTTATCATATATATTTTCTTTTCTTTTTATGGCGTAAGTGAACGTTTAGAATATATATGATGTTTTCTCTATATATAATGAAGGGATTAATCGTGTGTCATGTAATCGTCAGGTAAAAGAGAACTATTGGTTAGTAAGCGCAAGCAAAAAAAGTGTGTCGATAAGATTTGGTAGATGAAAAAATAATAATTAATTAAGAGTGATACGGTTGTTTCTTTTATTGATTTATATTAATGTTTGTTGGTTTTGATCAGACCGGGACCATGATCATGCATAATCTCCTTCCCTCGATCATGTCCCAAGAGGCAAGTGGGCGTGAGGGCATGATAGAGAGTGATCAAACTCCTCCTCATGTTTCATTACGCATGTTTTAAGAGGCTTCCATTAATTAATTAATTATTAGTGTTATTATTATTTATTGGATGTTTTCATCACACGTTTCTTAATTTTTTTTTTTGTTTTTTTAGTTTATAATGCATATGTGCAACACTTCTCACACGCATAAACAAACGTCACCGTCAATTTATTATCTTAGTATCTTATGTATAAATATTTGATTAATTACATTGGTTTGTTGTAAATTAATTAACAGCTAAAATACACTAACGATAACCATGTGCTTTTTTATAAATGAGATTTAAATAAGGGTGAGATTAGTGAGAATGATGAAAAGAATTGTGAAGTTAACAAGTGACATTTCTCTAATTTTATAAAAAGTGTATTTTGGTTATTGTGTTTCAAATAATTATATTTAATCTTTCAGGTCATTGTGTAAAATGTTTTTATTATTGTGTTTTTTTATTTTTTTAATATTATATTGTGTTATTTTGTTATTTATTTATGTTTTATACATTTTGGTTATTGTGTTTTATGTTTAGGTCATTGTGTAATATATTTATCATTGTACTTTATCTTCAGGATATTGTGTCATATGGACATCATTGTATTTTATGTTCAGGTCATTGTGTAATATATTCATTATTTTGTTTTACGCTCAGATAATTGTATAATATGCGCATCATTGTGTTTTATGTTCAAGTTATTGTGTAATATATCCATCGTTGTGTTTTACGTTCAGGTCATTGTGTAATATACCCATAATTGTGTTTTACGTTCAGGTGACTGCGTAATATACTAATCATTGTGTAATATATTCATTATTATGTTTTACGTTCAGGCTATTATGTAATATACTTATCATTGTGTTTTACGTTCAGGTCATTTTGTTATATGTATTCATCATTGTGTTATACATTTTAACTTATTTCATTTTTTTTTGTTATTGTTTTTTATATATTAAATAAAGTTGTTATTTATTTTTTTATGTTTTCCATATTAGAAGTACGTACACAATTGTATTATTTCAACATTTTATTTTTCAAAACTTCTTATTTTAGTAACATATATTTAGGTTATTGTGTCATATGTATTCATCATTGTGTTTATGTTTTTGACTATTTGATTATATTTTATCATTGTTTTTATGTATTAGATAAATTCGTTTTTTTATTATTATGATTTACATATAAAAATTACGTAATTGTGTTGTTTCGTCATTATTATTTTTAAAATTCATCATTTTTAGAAAAAAAAAATAGTAAGACACAATGACGAACAAAAAAACAAATTTGATGTCAACCATTAAATTATATATCTAATGACTCATAAAACTTCTCACACTTCTTACCAATTTAAGCTTTTTTTACTACAACCTCACCCTTAAATATGTTAGCTCTTTTTTAAATCATAAGGTTTAGTTATGCTAAAAATGATATTCAGTTTAGAAATTTTAGAGAAAATTTAAAGTATGGAATTAATGATTTGAAATGAAATCTTAAAAGTTATTTTAGCCAGTGAGGTTATTTTAAAAACAAACTTTATGATTAAAAAAAAAGATGTAAAAGGTTTAACAACTCATAAAGTAGCTCAAATAGACTATGATTCATCTCATTACAACACGTTAAAACTAGCTTGTCACACCTTAAATCTTAAACCTAAATTCCTAAATATTAAATCTAAACTCTAAAAACAATAACTAGCATAAAAAATATAATATCAAACACGAATACACATTAAGCTAAAAAAACGTATATTATAAAACCTTAAATCCAATTAGATTTATGGGTATGCAATCATTAAAACTAATAGGATATTTTATATTCTGAATAAGATCAAAACCTTTTTATAAATATGAAATTAAAACCATATGTACCTTGTGGTCGATCATCACCACATTAGCACAACCATATTAATCTTGATCACAAGGCGAGAAGACATCAAATAGACATCCAAATCAGATTTAACGAAAACTAATCTATTTTTCTGTAGCCGCATATCTAACTGGATTATTTTAATGGCCTGATACGATGACATTCAAGAGAAGATTTCAACCTCTACTCAGATTTGACGCTCTAAGTCGTACGCCCGAGCCCACCTGAAGAGGAATCCCACAACTAGATAAACATATCTAACAAGATATAAGCATTTTGTCCCACATTCAAACCCAAGACCTTCGTAGGAAAGTTAAGAGGCTAACGACTAGACTATAAACATTTTGTTTATATCTAAATAGATATTTTACATTTTAGAACAACCTAAAATTCATTGAAAAAAACACTTTACAACACTAAATTCATAAAAAGATTTTTTTTTTGTTTGGGTGGTTTGAATTCACATAATTATAGATATTTTCTAAAATGTTTTTTTATAATATAAGATTATAATAAAATAATAATATATAAATATTTCAGTCAAAGTGAAGTATATTCGTATACTATCGAACTATTCTAGTATTTTATTGTAGTATTTATGAAATAAATCGGTGGCCGATGTGATGCATACAATAATGTCGCGGGACATGGTCTTGCCGACTTCACCCATTAAAATAAACGTGCTTCTCTATTTTTATGAAAAATAATAAGAAGTTATCACTTTTAGTGTGTACCATTTTAATCCTTTCATTCATAGATGTATTCATATTCACTTCAGGATAAATTTATCTTAATCCTTAATTATTTTTTAACGACTAGTTTGGATCACTGAATTATCATTGTGGCACCAAGTTACCAACGGTACTACATTACCACCCGATTATAGTTATCATTACAAGAATTCTCATTTGATCGTGCGATTAAGTGACCATTAAATAAAAAATTAAAAAAAATCCAATTCACCTATGCCGACGACACGTTGTCGCCGAAAATCATGACCCAATATTAATTTCTTTTATTTAATGGCATAATATCAATTTATTTTATTAATTTCTTTTAGCTTACATGTGTCGACGACATGTCGTCACTACATGTCGCAGAGAAGTGGGAAAAGAATTTGGCAACAGGTGCGCTGCTGAGAAAAATACCTGGGTTCATCTGTGCCAGCGACCTATCGTCGGGACAAGTCAAAACCAAGAAAAAATCTCTCGTTTTTTACCGACGTCATGTCGTCGCGGTTGTTCATCTATACCGACGACATAATGTCATCGGGAAAGCCTTCGACGTGTCAGATTAACTTTCTTGTAGTGTACCACCAAGCCTCCAGTTTAGAAGAAAAATTATTACTTTGAGAAAAACCCCCCCCATGTGAGATTCGAGCCTAGATTCTTGTGGTTTTTGAGCCTTATCGTACCCTTAAGCTGTCGTTTTGCTGTAATGTCTTTGGCATCTTAATTCCTTATATGAAAAACACTTAACTACGATTTTACATTTTTAATAATTATTTATAGTATATTTTAATACATATATAATATAAAAAAAATTTATAAATTTTAATAGTTTTTTTAATTATAATTTTCAAAACATATTATATAATCCATTAAAGTTAAATATGTGAAATGTAAATTAATATGGAATCAATTAATGTGCGAAATATAAATTAATATAAAAATTACAATTTTTAAGATGTATGGTACAAATAATAATTGATATTGTTGTTACAATCTTTAAGGCATATTATAGAATATTTTAAGGCTAGATATATTATAAGTAATTATAACTTTTAAAACATATATTAGATTTATAAATGATCTTATAAATAAGAGTAAATTACGGTTTTACCCATGTGGTTTAAGTGTTTTAACTATTTTGACCAAAAATATAATTTTTTTTTATCAATTTAGCCTTTGTCATTTAGATAACTAACGTTTTTTTGCCCGTAACTATAGTTAGATTTTGGGCCAAAACCATTATAATAGTTAAGTTTGAGTGGCCAAAATCCAGGGGCGCATCTTAGTGAGGGCAGGTGGGCGACCGCCCCCCTGTTTTTTCGTGTAGTAGTGTATATTTTCCGATAGGTGGTGTAATTTTTTTAAAAAACTTTTATTTCGCCCCCCTGAAAAAAAAATTATTTCGCCCCCCCTGAAGTTTCGGTCAAGCTCCGCCACTGCCAAAATCGATAGTTGTTTAAACCATATGGGCTAAATTGATAGAAGATTTTTTTGGACTGAAATAGTTAAAACACTTAAACCACAATGGCCAAAACCGTAATTTATTCAATATATAAAATTGGTGTGGAATCAAAACGAAGAAACAACTTTTAAAACATATGGTACCATCTTTTAAGGTTAAATGTGTAATAAATAATTACAACTTTCAAAACATATGAAAATTATAAAATTTACATAAGTTTAAAAGTTTAAAAGCTTAAGTAATTGCAACTATAAAACCATATGTTGCAATCTTTTAAGGTTAATAAATAGTCTTATAACCGGAAATAATGTGGAATCAAAATATAGGAAGTATAGCTTTTAAAACATGTATATGATATAATCCTTTAAAATTAAGTGTGTGATAAGTAATTAATCTTATCTTGGGTTGGGTAACATGTTAAAACGGGTACGGGTCATGATGAGTTTTAAGAAAAATCATTAGGTCTAAATGTGTTACTTCTAAAAAACATCAATTTAGTTCGAGTTCAAATGAGTTGTAACGAAACAAATAGTTTATTTGAATATTTTTTAATTATTTTCTCATCAAATATATTATTTATCATTATTACCCGTTTGAATCCGTTACAATCACATATTTTTTAAATTACTCATCTTGACCTGTATTATGTTAAGTTATTACACATATCAACTCATTATATGTCATAATTTTATCTATTTCAACCTAAAATACGATAATTTTTTACCCAAATCTACCTATTTATCTTGTTGTAAATCAAGATTGCCATGTCTACGGTATGTGTGTTGGAATGCTTTAGCTCAATGCCTAGTCTTTAATTTTCCGGATTCAATGATCCCATATCCGAGCTTATTTCATGGTTGGGTTTAGCCGCAATGAATAGGGGTGTGCAAGAAACGGTCAGGACCGCGAGAACCGAAGACCCGAACCGTGAAAACAGGTTCGGGTACCCGTTTATAAAAGAAGGTTCGGGTTTCGGGTATGTTTATGGGGCTTAATCGGTTTCGGTCCGGTTCCGGGTTCTAACCCGCGGGTTACCCATGAAACCCGGACCGGTTTTTTAACCTAGTTTTTTTAGAAAAATTAAAAATGCCGATTTATACAAGCTAGTTTCTAATTGAGAATTGAGATTTCATGATTCTAATAGGCAACTTTCTCGACACAGGGTGACTATCCAACTTCAAGTTTTCAAATGTGATTTTCATTTTTCAATTCAATTCATCACGAGCAAGCACCAACTTGAATATTTAAAGACATTTTTAAATGTTTGTGATATTATCATGTATAGAATTATGTCATATTCACGTTCCAAAACATTAGCACCAAGTACACGAATCATTTCTCTATTTTTTTCTTACAGGTTTTTGATGTTATGTTTTAACTGATTGCTTTTATATTAACCAGGTCCAGACCCGCGAAAACCGAACCGTGAAACCCGTATTACCCGGAACCGGTTTCTAATAATCGGTCCGGTTCTCGGTTCCCAAATTTATGTTAAAACGGGTTCGGTTCCGGTTCGGTTCTGGACCGATAATCACCCCTAGCAATGAACAATTTCAAAAAATTTGACACGCAATTTTTTTTGCTCTAGGTGGCGGATATGGTGGTGCTTTCATAACGAGGCAGTATATTACTATACTAGGTCAATCTCGTACATTACACGGGTTAAATAAAAAAATAATAAATAGTCAATAATATGATTAGTAGTTTATATAGTTTAATACATAAGTAATAAAATAATAACATTATTTATTTAAACACTAAGTTTATTAAAGTTTTTTTTCGAATATTTCGTTTTGAAAAACAATTATTAAATATTTTATTTCATAATAATTTAGATTCTAAAAAAATGCACTCTTTTAAAATTAATATGTTTCTTAATGCTTTAAAAACCTTTTTAATTTAAAAATGAATAAAAGTATATTTAATATTTAATATTATTATTATTATTGAATATGAGTGCATTTAATAGGAGAGAGATGCGAGATGCGAGAAATTTTTTATAAGGATAGTCTACGAAAGTGACATGTGACACATTTTATTTTGATTTATTAGTATAGATAGATAGATTATAATCACTAGAAGAACCAAGAGACTGTATTTTATATTTTATTTTATATTTTAGTATTTTCACACTATGCGTTATAGGGGTGTTCACGATCCGGTTCAAATCATGAAACCGTCAAAACTAGTAATAGGTTCTATGTTTATTTTTTTTGCTCAACGTGGTGTATATGATGGATTTTATTTTTAATGATTCGGTTTTGGTTTTCATTACTCAAAAACCATTATTAATGGTTTGTTTACGTTTCACGTAAAAATTAAACCGTGAACACCTCTTATCCATGATATCTGAATAGGAATCATTAGTCGAATATTTGTTAGGTTGTTTGAAACTACCTTTTAGCTTTTTAATGATGTTTCTTTTGGCCTCCTAGCGTCTTGCTAGTTTGAATGTTTTTAATGATACTAAACAATTCAGTTGATCTATTTTATTAACATTAAAAAGTAGCATTTACTATTTAAAACCTTAAAAGTCAATCAAAGGACATTTGTCCGGTATCAGAAAGAGAGTTTAAGTCTTGTAGACTTACTAAAGAGGCATTGCCTCAATGGTACCCCAAGATTCTCCCAAATGGAAGGTCTTGGGTTCAAATCCCTCCTGCAGCGAAAAAGAGGTCTGTGGGGGGTCAGGAGGTTTTCCCAGTGGGGTTTCCTCCTGGGTGGTTGTGGTGGCTCATGGGAGGTCCAGGTAACTAGACCTTGGTGACATGGCCTGGAAACAGTGGATTCACACGATTGAGACCTTCGCCGTTTAAAAAAAAAAAAAAAGTCTTGTAGACTTGTAGTAAACCAAAAAATTAAGAAAATTGTTGTTTAATAAAAAAATGGAAAAAAAAAACCTTAAAGTTAGTTAATTAACATGTTTTCTTTAAAAAAATTTCTTTATTATGCAACTAACTTATTAAACTCATATATTACACAAATTTAATAAATAAAAACTAAATGATAATTCTTAATTATTTTTCATTTATAATTTAATTTATTTAGATATTTGAAATTATAATATTTTTATAACATTATTATTTAATACAAAAAGGATGAGAAAGTAAGAATACGCTAGATAATGGCATATGTTTTATAATTTAATATGAGAGAGATTAAAAAAAACATAGATGATTATATATTATATAATAATATTAGATTATTACCTCATGTAATACACGGATGTTATAAAAAAAATAATATTACTTTTTAAATTTAATCGTTTTTTTTAAATCTCATTGTTTAAAAACTTTGTTTTTTATTATTTTTTCATAGAATTTTTTTCTAATTATTTTTTTTTGGGATTTTATTTCTTAATATGATCAATTTTCAATATTTTTTTAAAAAAAGTTTTATCAAAAAAATTCATATTTTGTAAAAATTTAGGTTTTAAAAAAAGTGTAATATTGAAAATGTATTTTAATATGTAAAAAATATTTAAATAATATTATTAGAATCACTATTGAATAAGAGAGAAAAAAAAACATTTAATAGGATAGAGAAACAAAAAAGTTAGTATAAAAAGCATAAAAACATAACAAGTGTAAGATTTTATATATATATAGAAGACGTATCATCTACAACTATTTTTTTTTTAATTAAATTAGAGGTTTTAAATTTTACTGTTGTTTTTTATTTGGTGTTAAACTAAAGTATTGATTCATGATTTTCCTCATGATCAAACCATGTCTTGTGTTGGACTTTAGCTTTATCTTTACGATTAAGCATTGTAAGTCTTTATACAACTAATTATAATCCTAATAATTAAAAAAGAAAACAGGAATCATTCGCCCACCAAATATCATATTGAGTATAACATTTTGAGTTGGGTTTAATAGATCCAATACCAAATAAAGATCTCTCTCATTATTATTGTTATTAAGCAATTTAAACATGAGCGGTTTTGGTTATGATTAGAATATTGATTTGAAATTAACTGAAGTATCGGTTTTAGTTATGAAAATTATGATAACCGTACCGAACCTAAACATACTTACCCCTATCGCTAAGATTCAAGTATATACACTAACATTAATTAGGGCAATTAAAAACTCAAATAAAACTAAAGTTTTAAATGATATCTCTTTGCTTACTGCATGAACATTGCTCTCCCCTTCACACCTAAAGATGCGCAAAATAGTTGTGTTGGGTACTGAATTGGTTGTTAACGCTAATTGAAACCGTTTCAGAAATCAGTTTAAACCTGAACTAGGTTGCGAGGTTGAAATCGGTTTGCATCCCACCCTCTCTTAAAACTGATTTAAACCTAATTGAATTGAACCGAGAAAGAAAAAATCGGGTTCAATACGAACCATTCAAAGGGACATAACTAAAACCTAAACTTACCCATTAAGCTATCACAAAAAAAAAAAAAAAAAAAAAAAAAAAAAAAAAAAAAACACTTTGAAAATTTCCCACTACCAATGGTTACATGAATATGGGCCAAGTACATTAAAAACATGACTATAAAACATACTTGAATTCATAGGCTAAACTTAACCAAAACTCCAAAGCTTGGCTCCAAAACTTGACCTAAATTTCAATTGAACTCTAGAACGAATGGTTACAAGAATATGGGCTAAATAAAACCATGACCAAAAACAAACTAGAATTCATAGGCTATTCTTGACCTAACCTCAAAAGCTTTACTTCAAAACTATACTTTCAAAAACTAACCTCCTAAATTTTAATTTAACTTCAAAACTTGACTTAACTCAAAAACATGACTTGAACTTAATTGAGAAGCAAAGCGGCTGACAAGGTAAGTGCAACTAGCCAACTAGGAGTCTACGTGAGCAGGGGTGCTTTGTAGGGACGGGGGGGGGGGGGGGCGACTACCCCCTGTTTTTTTTATGTAGTAGTGTACATTTCCCGATACGTGGTGTAAAATTTTTTAAAAATTTTTATCACCCCCCGGAAAAAGTTTCGCCCCTAGACTTTTGGTCATACTCCGCCACTGTACGTGAGGTGTGGTATGTGCCTTTGTCTTTTTTATTGTTTCAAAATGAAATATATAGTTTATGCAATTTATTGTTTCGAAAGGAAATAAGTAAAAGAAAATTATATTGTTACAATGAAAGGCGAAACTTGCATATAAACGAGCAAACTAAAAAAAAATTAAGGATACTTGTTTCAAAAGGAAATAAGTAAAAGAAAATTGTATTGTTACAATGAAAGGCGAAACTTGCATATAAACGAGCAAACTAAAAAAAAAAGGATACTCATAAATGGAAACGAAGTCAATTTGTATCCTTTTCTTTTAAATGGCTAATGAAATCTTAGAACATGTTTAGGGTTGCTTATTTAACTTTAATTAAAAGGACTTTTTGTCACAAGTATTTATCAACTTATGATTTTTTAAAATGAAGTATTTAGAAATATGTTTGGATTAGCTTTTGATATATGAAAAATCAACAAGTTAATAAGTTAAAAAAGTTATCATTATTTTAACTCTTATTAAAAAGTTAAAAACTTATTTATAAAAGCTAGAAATTTTAGCTTACTAAAAACAATTTTTTATCATTACCAAAAAAGTTAAAATAAAATGTCATTTAAACATTACCAAATACTATTTTAACTCATTGACAAAAAAAATAATAAGTTAATAAGTTAATTTTAAATTATAATTAAAAAAACCACTCTAGCTAGATACCAGGAGCTTCAATCACCGTATTACAAACTGATATTAAAATTACATCATTCATTTCATTTCAGAAATGCTAATTTTTCCCCTTTTTTATCCCAAATGATAAAACTTGACTTGATCTACACTTAGATATTCCCTGGCCCCTTTTCAAATTATTAAACAATTTTATTTGCCAAGTCATCTATGTTTACTTCCATATATTAAAAAAAAACAATTTTTGCAGTTTTTAGAACACTTAGCGCTATAAATTAGGGAATTAGGGGTGTTCAAAAAATCCGAATAAAATCGAAATCCGAATCGTGTCCGAAACCCGAAAAAACCGATACGAATGAACAATTGGATATTCGGGTAGATTCGGATCGGATATCCGTTTTTTTGAATTCGGACGGGATCAGATATCGGACATACAAAATTTTGTTTATTCGGATCGGATGTCCGAATTCAATTCAAATAACCCAAATCGAATAACCCGAATCGAATAACCCTAATAAACATGTTTATTCGGGTTGTTCAGATGTAAAAATAAGTTTATTCGGGTCAGATTAAAAAATTTCGAATTCGGATCGGGTTGAGTTTCAGATAGGGTCTTAAAATTTTCAAATCTGAATAATCCGATCCGAAAAAACTCGAATAAACCGTTGTCCGACCCAATGAACACAGCTACTATAAATTGACCGGCATTTTGCATTAAAAGATAAAAGCCGTTGTTTTTTTATATGGATACATTGTATATCCATTTTGCAACCTCTAAAAAAGCTTTCTTGTTTTGATCTTGACGTGTGAATCCATAATATTCTATTTCAACATTGGGAAAAATAAATAAATAAATAAATAAAAGAATTGACCCAAAGTGTTTCGGTCGAGCCAATTTGGATAAAGAAAATCAATATATCAAGACTTAAATCTTTGCCAAAAAAAAAAACAAGAAGAAGAAGTTGTGTTACCATTAAAGTTAAAGTTTTGGGCCATTTTATTTGGACACCCCACTTTTATATTTTTACACCCCTGCGGACCAAGACGGGCCGTACTGGCCAGTACGGCCCGGTATTGAGTACAGACAAACATTCCAGAGAATTCCTTGGAATCAGTGAAACATTCTGTGGGACGGGCCGTATTGGCCAGTACGGCCTGTCTTGGCCCAAGCTTATTTTTCCAAGCCATTTTGAGTGTCAACCAGTTTTGATACATCTTGGTACGGCCCGTACTGGTCATTACTGGCCGTACTTGTCAGAATTTTAACTTGGCCGTCTCACCCAAAACCAGGCCGTCTCACCCCAAACCAGGCCGTACTGGTCAGTACTGGCCGTATTGGTCAAAATTTTAATTTTTTTTTTAAAAAACAAAAGAATTCAATTTTAATACATTTAAACGATTACACCAAAACTTTGAGGAATATGTCTATTACGTTATTTTAAACGTTATAGGTTTGTTACGTTATTATTTTAAACGATGTTAATTATTTACGTGTTCAAGGCTTGAGCTAGAAGAAGAAATACGAAAAGAGCGTCAGGAACAACTTGAAATACAACAATAAATGAACTAGGTGAAAAACTAGGTGAATTTGGTTTCATTTTATACAACAACAAGACGGCCCGTCTCTGGAATGTCGTTTTAACCAAATATTTCATTTTATAATTAGTTTATTTACGTTAGTTTAAATAATTTAAACGAAATAAACTAGGTGAAAAACTAGGTGAATTTTGTTTCATTGTTAAAAAGAAAATAACGAATTTTGTTGAAATTTCGTCGGAATTGTGTCACAATGAGGTGAAATGGCCAAACGAGGCCGTCTGGGCAAGACGGCCCGTAAAGGTCAGTACGGCCCGGTTTTGGGGTGAAATGGCCAAACTAGGCCGTCTGGGCAAGACGGCCCGTAAAGGTCAGTACGGCCCGTCTTGATTCAAATCATTGTCTTAGGCTGTCAGAGAATGTCTGTACGATGAATGAGACGGGCCGTACTGACCAATGCGGCCCGTCTTGCTCCCAATCATTGGCACAGGTTGTCAGAAAGGAATGTTTGACCAAGTACTAAGACGGGCAGTATTGGGCAGTACGGGCCGTCTCAGGGGTGTATTTTTAAAAAAAGGGGGTGTGAGAATAACAACACCCAAAGTTTTACTTTGTTTGCCTAAGAACATCTGAATTAAGGTTGTGTTTTGTTAAGCAACGGGTCAAATGAGTAAAGTTTAACAATTTTATGTTATGTAGTTGTTAGTAAAAGTATCATGATGATGATGATTAAATTAATTTTTTTACATGATTATTGAAACTAAGGCTTAAATTTAGTTATACGTTCATGGTCACCTACTCAGAACCGGCTTAAACTCTTTGGTGGCTTAAAACGGATGATAAAAATGTGGCTCTTAATTTAAATAACACAAAAACCATCCTCTTTTATGTAATTGTTATCGTCTGGTTGTTCGTTATGTAATTTTTCATCATTTGATTGTTTAATATGTATGTCTTCATCATTATTTGGTTGTGTATCATTATTTTTTTAGTTATTATATATTTTAAAAATGATCCTTTTTCTTTTTCTATCAAGGCATCTAATTTTCTTTTTCCCTTTTACGCAACCCGACTCGTATTTACGATTTGTAATTGACATCTTTGCTAGAGTTACTAGATGTCTAAATATTAAATGTCTACAAACAAGCAAACAATCACAATAACTGAATAAATTAGTAAGGCAATTAGGTAGTAGCCATAGGCTGATAGAGTGAAGGGTCTACTGCTAAACGCCTAAACCATAAGATTGAGATAGTATGCAAATGCCAAAATGCATAAATAATAAATGTCTACGAGCAAGCAAGCAATCACAATAAATGATTACGGATTACCAATTAAGCAAGTAAGAAGTGGCACAATTAAGAATTTAGGCAATTATGCAACAAGGGTTCACCTGATAGCGTGTCACAATGAGACGGATTCATGGACCTAAACTAGTAAGTGAACAACCAATAAGGCAAGAAGTAGGATTAACACCCATGAGCCCATGACTGAAATTGAATGAAATCGTTCCTAAGCGGCTGAACGAAATCGGTCCTACCGTCCTGAACGAAATCCGCCCTGATTCCTGAACAAAAACGGTTATATCAGTGAGCCTAAAGACTGAAGTAGTGAACGAATAAATGAAATCATTTGACAACAATGGTCGAGCTTAGAGCAATGAAATGGTATTACTACCTTTTGTCCAGATCAATATCAGTAGTCACCGAATCATCGTCACCGTAACACCGCCTCCAGCAGTTCATCGACTATATTAGTTTACTTGCATATAACCATCAGCAACTGGGTGCAACGGGAACCAAGACGGCACTTGAATTCGCTATTCATAATCTAGCTTCTATCCAGTTCTTGATCGATATTGTTAAGGTAAGTTGTAATCGTTTTGGTAACCTGTGTTTCTATTCCTAACAAGATAGAACCTAGTCTGAAAGTTGAATTTTAAATTAAAAAATGAATAATAAATAAATAAAATATTAATAATAATAAACTTAAGAACCAAAAGAAATACGTCAAAAAAAATGGTTTCTTGACACTTTGGTATGGATGACGAAATATATACATACACACAGATATATATATATATATATATATATATATGTATGTATGTATATGATATACACATAAAAGTTCCGTATACAGTTGTCAAACAAAATATTTTAACCTTATGGTAAGTTTTGGAAACATGGGAGGAAGACAAAGAACAACAGTTTAGGATTTAGTATCTTTGGTGGATTGGTCAAGGCATTTTAGATTTTGTTTTGCTCGGGTTTGATTCTGAAAAATCCATACATATAAAACATAAACTAACTAAGTTGTTAACAATCGAAACATGTTACACTAATTTGTTCGGATATGAGATATGAGTTTGGGAAGTTATGGGTTTGAAAACCATCACTAAAAAAAGTTTTTAAATCACTTATCTACCGAATTAATGAATATTTACTAATATTAATAAACACCTTCCTAAAATAAACATATACGAACGATTAAGTGTTAAAATGATTAAATCACCGATTATTATCAACCGAGCACGTACAAAGATGAAATCCATTAAACTAACGTGACATTTAAACTAAACACACAGATAGCTAAATTGCCAAGGATTGGGGTTACTTGTTTATTTTCTTATTATTTACTGATTAATTGCTAAAGCCCATGTACATATTTTATATCTTTAACTCATTGTATCTTTGTTTTGTCTCGTTTCGGTACGGATCCTGTTTATTTAAATCTTAGTATTTCTGTTTCTGTAGCCGTTTAATTTCTGTTCCTATATTGCCACGATATGATATTGTGTTTCTATGTTTCTATGTTTCGTTTATTATGCAATACATCTAGATTTTGTACTCATTATTGCATGATCCGATTATGACATTACTTGGTAGTTTACCTACCCTACCCAACTGACTGAACCTACTGAACTTCTGATCTATTACCCGAACATGCCCCTACCTATAAGGATGACTACAGGCCCTTCATGGTGACAACCATGATGTGGAACCACCCAAGGCGGTTAGTTGAGTTCACAGCGTGTCTATTTAGTACTTTGATAGTACACTTGTGCACCTATTGAATTCTAAAGACGCGTATATACTTGTCCTAGGATAATTTTTAACTGTACTTTCTGATTTCTAGGGGATAGTGACATATATGCCAACACTAACTATTTCATATGTATGGTAAGCGGGAGTAGCTATCCGTGAATCTTACATTATTATATGTGCAGTCGGCTCGTGGTATATTCTGGGATTTCCCATTATTTCTAACTTACATTATAACCTATATTATTGTTTCTGAAAGGTTATATTTTATTCGAGTTAGACCACTGTTTATTGTTATGTATCTGTTAATGATCTGTTTCTAGTATCTGTATCTGATTATTATTCTCATTACCTTCACCACTTTCTGAAATTCTATTAATTACTGTTATTTATCCGTTACTGAGCAATCTTTGGCTCAGCCGTATTTGTTTTTGTGGTGTTTATATGTATTGTATAGGTAATCCAGGAAATTAAGCTGGGAATTGAGGAACGAGATACAAGAGATTATCAAGGATTTATTTTACAAATAATGTAATAAACTTTATCATAAGACATTGATTTATGTTTTTGGACGATTTATGTAAGACTTTTATTATATTTTAATCCATTTTGGATTGTTGCATTAATTTTGATCTCCGTATAAGTGACATGTGAGCCCTAATCAGGTTGGGGTGTTACAAAAAGTGTGTAATATATTGATATTTATGCTTGGTGACGGGTTTTGGCTTGATATATAGAGGGAGCCAGGGGCAAGCTCAAACACATGTTAATTTTTAGAGCGAAAAATTGCATAAAATTACACTACAGAGCGAAAAAACATGCCGGCAATACCCTGCCTCACCATAATATCCTTTACCCATGTTTATGCTAGAAAGATCTTGACTATAGTCATATAAAATATATATTTAGGTCTGGTCTTAACTACCAAGAAATACTGTTTTTTTAATGTATAGAAAGACACTGATGATATTTTAACATTAAATTAACCACTTATCGAAAGAGAATAAAACTATTTCTTTAGTCAAGGGACAAATATTTAGTAATTTAATTGTGTTGATGAAATATATTAAATTAAATAATTGAAATTATTAATAAATAACAACATGAATTTTCTAAACGCGCAAGTGATACTACATACTTGAAATGAACATTCCTATATCCTCGTTTACAACGTGGTGGTGGAGAAGACGTGGCTCAGCGCAATTGGTTGCATCAAAAAAATGAAGACGGCAGGTCTGTAAAATGTCAACTTTTCAACTTATTTGATGTGTCCTACATGCCATCCTTTAATCAAAAAAAGGTTTCTTATTTTTTCCGATGTGGGAAGCTAAGGTCTCTTTCTAAAATATTTGATATATCATAGGAAACAAAAATGGCTAATTTTTGGATTTTCATTATGAGATTTGAATTAATGAAAACTTTGAGAGGATTGATTAATATCTTTTTGTCATAATTGTCTACTCTACTTGTACGTACGTAGCTCGATCTAGATTGTATTTCTTTTTTTACTACTATCCTATTTTATGTTAAACATAATTGATTTGAACTATATATTATGTCTATACGATTCACGGTTTTTAAAATCAGGTCTTTAAACTGTTCATTTGAAAAAATTGAAACAATTCTTATTGGATGATCATGAGACTTGCCAAAAATCGAAATGCTTGATTAATAGAGAAACAATACCACCATTTTTGTTCGATGAAACGCCAAAGTGGATGATTGACTCATTAACTATTGCATGGGAACAGGTTCGTCTTTGACGTATTTTTGCTTCCCGCCTTAGAGTGAAGTTGGTATTGATGCGCGATTTATATATATACAAAAGCGATTTATAGATATACTGTCCCTCTCTTTCTTATTCCAACTCGACATTCATTCCACTTTTTAAAATCGGGTTTTTTTTCGTTTTTGTCTACATAACTGATTCATCACCACCTCATATGTTTATTTGAGTATTATCATAATTTCATAATGCTCAGGTTTTAGTCGTAAAGACCTGCCACAGAGCGCGAGTAACGTTACTAGTTTCTATAACAAATTAACTGTAATAATCAAATTAAAAATTTTAATCCACACTCTAATTATTAACTATTATAAATATAAAGTGTTTGCTTCTAGACTGTATATATACAAAGAGAGGTGATCCAAGCGTGATGCTTCTTGATTATGCTCTTATCACCTCATTACCGTGCCCATGGTGTGAAGGTCACGAGCTTGAGTAATTTTTTTTCTTTATGTTTTAAACCAATACAAATACTAACATCATATTCTATATTTTCTTCTAATATATCTTACTATTATATATCTTTTTAATTTACACTACTAACCCATACTTTACTTGTGTGACCTTACGTAATATGCGATCAAACCCATATCAAACCATCATTATATGTCCTAATACTAATTAATGAAATACTAAGTATTGTATATTTGACTATTTAATCAATTATTATTCCCAAAGGCTCTTTCGGAGGGGATAAACAATCCCTGATCGTGTTGTTCGATGTGCAATGATAAACAAAGTATGGTATTTTTGTTTACTGCAAGCTTCTTTGCTTGTAATCTTTGGTTGATAGTTATAAACTTGGTAAAGGTCTCTCTAATATTTGCATTATGCTACAAAGACTTGACAAAGCTATATCATTCAATGAGGGGGAGGGGGGCTGAAATTCTCGAAGTAGGTGATACATGCAATTATCCTTACAACATGCTGGTGCATATGACGTACAAGGAATGAACTAGTACATAACGAGAAGAAGGTTGAATCAGAAACCCTGCTCGGAGAAATCAAGTCACTCTCGTTCTTATACATTGTTAACCACTCAATAAATATATATGTATGTTGGTTAATTGGATATCTTTTAATATGAAGTTGTAATTACGTTCTAGTTGTTGTTTTAGTTGGTGAAATGAGATGACACACACCTTTTATTTTGAGGTTTTGTAATCTTCTTTGCATCTTATTGGTAATAAAATTTATGCTCTGTTTCTAAGTTAATTTAAGTTGAGAAAAAAATAGAAATGGAAGTAAATGTTAAACATGTTTATGTTTATAAGTTTTATTTAACAAATGAAATGAAATAAAAATAAAACATGTTATGTTCCCAAGTTTTACTAGAAAGATAATTAGTTGAAAGTAAAATTAGACAAAGTCAGTTTTTTTTTTTTTTTTAATTTCGATTAGAAAGGAACAGAAAAGAAAATTTTCTATTTTTTTTTTCTCATTTTTTACACATTTTTTATTTTGTTTTCTCCTTCAATAGTTCAATATACAAAATAAAAAAAATTACGATTCCTTTCGTGCATAGAAGACTCTGGAAGGTCTTCCCATCGAACAAATCGACAAAGTTTTCCGACGACATAAAAACCATACCCTAACCTACCGCCGGTACACGGTAAAACATGGCAGACGAAGCCAAGGCCAAAGGCAACGCAGCGTTCTCTGCCGGAAACTACTCCGACGCTATTCGTCACTTCACAGACGCCATCAATCTCGCCCCCACAAACCACGTCCTGTATTCCAATCGCTCCGCAGCTTACGCTTCCCTGAATCAGTATTCTGAAGCCCTATCGGATGCTAAAAAGACCGTCGATCTGAAACCGGACTGGTCCAAAGGCTACTCACGGCTCGGCGCGGCACATCACGGTCTGCGGCAGTTCGAAGATGCTGTTTTGGCGTACAAAAAAGGTCTCGAAGTTGATCCGAACAACGAAACTTTGAAATCTGGACTCGTTGATGCTCAGTCAGCTCAGGCGGCTGCGTCAGCCTCTTCTCGGCCGCGTGCACCGCCGAATAACTTATTTGGAGATGCGTTTGGGCCTGATATGTGGGCGAAGCTCACGGCTGATCCGGCTACTCGATTGTATATGCAGCAGCCGGATTTTGTTAACATGATGAAAGATCTTCAACGGAACCCTAGCAATTTGAATTTGTATTTACAGGACCAGAGAGTTATGCAGGCGCTTAGTGTGCTGTTGAAGGTGAAGATGCAAGGTTATGCTCCGGGAGATGACGTAGAGATGCCGGATTCTCCACCGAAAGAGAGGAATCGTCCGGCAGATGAAACGGAGCCTGTGAAGGAGAAGAAGCCAGAGCCAGAACCCGAGCCGGAACCAATGGAGGTGTCTGAGGACAGAGAACTTAAAGAGAAGAAAGCACAGGCGCAAAGGGAGAAAGAGGCAGGTAATGCTGCTTATAAGAAGAAGGATTTTGAACAAGCTATTACACATTACACAAAGGCATTGGAGCTGGATGATGAAGATATTTCGTTTCTTACTAATAGAGCTGCTGTGTATTTGGAGATGGGAAAGGTATGTGCTTTGTCTTAATCACATCATTTTGAATTTTGTGTATGTAAAGTTGAAACTTTGAATTCCTGGCATGTCTATGCAGTAATGATTTTTATCGTTCAATATTAAATTTGATTGAACTCTAACAATCAAGTGAATTAAAATGTACTTTTAACATTAAGTTAATAAGAATTCTGGTTTGAAACTTTTCTAAGAATGGGGAAGAGATTTCTCGCAAACCATGAAGGGAATATACTCTTGGTACAAAAGGAGTATGTAGGCTTCTTACAAACCATTAAGGGAAAGTACTGTTGGCAAACAATTTCTTGGTACAAAAGGAGTATGTAGTTTTGAAGTGGTATTTGGTGGGTTGCATATTGGTTATCTATCTTTATAACAGTCGTCTATTTGGTGTTGGTTTATGTTGTATATGCTAGATATCAAACATGAATGCAAAACAGAAAGTAAAGACAAACACGAGAGATTTAAAGTGTTTCGTCGGGCCGCTGGGGTGACTATGTCCATTGTACTTCAACTAGGCCCTATGTTATTTTTGAGGTCATAAAAATTACAACGAACTAACACATCTACATAGATCAAGAAAAAATACCTAAAAATGAACTTAGTCAGCTGCCGCATCATAAAAACACCAAAAACCACCCCAATAAGGAAATCTATAAACACCCTTAAAAGTGTTGGTACCAGTTGGAAACTGGTTTTTAAACCGGTTTGTCGAATTGGTTTTCGGTTTTTGGAAAAACTGGTTTGGCGGTAAACCGTTATCGGTTTTAGAACTTGAAAAGTCGGTTATTAATTTGATGGGTGCACATAACTTCAGATCTTGTGAATGTTTGTATTTACTAAAACAATGTCCTTAGGTTAGAGATGGCTTGTTTTTACTTTCTAATTCTTGTAGGGGTTCAAATGTATGATATGCTCATTGCTTAGTTTTTGTGGATTCTTTGGTTACTCTTACTTCTACCAGCTAGATTTGTACCTTTTAGGTATAAGGAGGGTATGATTATTACTTGATTGTAATAGGTCATGTAATAGGTCAAAGTATATTATAGGGGAAAAAATAAGGCTTGTTTAGTGAGGCTTAAGCATCAAAAGCTCGCCTCACAGCCTCAGACCGCCTAGGACCGCCCCAAACAGACCGAGGCATAGGTTCCAGCTAGCCCCCATGAGGCTAAGCCTCATAAGCTTTTTCTAGCGCCCCAGCCTAGGCGTAAGCCTCAAGGCGAGCTTCAGAAAGTTTTTTTAAACCATGATGTGAGGAAGTTAAATATAAAAAATCAAGAGAAGATCAATAGCAAGAAAAGGGAAGAAGAGCGTGTGCTACAAATATTGTCTTTTTTCACTCTTTTATTTAGTGATCACAATTATTCTTATTAACTATCTCAAAACAGTCAACCTGCAAAACTAAGACCTTTAGAAGGTGTTTGGTTTGCTGAATGTGTGTATGATTACTTCTGTATCAACAGTCATCTGGTCACAAACTAACAATGAAAATTGGACATCTAGAAGCAACTTGTTTGTATCTGCTACATTGCTACCCTCTTTGGTGTTGAAATTCTATACACAACACTTTAATTTTTAATAAACCCACTTTCTGTTATTTGCAGTATGATGAATGCATTAAAGACTGTGAAAAAGCTGTAGAGAGAGGAAGAGAGCTGCGCTCTGATTATAAGATGGTTGCAAGAGCTTTGACAAGGAAAGGATCTGCTTTGGTTAAAATGGCTAAAACCTCTAAAGACTATGAACCTGCAATTGAGACTTTTCAAAAAGCTCTTACAGAGCATCGCAACCCAGACACATTGAAAAAGCTCAATGATGCAGAGAGAGCAAAGAAGGAACTGGAACAGCAAGAATATTATGACCCGGAACTTGCTGAAAAAGAGCGTGAAAAAGGTTTTTTAAAAGTGGACTCAGTTTATGTTTTTTCTATTACGGGTCAAATAGTAAAACTAGCTAATAAGGAAATGGGCTGAAAGTGCAGTGCTAATGCATACAACCTACAACAACAACCTTACCTAGTATATTCCCACTTTTCAGTAGGGTTTGGGGGGAAGGATAGATACAAACCTTACCCCTATCCCAATTGGGATAGAGAGGCTGCTCCGAAAGAGTCCCGGCTCAAAGTTATCGTTTGAAATTGATCATCCCAATGATTTTAACGTTATTTTTACAAAATAATTGAAATAATGTTAAAATTAGTGCACTTTTACTTTTGCCCCTTAAGGACCCACACATATATACATTATATGCGTGCACCACAAATGGGGCGTAATGCATACAACCTAATGAATCATTTTATTCAGAAATTTGGTTATTATTGCAGTTGTCATATTTAACACACTGTTTAAGAAGTGGATGAAAAGTGTTTTACGGTTAATGGTCAACTCCAACCAACCCAATTTGTTTTGTCTTGAGTACTATGGCTTTGGTTATCTTTTCCTTAATGTTCATGATAATTGAGTTACAACTTACTTTCAGGAAATGAATGCTTTAAGGAACAGAAATACCCAGAGGCTATTAAGCACTACACAGAAACTTTGCGAAGAAACCCCAAAGATGCAAAGGTATACTTTTGGATTTTCATACAGTGCTTGGTTGGTTAAGTGAATAAAGCTTGTATACAAGACACTCTTTTTTTTGCTATTTATGAAACTTAGTTGGATTATTAAATATTTTTACTCAATAGTGATTCAAATTGGGGAATATTTCAAATGAATGAAAACTGTTATGGTTATCATATATACGTTCTCTCATTTTCTTGGTGTTTGGCTTCCTTTTAATAGGCATACAGTAATAGAGCTGCATGCTATACAAAACTTGGGGCAATGCCAGAAGGACTGAAGGATGCAGAGAAATGCATAGAGATTGATCCGGAGTTCTCAAAAGGGTACACCAGAAAAGGTGCAATTCAGTTTTTCATGAAGGAATTTGATAAAGCTTTAGAGACTTACCAGGAGGGATTAAAGCATGATCCTCAAAACCCTGAGTTGCTAGAGGGTGTGAGGAGGTATGATCAAAATTTACCCCTCTTTATGTATATTTTAAAGGTGGTAATTATGATCTTTTTATTTCTGAAGTAGTTAATTTAGGTCATATGTTTTAGCATGGACCAATCAAATGGTTAGAATTAAGAAAAAAACTGAGTGAATAAATGTTACATAAACTGTATTTTATAAAGTGTAGTTTTAATCATGCCAACTTAATATTGTATTTCTAAAATTGATTATTATTGTAATAACATAAATTTTCTTTGTAGCACATTAATTTATTTATGCAACTGTTTTAAAAGTTGGATAATGCATTATTTGGGGGTCAACAAATGCTTGACCCACCCTTTTTGCCTATTTGAGTTTTTTATTTTTTATATCATTTTTTTCCCACTTAATATCCTCTCATTTTCAGCTGCGTGCAACAAATTAACCGAGCCAGCCGTGGGGATCTGACACCTGATGAGCTAAAAGAGAGACAGGTTTGATTTGATGAACTTGTTTTTACTTTATAGTTGGATCATATATGTACCAAAACGCCAAAACCGTGTAAAAATTATACGCCAAGTTTGGTGCAACACCATTCATCACGTAAAACATTTTTGGTTCACGCATTTATCGTATATTTATTGTATATTTATCACATTTATAGCAGACAGATGCAGGTAAACAACATTCAAACAATCTCTTTAGAATCTTTAAAATGTACACCATATTGTTTCTAACTTTTCTTTTGATCATTTGAATAATATACTGGTTAATTGATCACTTTTAAATAACCCAAAAATTAAAACAAAAATTTCTTTGTTCATTATGGTGAAAAAGATTCAATGTAAAAATCTGGTATTCTGGTGTGAGAAAAAATAGGCGAGCATTTTAAAAAAATTGGGTAGGTTCTTTCTACACGAGTCTTAAATGATGCAAGTGTTTCTTGTTTGCAGGCGAAGGCTATGCAAGATCCTGAAATTCAAAATATTCTTACAGATCCTGTTATGGCGCAAGTACGTTTTTTTTGGTCAATTACATATATCCCCTTACTAAAATAATTTATTACATATTTACCTGATCATATAAATAAATTACATATTTTCCCTTTATAAACCAAATATATTACATATTTATCCATTTTATTAAAAAACGAATTATGTATTTTCTATTTTACCCTTAATGAACTAGCTAAACAATTTACATATTTCTCCTTACTAAGGGGCAATTTTAGAACATGGGGATATTTGTAATCTTAGTTTAACATTGAGGATATATGTAATTTTGATGTTTAATAAGGGGATATATGATATTATCCCTTTTTTAGAAAAAATCTTTTGAAAATTGCTGCCGGTTTTTATTTTTACTTATCAATGGTGTTTGGTGAGCAGGTTTTGAAAGATCTTCAAGAGAACCCAAAGGCTGCACAAGATCACATGAAGAATCCTTCTGTGATGAACAAGATTCAGAAGCTGATCAGCGCCGGGATTGTGCAGATGAGATGATGATGACACTTTTTATAATTTGGGTTTTATTTTGTTCCTTTTTTGGGGGAAAAGGTGTTATTTCTGTTATATTCTTGAATATAACTCATCAAATTCCGGTGTAACCTTTAGGGATAATGATTTTGATTTTCGACTTTTAGATTTTATCTGTTTCTCAAATGTGTTTTGTTACCAAATTTCTGAAGTTATGATAAATTTTGAAAACTAGCATCCAACTATGAGTCTGTGACTATGTTACTAACAAGATTGTTTTATTAAAAGAGGATAATTCTTGCATCCATGAAGTTTGTGGTTTAAGACCCTCTATTGAAAGGCTTCTAACCTAGTGGTTATTTCTTGGTTTTTTTTGAGAGATTTTGGGTTTGAATTCGGTTAAAGTTAGTTTAAAATTTTTTGTCGGTATAATATGAATTATGAAATGCTATGTGATTGATGCAATGATGCGCAACACACATAACAGATTATGGTTTTCTTTATGAGAAGTTTTTATATTTCATTTGAATAAGAATAATGTTTATTTATTTTAGACCTTTTTATTTCATTCAGATGGATGTCATAAGACCAATTTTTAAAAACCGGTATTTTAGGTGCACCGGATTTGACTAAAAAATGGTTCAACCGGTTGAACTGGATTGTACCGGATGGTTCAAACAATTGAACCGGATTGTACTGGATGGTTCAATCGGACACACTAATTAACCATAAAATTCTATAGAAATACAACTTATACTCAAATAAGTTTCTAAAAAGTATACAAATTCATCTAAAAACAAATCAAAATGTACTCAAATTCATTCAAAACAATATATAATACTCAAATTCTAATAAAATTTTTTTAAATAAAAGTGCATAATAGGATTATGACATTGGTGTGTTAAATGCATCAAGTTCACGATCCCTTAAAAGCCGAAAATCAATTAAAAGGCGAAATTTTGTGTTTTTTGAAACTGGAAATACCTGTTTTACCCTTAAAACCAGATTAAACAGAGAAGAGCGTACATGATGCTTGACTTAGCTCTCGTTTTACGAAGGGTACCGGTTTAAAACATAACTATATTTAGAAATTTTAATGGGTAATTTTTAACATGAGATAAGGTTTTATGATCATTAATTTTTTATTTCCTATTCATTGACATCCGTAGATACCATAGCTAAAGTCTAAAGAGAACAAAATATTGTCATCCAGCCAGTTCATTTCCGGTCCAACTTTGGACATTGATATCATCGTACCAAATGAGCATGAATTGATGATATTCATTGTTTCTTTCTACAATGTTTTCTCTATTTTCTTTCTTTATTTATTTAATATTATTATTATTAAATATTTTTTTGTTACATAATCTGTCTTCTGAGAAACCTAAAATCACAGGTAACAGCTAAAATTTCTTGTTCGAGCATCTAAACAATGCTTACTCTAGCAATGTGTGTATATATACACGTGAAACCATCCAATGTCGATCAATGCATTCTCTTCCTATGGCGACCTTCCGATTCCTTTCGTTACTACTAACACTGCTTGTCGTACAACTCTCTGGTGCCACCCGACGCAGTTTGTTCTCTTCGGATAACAGTCTTCCGCTCTTCAATGGCACGAAATGGGCGGTTTTGGTAGCCGGTTCAAACGGTTACTACAACTATCGCCATCAGGTTTGTTTTTAAAAAAACAAAAGTTGAATATTTGTGTTTAAATGATCAGAACTCTTATACGTCACACATACTAATTTCAGGCGGATGTTTGTCACGCATATCAAATATTGAAAAGGGGTGGGTTGAAAGACGAGAACATTATTGTGTTCATGTACGATGACATTGCTAATAACACATTGAATCCTAGACCTGGTGTCATAATCAATAGTCCCAATGGCTCTGATGTTTATGCTGGTGTTCCAAAGGTATGATGTAATTGCATGCCAAAAATGCCAAAACGGTGTAATGGTTAAAATGGAGTAGACACAACCTAGAGGTCTCAAGTTGAATTTCCACTTAAAACGATTTTCCTTGGAGGCCATCGATCCAGTATTTGTGGCCGCGCTTTACCCAGTAGCGGATACAATGCATAGGGATGGGGAGATAGGCCGTAAGATCCCACGATCGAATGTAAAAACACATTTTTGAATAATTTTGCTTAATTCTGAAACAAAAGAAGGAACATATTTGATTATAAGGGACACAAATCTGATTACAATTGGCACAAACTTGATTATAAAAGGGTACATTGAAAATAAATAATAAAATCTGTGTTTTTATCATAAATTTTATACAAATATTAACTTATTATATGTAAATTTGAAAGTGATAATTTAAGCAATCTTTTTTCTAAATAATTTTAATAGATTTGTTTTGTGGTTTCAACTAACTCGAACGGCTTTTTACCATAACTGATATGTTTGTTTTGTAGCTTCAACTAACCTGAACTGTTTTTTACCTGCACTGATAGGTTTGTTTTGTGTTTTCAACTAACCCGACCTATTTCTTACCGAGACCTTTTTTTGGTAACCCATTATATGTCACCCCGTAAATAAAAATCTGAATTCACCACTCGCTTTACATGTTTCTTCCGGTTAGTTGGATTGAAATAGCTAAAATACTTATACAATACGGACCAAAACCGTAACTCACTCAAAAAAATGCCAGTAAATAGTTCCCTCCACTACTAACTAGGCATTTAAAATGCCATTGCAACTTTTATGGTTTTAACTGAATTTAAACTTAGCGACATAAACTTCTGTCTCGAATTAACAACTGAATTTGTAACTCTACATATTAACGACCAGTGGCGGAGCTTAGACTAAGTGAGAGAGGGGCGTAAAATTTTGAAACCCAAAATACATGTTAATTTTTTTGAAGTGAGAGGGGCGAAACCACTATTTTTAACTAAAATTAACATTTCGGTCGAAAAATTAACACTACGGACGGAATCCTAGCCCCTTAATAGCTTCTCCGTTAACGAACCCATTGCAACCACTTCATTAGCGACTACACTTGTTCCACAAAATACATCGCTTAAACGTTAACATTTTCACTAAATTAAGCTGATCAACCAACGAATTGAACTTTTATGCCATGTTAGGATTACACTGGAGAATATGTAACAGCTGCCAATTTCTACGCTGTGCTTCTTGGCAGCACATCCGCCCTAACAGGCGGAAGCGGAAAGGTTTTAGCAACAAAACCTCAAGATAAAGTCTTTATATATTACACCGATCATGGAGGCCCTGGAATTCTTGGTATATTTTCCATTGTCACACTTTTCTTATATATTTTGCTTTTAAACGTCTTTACTTCTAATAAACAACTAACTAAAATGACGCTTGTTATATTCTTAAACCGCTTTTGACAAATGTCACATCCTTATCATATTATCTAATTGTCTCTACTATTAAATAGTTATACATTCTCTTTTATGTTAAATAATTAAACTAAATGCTAATAACTAATGATATTAGTCATACATTTTTGTATTAATAAAAAAATTTAATAAATTAAAAATCAGATCTTTATATTAAAATATAGGTTTCGAGAATAAATATGTATAAAAACAATTTTTCTATAAAGACAAAAACAAAGGTTTTAAACAACAAGATTTCTATACGAAAAATTATGTTTTTTAAAACAGTTTTTAAAATTAAATGTTAACAATATTTTTTTTAAAAAACAAACGTTAAAAAAATGTTATTATTGTTTCGTTATTTAAAATATGCACATATACACAAATTTAATCATATTTTATCTTAAAAATCGTTTTATAAATCCTAAATTTTCATTAGTTAGCATATAATATTTTCTTTACACAATCCGTGTAAACACGAGATATTAACATAGTTGAATCAATAAATTAAATCACTTGTTAATCATGTCAATATATACACACATATAGGGATGCCAAACCTCCCATACATCTACGCTAATGATTTCATCAATGTTTTGAAAGCAAAACACGCGATGGGTACATACAGCGAGATGGTAAGTTACTGATCATCATCGTTCTAACATGTTACCTAACCCGTTTATTTTGCCAGACATAGAAATAACGCATTTAATCGTTAAAATGTAGGTTATATACGTAGAAGCGTGCGAAAGTGGAAGTATTTTCGAAGGTCTTATACCTGAAAATCTAAACATATACGTGACAACTGCATCCAATGCAACCGAGAGTAGTTGGGGTACTTATTGTCCCGGTATGACCCCTCCCCCACCTAAAGAGTATGACACTTGCTTGGGTGACTTATACAGTATCTCTTGGTTGGAAGATAGGTACGTGTGTGTGTATATATGTATATATGCGTAGGGCTGTAAACGAACCGAACAAACACGAACGAGCCTGTGTTCGTGTTCGTTTGTTTAACTTTTATCTTGTTCACGAACAGTTCACGAACGTTAACCGAACGGAAATTCTTGTCCGTGTTCGTTCATTAAGGAATTTAGCTTGTTCACGAACGCTAACGAACATATATTATTTAAACAATAAAAATCAGCATTCTTAATCTTAAGCATTGGAGATAATCATTTATAAATATATAAATTAAAATATTATAGTATTAAACTAAAAATAACTTAAATATTATGGAATTAAACTAAAAATTAAAAATATGCTACACATTTGATAAATAAATATAATAAATGAACGTTCACGAACACAAATGAAGGAATACGACCTCTGTTCATGTTCGTTCATTTATTAAACGAACGAACATAAACGAACTTCCCGCCGAACGGTTCACGAACTGTTCGCTGAACGTTCAGTTCGTTTACAGCCATAATTTGCATTTCTGTGTGTATGTATATTCAGTAACATGCTAATTTTCATTCATTAGCGACTGATATAAGTTTAGAAAGATTAACTCGCTTGATGTCGTCGCTAACTAAACTTCTTGCGACTTTCTTTTACTCTCTTAGTGATGTGGAAGATTTAAAGACCGAAACATTGGAAGATCAATACTTGAAGGTTGGTGTTATTAGTAATATTTCTATTTGTTTAATTAATCTCGATGATCAGGGCTAGTGATCAGGGGCGGCTAGGAGGGGGTGCAAACCCCCCTCCCGCACAGGGCCCATCGCTTTTAGGGGCAAAAATTTATAAAAAAAAATTTATATATACTATATATTTTTTATAAAAATTCAATTGTCCCATTATAACATTCTATAGATTAAACTACAAGACCCAATAAATAATTAAAAAAAACAATAGGCACATCTACAAGGCCCAATAAATGATTAAAAACACAATAAATTTTTATCTAAGGGGCCTTTTTTTCCCTTTTCGCACGGGGCACTCGAATTCTCGGAGACGCCCCTGCTAGTGATAGAGTTTGGCTCGAAATACTGTAGGGGCTGAGGGGGAGAAACTCATAAATCTAGGGCGAATTCTAACACGTATTAAAATTTTCGGACAAATTAAAAACAAACAAAATTACATTACGAGACGAAAAAACAGGAGGTGCTTATTTTTGCTTGTTGCATAGAGTCTTTTAAATTTATGAACCAACCCTGATCAATGATGAAGGATAGTTAGGGCCGTTAAAACTAAAAAAGTTTGTATATATGTAACAAAATTCCTTGCCACTATGATAATTATTATAACAATAAACAAAATTTTTGTAGGTGAAATTGAGGACTTTAAACAACAACACTTATGAGGGATCTCATGTGATGCAATATGGTACAAAAGGTATAAGTAATGAGACTGTTTCTGTTTACCAAGGTTCTTGTCCTGTGAACCACACTGCGGATCATCTGCAATCGTTCGACTCCATGGGTGTTGTTGATCAACGAGAAGCCGATCTTCATTCAATGTGGCATACGGTATGTATACCCGAATTAATGCAAACACACTTATGATACTTGGATTGATCCAATCGTAGCAACGTATTGATGCAAGTTCGTATTCTACAGTACAAGAAATCGACAGGTGAACCACAAGAAAAAGAGGAATTACTCAAGAACATCAACGAAATCACTGCACATAGGATGCATTTGGATAGAAGTGTCAATATGATAAAATCTCAGTTACTAGGAGACCAACAACATGGACCGGTGAGGGGTGGAGGATGGTCCGTCGTGGACGATTGGGACTGCCTTAAGTCGATGGTAGACTAAAAAAACTTGATCCATCTCATTTATTTTACAATCGTTTCACTACTAAACAAATAAGTATCACGATCTTCTGAGTGATACTCTTGTTGTTTAGCATTTTTTTTGTCATAATTTGCTAACCTTTCTAAATGTTTGATTGATTTAGGTTCGAACGTTTGAGACACATTGCGGATCCTTGACCCAATATGGCATGAAACATACACGGACATTCGCTAACTTGTGCAACAATGGCGTCAGCACGAAAGCCATGGATGAAACTGCCAAGGCAAAATGTAGCTCGTATAACATGGGGCGATGGGATCCTGCGGTGGTTGGTTATAGTGCATAATTCATAACGGACTTAACGGTCATTACAAGAATGGATGAAGTATTTTTAGTTTTTTGTACTGTTTTCGTCTAGAATAATGGGGACAACAAGTAACACAATGGTCCTATGACATGGGATTTTGTTAATATCCCGTCTATATTGTAACATAAGATGGTGAATATCATGTTAAACAAATTCATCATTAATTTCTTAGTTCTGATAACTCATTTAATGAGTTTAGTAATTGTGGTTGGTCCTAAACAACTAATTTCTAAGCCTATAAAATGATGAAACTAAATTAAATTGGACCAATTCGAACGAAGTCGGGTCGGATCATCCAAAAAATATGAAACTAAATTAAATCACAAATATATAATAAAAGTACGCCAAATCATCTTGTTGATTAGGATGACTGATGATATAATAAAATTGGTTTTCTTTCAGCAGGATTCGATTGAATACTATTAAATCAACAAATTCAAGATTCAACTAAGTTTTATTTTGAAAAATTGTTCCATATTACCTAAATATATACAAATAATCAACTAAGTTTCTAATCAAGCTAACAAGTTTCAACTTTTGAAGTTATAAAATAATCACTTAATCTATAAATTGCGATGTATACAAGTTACTGCTCCAGTTTATTGTTTGGAAGAAACCAATTATAAATTATGATAGTTAAATTGAATCACTAAATATACAAATTGGGTCTTATTTTTTTTAAGTTGGGCTACGAGTAATTAGGTATCAAATTAAATTAAAAATTGTTAATTGGGTTTAAGAATAGGTAATGCATATTGCGTTATTTGGGTATAATTTTATAAGTTTTGGTTTTAAAATAGTTTTAGAATAGGCTTTTTATTGGGGCTGTCAAATTTTTATGAGGGTCGGGGGGAAAATTTCTTAGGAGTTGGTCGAGATCGAATCCTATATATAACATTAAAAATAGAAAGTTCATGGGGGTCGGTCGACCCCAAACCCATATGCTAGGTACGCCCTGCTTGAGACACATAAACATGCTTGTAAGCATTGTCTTTAGTAATTTGCTAATTCCATTAAGTTTTAATTTATATACTTCTTTATTTTTGTTGGGTTATAAAATTATGTAGATATTTAAATTAGTAAAACGACGTATTTGGTGTTGACGTACTTAATTAGCTCCTGTTTTACGGGGTTATAAAATTATGTAAATATTTAAACTTGGTAAAACAACGTATCTGGTGTTGACTTAATTAGCTCCTATTTTACGAAGGGTACCGGTTTAAAACAGAAAGAATTATATTTAGAAATTATAATGGGTAACTTTTAACACGAGATAAGGTTTTATGATCATTAAATTTTTATTACCTATCCATTGACATCCGTAGATACCATAGCTCAAGAAAACAATGTATTGTCGTCCAGCCAGTTCATTTCCGGTCCAATTTTGGACATTGATATCATCGTACCGAATGAGCATGAATTGGTGATATTTATTGTTTCTTCCATACAATGTTTTCTCTGTTTTTTATTTATTATTATTATTATTATTATTATTATTATTATTATTATTATTATTATTATTATTATTATTATTATTATTATTATTATTATTACTGTTACTTTTTTTTGGGTTATGTAATCAGATATTTTAGTTTAATTGGAATTAATTTTATCGATCAATACGAATAATGAAATTCATTAAACAAGTTGGATGTGGAATGCACACTTGTTTAATGTTTTATGATTCAATAGAGGTTTCAAGGGGGCAACACACCTTGGCAGGGGCCTGGGGCAACGCCCCCGGATAGCGGGGTCCAAAGGACGGCAACCCCTGGCTCATTCAAACATATACGATTCATACTTGTTCTTGATTTTGCGAATTGAATTTTATCCGATCAAACATTTGGGTGAACCACAAATAGTATGATTTGAAAGTGTGATCCATGACTTTCAATTAATCTGGTGATTCAATCGTGTTTGTATTCTGTAATAATCTCTGCATAATCTGTCTTCTAAGAAACCTAAAATCCCAGGTAAGAGCTACAATTTCTTGTTTGTGCACGTAAACAATGTATCCTCTGGCAATGTGTGTATATATACACGTGAAACAATCCAATGTCGATCAATGCATTCTCTTCCTATGGCGACCTTCCGATTCCTTTTGTTACTACTAACACTGCTTGTGGTACAACTCTCTGATGCCACCCGACGCAGTTTGTTCTCATCGGATAACGGTGGCACGAAATGGGCTGTTCTGGTAGCCGGTTCAAACGGTTACTACAACTATCGCCATCAGGTTTGTTTGAAGGAAAAAAAAAACAAAAGTTGAATATCTTTATTTAAATGATGAGGACTCTTATATGTTACATATTGACTTCAGGCGGATGTTTGTCACGCGTATCAAATATTGAAAAGGGGTGGGCTGAAAGACGAGAATATTATTGTGTTCATGTACGATGACATTGCCAATAACAAATTGAATCCTAGGCCTGGTGTCATAATCAATAGTCCCAATGGCTCTGATGTTTATGCTGGTGTTCCAAAGGTATGATTTAATTGCATGCCAAAATTGTCACTGATATAATGGTTAAAGTGTAGGAGAGAAAACATCGAGGTCTCAAGCTCAATTCCTATTTAAGACGATTTTTCTTGGATGCCACCGACCCGGTTGGTTGCGGCCGCGCTTTACCTGTTTTTTCCAGTTAGTCGGGTATTGAGAGGGACCAGGAGGTTTACCTCGTAAGTGGGTTCCCATGGTCATTAGAAAAAAAGAGTAAATTACGGTTTTGGCTTATGTGATTTAAGTTTTTTAACTATTTCAACCCAAAATAGAATCTTCTATATATCAATTGAGTCCCTATGGTTTAAAAACAACTAGCAGTTTTGGCTCTCAAACCTAACTATGAGTGGGGGCAAAAAACGTTAGTTTTTTAGACCACAGTGGCTGAATTGATAGATTATTCTATTTTTGGTTGAAAGAGTTAAAACACTTAAACAACATGAGCCTAAACCATAAGTTACTCAAAAAAAAAAAAATCAGTAAATGGTTCCCTCCACTACTAACTAGGCATTTAAAATGCCATTGTAATTTTTATGGGTGTTTTAACTGAAGTTGTGACAACATATTAACGACCGAACCCATTGCAGCCAATTCATTAGCAACTGAACCTGTTCTACAAAAACGTAGCATTTTCACTAAATTAAACTGATTAACCAACAAATTAAACTTTATGTGGTGTTAGGATTACACTGGAGAATATGTGACAGCTGCCAATTTCTACGCGGTGCTTCTTGGCGACGCCTCCGCCCTGACAGGTGGAAGCGGAAAGGTTTTAGCGACAAAACCTCAAGATAAAATCTTTGTATATTACGCCGATCATGGAGGCCCTGGAACTCTTGGTATATTTTCCGTTGCCACACTTTTCATATGTATTTTGCTTTTAAACATTGAAATTATAAATTAATTCTCTTGTTAACCATGATCATACATATACATATATATATAGGGATGCCAAACCCCCCATTAATCTACGCTAATGATTTCATCCAAGTTTTAAAAACAAAGCACGCAATGCGTACATACAGCGAGATGGTAAGTTACTGATCATCATCGTTCTAACCTGTTACCCAACTCGCCCATTTTGCCATACAAATGACGCATTTAATTGTTAAAATGTAGGTTATATACGTAGAGTCATGCGAAAGTGGAAGCATTTTCGAAGGTCTTATACCTGAAAATCTAAACATATACGTGACAACTGCATCCAATGCAACCGAGAGTAGTTGGGCTGCTATTGTCCTGGTATGACCTCTCCCCTGCCCAAAGAGTACGACACTTGCTTGGGCGACTTATACAGTATCTCATGGTTGGAAGATAGGTATGTATGTATGTATGTATGTATGTATGTATGTATGTATGTATGTATTCAGCAACAAGCTAATTTTGATTCATTAGCGACTGATATATGATTAGCAATATTAACTCGTTTGATGTTGTCGCTAACTATACTTCTTGCGACTTTGTTTTATTCTCTAGTGATGTGTGAAAAGTATGAGATGTTGTTTGTGTTTGTTAGTCAGTTAGTATGTTAGTTGGTTAATGATGGTATCTTTCTGTTAGGTCGTTACTATCTGTTTGATCTTATATGTTGTATAAATAAGGCTTTTGTCCATTTAAATAAGATGATGAAACATTACCAGATCATTTCTCTTCTGATATTACCTTTACAAGTGGTATCAGAGCGATCTGGGAAAACACGAGAAGGGCGAGGACAACAATGGCGGGCGAATCCGGAACCTACCAAGTGCCAAGCGTCCCGAAGTTCGATGGGGACTATGAGCACTGGAGTCTGTTGATGAAGACGCTGCTGAGGTCTAAGGAGTATTGGAATGTGATCGAACCAGGCTTCACTGAGCCACGGGAAGGAGTGGAGTTATCGGCAGCGCAACGGGCCAGCTTGGAGGTGATGCGCCTCAAGGACCTAAAGGCACAGAACTATTTGTTTCAATCGATAGACAAACAAATAGTGAAGACAATGACGCACAAAGAGACCGCGAAACAGATTTGGGACGCAATGAAGAACAAGTACCAAGGAAATGCCAGAGTCAAGAAGGCCCAACTGCAAAGATTGCGAAGAGATTTCGAGATCTTAGAAATGAAGGAAGATGAAAGCATCACAGATTATGTGGGGCGAGTGATGACCACAGCAAACGAGATGAGGAATTTTGGAGAGGATATGACAGATGTTAAAATTGTAGAAAAGATCCTCCGCTCGCTGACCGAAAGTTTCAATTATGTGGTGTGTTCGATCGAAGAGTCCAAGGACACAGACGAAATGTCGGTCGATGAATTACAGAGCTCATTACTGGTGCATGAGCAAAAGCTTAAGAAGAAGCCAGGTGAAGAACAAGCCTTGAGAACTGAAGCCGATCCAAGCAGCGGTCGAGGTAGAGGCCGCGGCAGAAGCTCATACAGTCGAGGAAGAGGCCGGGGGCGAGGAAGATCGCGGCTTGACTTCGATAAAGCATCTATTGAGTGCTATAAGTGCCATCAACTTGGACACTTTGCATATGAATGTCCAAAAGGAGGGAATTCAACAAACTACACCGAATTCGATGAAGGGGAAGAACTCCTCCTGATGGCACACACTCAATTGCAAAAGGAAGAAAATGATGGCATATGGTTCCTCGACTCAGCATGCTCAAACCACATGACTGGACGGCGCGAGTGGTTTATCAACTTAGATGAAAGGTTCAGACACTCAGTTAAGCTGGGAAATGACCTGAGACTGAATGTCAAGGGAATTGGAGAAGTACGGGTCGAGATCGAGGGAACAACCCAGCTCATAAGTCAGGTATACTACATACCTGAATTAACATCGAATCTACTGAGTATTGGTCAATTGCAAGAAAAAGGTGTGACTGTGTCCATTGGAAGTAACGTGTGCAAATTGCATCACCCCCAACGTGGAGTGATAACAACATCTAAAATGACCAAGAACAGAATGTTCATAGTACGAGCGAAGAGGAAGCCATTGGAAAACAATTGCTTCAAGATGGAGGAGGCTAATGAGCAAATATGGCATAAGCGCCTTGGTCATGTCAACAACAAGGCTCTGAGAACTATGCAGTATCGTCAGTTGGTAAATGGACTACCCCGTATAGTCGAGTCAAGTAAAGTGTGTGAAGTATGTAACCTCGGAAAACTGCAAAGAACAACCATCCCCAAAAGGAGCAAGTGGAGAGCTACCACAAGACTGGAATTGATCCACACAGATCTGTGTGGACCAATAACTCCTGAATCGTTGAGCGGAAAGAGATATGTTATGGTCCTGATTGATGATTTCTCAAGAAAGGGGTGGGTGTACTTTTTGACGAAGAAAGGAGAATGCTTTGAAGCATTTAAGAAGTTTCCAACGATGGTAGAAGCTGAAACCGGATTGAAGATAAAATGCTTGAGAAGCGACCGAGGAGGGGAGTTCACCTCACATGAGTTTAATACTCACTGTGAAAGAACAGGTATTAAGAGACAATTAACAACATCGTATACCCCCCAACAAAATGGGGTGGCTGAACGTCGGAACAAAACACTCATGAATATGGTAAGATGTCTGCTGCTTGAGAAAAATTTGCCCAAATGCTTCTGGGCAGAAGCTGCAAATTGGGCATGTTTCATTCTAAACAGGTGTATCACTACATCTGTTGAAGACAAAGTTCCAGAAGAATGCTGGTCGAATCGCAAGCCGAATGTGGAATACATGAAAGTGTTTGGTTGCATAGGATACGCGCACATACCATCCCAACTTCGAACTAAACTGGAAAACAAAAGTGTCAAATGCATTTTTGTAGGAGTAAGTTCAGAGTCAAAGGCCTACAAAATGTATGATCCCATCCAACAGAGGATAATCATAAGCAAAGATGTAGTGTTTTCTGAGAACGAAGCCTGGATATGGAGCAATGCTATGTTGGGAAATCAAGAACTGGTTCTGCCGGAGGATGGAAAAGAGTCAGAAACAGGTGATGAGGACCCAGAACAAGCCGAAATAGATCAAATCCCGGAGGAGACAGCACCAAGCTCGAGAAATGAGCAAGGTACTGAAAATATTGACACTTATCAACCCGCCCAGCCTCAATCAAGTCAATCAGAAGATCACATGGAATCAAGAAGCAACACTGGGAAGAGAATTATAAATGCACCGGCATGGTTAAAGGAGTATGAGAGTGGGGAAGGTATTTCTGAAGATGAAGTTGATTATGTAATGTACACTTCATCTGAAGATCCGTCAAGTTATAAAGAAGCAGCGAAAGACATGAAGTGGATACAAGCAATGAATCAAGAAATGAAAGCCATACATAAAAATGAAACGTGGGAGTTGGTGGACAAGCCAGAAGGAGTGAAACCGATCGGGGTCAAATGGTTATTCAAAACCAAATTCAATGAAAAGGGAAAGGTGGATAAGTATAAAGCGAGGCTGGTTGTGAAGGGTTACTCTCAAAGAAAAGGGGTGGATTATGATGAAGTCTACGCACCAGTTGCAAGATGGGATACTGTACGAAGCATTGTAGCAGTGGCAGTTCAAAATGGATGGAAGATTTGGCAACTAGATGTAAAGAGCGCATTTCTAAATGGTGAATTGAGTGAAACTGTGTACATTGAGCAACCACAAGGATTCATTGAGGCAGGGAAGGAACACAAAGTGTGTAGGTTGAAGAAAGCACTATATGGATTAAAGCAAGCTCCTAGAGCATGGTTTACGAGAATTGAAAGATACTTTGTCAAGGAAGGATTTAGAAAAAGTAATTACGACCACACCTTGTTTGTGAAGAATGAAATGAGCAAGGTGGTGATTGTAAGTTTGTATGTGGATGACCTAATATACACTGGAAACGATGAAGAAGTGTGTGGAAAGTTCAGAATTTCTATGATGCAGGAGTTTGAAATGACTGACCTCGGGTTAATGAAATATTTCCTAGGAGTTGAGGTGAATCAGAAGGGAAAGTCAATAAGTATGCATCAAGGAAAATATGCTATGGAGATACTGAAGAGATTTAATATGGAAAGTTGCAATGGAGTAAAAAATCCAATAGTTCCAGGTGTTGTGGTAAAGAAAGGTGGAACTGGAAAGAAAGTGGATGAAACTCAATATAAAAGTATCGTGGGAAGTCTTATGTATCTTACAGTCACTAGACCGGATCTTATGTATTCGGTTAGTTTTATTTCTCGATTCATGTCAGATCCACGAGAAGAGCATCTGATGTTAGCTAAGAGAATTCTACGATATGTAAAGGAAACTCACAATTTTGGTCTTGTGTACAGTCAAGATGAGAGAGTGAAACTGGAAGTCTATACAGACAGTGATTATGCTCGTGATGTGGAAGACAGGAAGTGTACCTCTGGATATGTGTGTATTATGAGTAATGCAGCAATTTGTTGGAGCTCCAAGAAACAAGATATTGTAACACTATCAACCACGGAGGCAGAATATGTGGCTGCAACCATATGTGCGTGTCATTGCATGTGGCTAAAAGGAATGTTGGAGGAAATAACACGAAAGGAGATCGGAGTGATTGCTATTCAGTGTGATAATAGCTCAACCATCAAACTGTCGAAAAATCCAGTGTTACATCGTAGAACTAAACATATAGATGTACGATTTCATTATCTGAGGAACTTGGTGAATGATGGGAAGATTGTATTGTCCTTTTGTGCAACTAAGGATCAAATTGCAGACGTAATGACGAAGCCTGTAAAGTTGGAAGTATTTGATCATATGAGAAGGCAACTTGGAGTTAGAGAAATATTGAGTTAAAGTGAAGGTTAAAACCTGTTTCACTTTAAGGGAAGGATTGAAAAGTATGAGATGTTGTTTGTGTTTGTTAGTCAGTTAGTATGTTAGTTGGTTAATGATGGTATCTTTCTGTTAGGTCGTTACTATCTGTTTGATCTTGTATGTTGTATAAATAAGGCTTTTGTCCATTTAAATAAGATGATGAAACATTACCAGATCATTTCTCTTCTGATATTACCTTTACAATGTGGAAGATTTAAAGACCGAAACATTGGAAGATCAATACTTGAAGGTAGGTGTAATTAGGAATATTTCTCTTTGTTTAATTAATCTCGATGATCTTTAATCCAATATTGTTTGAACTTAATCACAAACGCCCTATTTGCGGTGCAGATATATAATATATGTATGTGTGGGTCTTCGAGGGAAAAAAAAATAAAATTACACTAATATTAACGTCATTTCACTTATTTTGTAAAATAACTTTATAAGTGTTGAGATGATTAACTTCAAACGATAAATTTGAGCGTGGGACGATACCTTTGGAGCAACCTCTCTATCCAATTAGGATAGGGGTAAGGTTTGTCTTCATCCTTCCCCCAGACCCTACTGAAGAGTGGGATTATACTGGGTAAGTTTGTTTGTTTGTTTTTCTTTAATCAGGACCAGTGATAGAGTTTGGCTCGAAGTACAGGGGCCAGGCCAGCAGAGGTGGGTAAAAAATCCGGAACCGGAACAGACAACACGAACTGGAACTGGTAGGTACAGGCGGTTCCGGATTCTCAGTGAAATCGGAACCGGTTTCACCTTTACCCAGCAAAACCCAAACCTGAACCGACCAAAAACCGGTTGGAAACGGTTAAAACCGAAACTTGTTGTTGACTTTGTTGACCGGAACCGGAACCAATTAAAAGAAAAACCGGTTTTGCCCACCTTGTGGCTGGGGGGGCAAACTTATAAATCTAGGGGAGCGAACTCAACACGTATTAAATTTTCAGACAAAAACACATCAAATTACCCTACGGGGCGAAAAACAGGGTGAGGAGACGCTTCCCTCCCGGGGCCCTAACTATCCTTTGTCATTAATCAGGGTTGGTTCATAAATTTCAAAGACCCTGCGCCACAAGCAAAAATAAGCGTGTTAAACTAAAAATTTATATACATGTAACAAAATTCCTTACTACTACGATAATTATTATAACAGTAAAGAAAATATTTGTAGGTGAAATTGAGGACACTAAACGACAACCCTTATGTGGGATCTCATGTGATGCAATATGGTACAAAAGGTATAAGTGGTGAGACTGTTTCTGTTTACCAAGGTTCTTGTCATGTGAAACACACCGCTGATCATATGCCATCTTTTGACTCCATGGGTGTTGTTGATCAACGAGAAGCCGATCTTCATTCAATGTGGCATATGGTATGTATATATACTTGAATTAAAGCAAATATGCGTATGATACATGGATTGATCCAATTGTAGCAACACATTGATGCAAGATTGTATTCTACAGTACAAGAAATCGACAGGTGAACCACAAGAAAAAAAGGAATTACTCAAGAACATCAACGAAATCACGGCACATAGGGTACATTTGGATAGCAGTGTCAATATGATAAAATCCCAGTTACTAGGAGACCAACAAGATGGACCCGTGAGGGGTGGAGGATGGTCCGTCGTGGATGATTGGGGCTGCCTTAAGTCGATGGTAGACTAAAAAACTTGATCCATCTCATTTATTTGCAATCGTTTCACTGCTAAACAAATAAGCATCATGATCGTCTGAGTGATACTCTGTTGTTTAGTGTTTTTTGTCATAATTTGTTAATATTTCTAAATGTTTGATTGATTTAGGTTCAAACGTTTGAGACACATTGCGGATCGTTGACCCAATATGGCATGAAACATACACGGACATTCGCTAACTTGTGCAACAATGGCGTCAGCACGAAAGCCATGGATGAAGCTGCCAAGGCAAGATGTAGCTCGTATAACATGGGGCGATGGGATCCTGCGGTGGTTGGTTATAGTGCATAATTCATAACGGACTTAACGGTCATTACGAGAATGGATGAAGTATTTTTAGTTTTTTGTACTGTTTTCGTCTAGAATAATGGGGACAAGTAACACAATAGTCCTATGGCATGGGATTTTGTTAATATCCTGTCTACATATGTAACATAAGATGGTGAATATCATGTTAAAGAAATTCATCATTAATTTTTCGTTCCGGTAACTCATTTAATGAGTTAAGTAATTGTGGTTGGCCCTAAACAACTAATTTCTAAGCCTATAAAAAAAACGTACAATTAACCTAAAAATCTATAAAATGAATGAGAGAATGAATGAACTTGTTGGGACACTAGACATGCACACTACTTTAAAATAAATATTTAAGACAGTTAAATTATCGTAATGAGGCTAGCGACAGTTAAATTATCATAACTCATTTTTATAAATAACTATAAATGAACCAACATTAACCCTAGTTAATCATTATTGAAAATTGATCTTATTTTATCATGAACTAGGTTAAAACCCATGTATTACATGGGTTTAACATATATAATTTGTTAATATTATTAATTTTTCTCTCTTATTATATGGGTTGAATAAATATAAGTTATGAAGTTTCTATTTATATATTTTATTATTATTTCACTTTTGTTTATATTTTTTTAATTTTGATTATTTTTTTATTTTAATTTTAGTTTTTATTTATTTAAGTAGACAATTTTATTATTTTAAACATAATTATTCATTATTTAGTAAGAGGATAACATTAATTGAAGAGAGAGAGAGGCGGGAAAATCACAAGTTGATTTCACCAAAAAATGACATGTGGCTAATAAAAACATTTATTTATTATAATACATAGATTCCATTTGTTTTATCTTTTACGAATTCAATTTTTTTTTTCAAAAACAACTATTGGTTGGATTTAATTAGTAATAAATTTAATAAAAGAAAATATTTTATTTTTTTGTTCTCATGATTTTTACAACTGAAGGTGGTTTTTAGTATATTCTTATATATACGTGTGTGTGAATGTAAATGTGAATGATCAAGATGAAAGAGTTTTATGTATGTTTTTGGATCAAGTAGCTTTCACATTTATTATATAATAGTTTAATAATAACCAATGATGTCTTGTCCTAGTAGTAAGATGAAGGTATTGAGAAAGTGATATGAGACCCAGGTCCTCGGTTCGATCCTTGATCCCACCTGATTTTACCGACATTCCACCGTCGTGCCTTTCGGCGGGTGCTTGGGTCAAGTATTCTCCAGAAAATTGGTAGCTAGTGGGCTAGGGGCTCCGTCCGTCTGGACTAATAGCCAACTCGAGCATCCTTTATCTATTGAGAGTCGCGTATGGAGTACCTGGCAGTTGTTTAGTTGACCGTTCAAAAAAAATAGTTTAATAACCGGATTAAATATCTTAATGTTTCATAAATGTGAACTCATTTTAAATATTGTTTCATAAATGTGAACTCATATTAAATATTGTCTCACTAAAGGTGAACTCATATTAAATATAAGGAGCTGCAACATTATTTAAATTGTTGCCATAATAAACCCATAAGTTTAGGTGTAGCCTGTCTCACATACACATTGTTTATATTATATTATATTATATTATATTATATTATATTATATTATATTATATTATATTATATTATATTATATTATATTATATTATATTATATTATATTATATGACTAGATTATTAGCCCGTGTACTACACGGATTACATCTAAAATATTTCATAGTTTGTAATAAAATTTTAAAATTATAAAACAATATATTGATTTAAAATTATATAATTAATACATAACCTTCTAGATTTGTGACAATTGAGATTTGTAAACTAATTGTCATTAAAAACTTCAGTTAGCATTACGTAAAAATTAACTGTTATGAATCAAGAGGATAAATATTATTTCTGTAATTTTTAAAGTTAAAAAATTCAATTTAAATATCATTACTATATATAATTAAAGTTGATGAAATTGAATAGTAAAATATAAATATTAAATAGGTAGTGGGTCCCCATGATATTATATATATATTATATATATATATAATATTCAATAGTAAATAATTTTACTTATAATTTTAATAAGTTTTTGCTTTTATTTTTTTAATATTTGTTTAAAAAATGTCATTTTTTAAACAAAACTCCGTTACTTAAAAGCTCCGGTTGTTAATTTATTTCATTAAAAGGTTTGTTTTTAGGAAAACTTGGTTTTTATAAAACTTTTATTTTTAAAAAGCCGATTTAAAATATTTTCTTATTTTTACATGTTTTTTATTTTTATAAATTATTATATATTATAAACTTTAAAGTGTGTTTTTTATTAAAAAGAGTTGATTCTTAATTAATTAAATAATTATTTTTAATATGAAAAATATAAATAACATAATTAGTCATTAAATATCATTATTTAATATGAGAGATACTTAAATTGTATAATATTATATAATAAAATGACAAGTGGCATTATAGGCCTAAAATTGTGACATGTGGCATAATAGATGTTTGTTTATTATAATAAAAAGATGTGTTGCAAGTAATGACTCTAATTAACCATCACTTACGTAATTGAGCCTAATAACTATAACATTTCAGAGTTTTTTTTATTCTTTAATAAAAAGGTGTTAGGTGAAAAAAACTATCCACTTTATTAATATTTTTTCTAGGAAAAAAAACTTGATTAATATTTCGTGCTATTCTGCATTCGAATTCTCTTTTTAGTTCTAATTATTATTATTTTTTTATATTTTTTGTGACCCTTGAAAGTTTTCACCCCGGCCATGATTATAACTTTAATATTTTAAGTTTTGTGTTCATTTTTTTTCTTTTTCCTTCCAAGTTTTTATAACCAAATAGCGTAGAGAGTTGTCACGACCGTTTTACAACTGAATAACTGATATTAAAGCTCCTATTTAAATTAATATTTTTTACGATCGTTATGTGACTACTCTTAAACGTTCACAATTTTTGTAGCCGAATTGCAACCCCGTGTTTGTAATTTAATTTTATTTAATCAACTTTCACGTATTTTGCAATCAAATCTTGAATTGTCACTAATTTTGCGATCATATTGTTTTCGGTCGCTTGCTAATTTTGTGACCGTTGCTTTCATTTGCAATTGCTCCGTTTTTTATTAGTGATTACTTTGTCACTTATAGAGGTCACACCTATATATACATAAAATACACTACTCATTCAAAACCTTAGTATAGACCATGTATCAACTATGATTCTACCAATGTCAAATGCTACCAAGTACGAGTGCCAATTGTCAAATAACCCAATCAATAATCAGTCAATCACTAAGCTAACAGCCTAACAAAACTCAAATTAACAATGTCAAATGCTCAAATACTACTAATAAGTCAATAACTAGTTAATAATTAGTAAGCTACCAAAACCAAACACAGTCACACAACAGAGGCCAAACACAGAACATTACTCGAGGTCCTGAGCTCTCAGTTGATATGGATCAGTCCGCCAGCCCCGGTCGCCCGGTCGGCTAGCTAAATGGCTAATCGCCTGCATATGCCTGACGCCAAATCGGAATCAAAATCGAAAATCAAATGTAATTGGTGATTCTATGATTGTAATCGGAATCAGATAGGTATCTTTAATCAGAAATCAAATGTAATCGGATCGACCTTTACAACTTTACCTTCGTTAGTCCGAAACTCCGCTCAACGACTATCACGATTAACTGTAGACGTCCAGATGATGAGACAATCGAGGGATCGACCCTTCAATCTCCGGAGTCCGGTCTATCGGCCAATCGTCAGTCGGACGTTTGCAATTCCCAGTCTCCATTTTCCAAGTCGCCGCCCTCTAGTTCACTTCTAAGGATATGTTTGGGATTGTTTATTATTAAACTTTAAAAGCAGTTTTCGTTAAAACTTAAAAGTGTTTATTAACTTATTACTTTTATAATAATTTTTTTAAAAAAGTGTTTGGATTAACTATAGTTAATAATTTGTTTAGATTAACTTTTAAAAAATGTTTGAATTAGTTTTTAACTTATTTCATCAAAAAATTAAAAAACCTTTATAAAAGTTACAAATTATAAATTCTTAAAAACAACTTTTTAACCTTACCTAAAAAGATAAAACAAAATTTTGTTTTGACATTAACAAACAGTTTTTTAACTTGTTAACTTTCTCATAAAATTAATAGATTAATAAAATGCATTCAAATGAAATCCCAAACAAGCACTTAATTTACATCACATCATGCGATTGCATATGACGATGACAAACAAACTGCCACTCGAAAAGTGTAAGCGTGAAAATGAGAACGATGTATCACCATCAAAACACTAAAGATTGCGAACGTGACGAACCTAGAAAATTTTTTTACAGGGGCAAAAGTTTTTAAAGTTGTTTAAGGATCGTTATATAATAAATCGTTTTCTCTTTTTCAGATCGGGTTTTGTCAAATTGGGTCGGGTCATGTAAAAAAAGACAACTAAACTAAAGTTCATATATAAAATCATAATATAAATATAGGCCGGATTGTGCTCAAATAATAACCCACTTTTAAAGCAATAACCCAGATAACTTTGCCAAGATGAAGCCAAATCTTGAATTTTTTTTTGAACATCATTGTAACATAATTAGTACCCTATGCTCTTTTATGATTTTGCGAAAATTCATCACCGTTTAAGAGTTTACATCGTTGTAAGTTTTGGGCCTAAAACAGTTACAGTGCTGTAAATCAAAAACTTACAACGATGATATCTCTTAAACGGTGATGAAATTTTCATAAACTCATAAAAGAACATTGTGTTCTAATTGTGTTACAATAATGTTAAAAAAAATTCAAGATTTGGCTTCATTTTGGCAAAGTTATCTGGGTTATTGCTTTAAGAGTGAGTTCTTATTTGAACACTTCCCTATAAATATAATATATATATATATATATATATAATGTTGCTCTTATGCCATGCAAAATGTGTGGGTTAATTTTGGTTGGGTAGCATGTAAAAACGGGTGCATGTCAACATCGATGTAGGTTCAGGATAAATTTTAAGCAAAATAAGTTTACGTTTATATAATTCATTTTAGAAACACCAATTTTGTTTAGGTTAAAATGAATTGTAAAGAAACAAATAGTTTAATTAAATAATTTTTAGTAAATTTCTTATCAAATATATTATTGATCATTTTTAGAAATTTGAATATATTATATTCACATGATTTTTAAGTTATTCATCCTCTTATATGTCAAGATTGTCAAGCCTATTTGTTTATTTACGATGTTTTATTTGTTTTATATTTTAAAATATATCAAAAACAACTTATATGGACACTTTTTTAAGGAAATATCTCTCTAAAAAACATGTATATGTATCATTTAAAATCTCATCACAAGTATGATTATGTAAATTTAAGGAGGACGATTATAAAATATCAAATAGATCAGCCATAGTTTTAAAATATATATACTACCAAGAAAAAAAAATCAAGGGACGACTAGCTCTTACACTAATACATGGATATGCCCCTGGTTGCAACTCTCATCGAGAGCAAGAAAGTCAGCACATATGGCAGAAATTAAGCAATCGTGCATCTTCTGTTTGAGAATCCAAACCTGTTTTTTTTTTTCTTATTAGAAATGTATTATGGTATTTTTTAACTTCAAAATTTAATTAAAATAAGTTGTAATTCTTCTCTGTTATCATAACATTTTTAAATGATAGTGGTTTTTATTTTCTTAAATGTGCTTAAACTATAAGAAATAGAGAGACTTATTTCCTAAAAAAGTGTAGGTGGAATGTATATTTATTGAGGGGGGAACTTTTTTTGAACGGCGAGGAAATTTTATTAAACATAAGAAAAACCTCCAAGCAAGATACGTGGAGGCCAAACCCCAAATTACAGTTTGCTCATAAATAAAAAATTACACCAAGATTTCCAATCAATTCTATTACATTTTTCCCAATTAGTGGTCCATAAGAAACTAAGAGATTTCGTTTCTTCAATTGTTTTATGAACATGTGGTCTAACTCCACGTTCTCATCTCCTCCCTTACAAGCAACACACTGCACTGAATCAAGTGTAACATTCCTTTTTGCTAGAGCTTCCAATGTTGGTAACCTTTTTAATAACAATCTCCATAAGAAGAAATTAACCTTCATAGGAACTAAATATATAGTTTTCCTATCCTAGACTATTTAAAAAAATTGATACTTTTCTTTTATTCTTTATTTTAAATAATTTATCATATTTACTCTCTCTAGTTTTTTGTTCATCCAACCTTATAACATTTGCGTATTCTTTTCGTATTCTTCTCTCTATTTTATTTCCAAGTTGTCTTGGCTCGGTTCGCAAACACCCTTAGTTGAGGGAGTAAAACAACAAATATATATATTTATTTTGGTTTAAGGGTTTTCTCAACCACATATTTATTTTCAAGATTCCAAATGAGTGGCTCACATAGGGTTTAAGGGTTTTCTCTCTAAGGTTGGGTTTTCATTTGATTCAATTCCTATATATATATATATATATATATATATATAGGATCTGCATCCTATAATAACCCTCTCTTATTGCATAACCCGAAATAACCCTGCAAGATGAACCCGAATCTTTGGTTTTTTTTTTTCAAAATCTTAGTTTTACATGTACAAAAATATGTTCTTTTATGTGTTTGAGCAAATTCTTTTTCGTTTGGGATCCTACATCAATGTAACTTGCCTTACAGCACTGTAATGTAAGGCAAGTTACATTGATGTAGGATCCCAAACGAAAAAGAATTTGCTCAAACACATAAAAGAACATATTCTTGTACATGTAAAACTAAGATTTTGAAAAAAAAAAACCAAAGATTCGGGTTCATCTTGCAGGGTTATTTCGGGTTATGCAATAAGAGAGGGTTATTATAGGATCTTTACCCTATATATATATAGGGGAAGGTTCCATTGTTAACCCTCCCTTATAGCGTTAACCGCTTAACCCTAGCGTTTTTTGCCCGAATCTTAATTTTTTTTTTTTCATGGTTTTTATTTTGCAAAAATAAGGGGGGTTTCTTTTTTGTGTTTTTGCTAATTCATCACCGTTTAGAAGTTATTGTAAGTGTAAGTTACTTACACTTACTTACAAAACCGTATCTGATGCAGTAAATGTAAGTAAATGTAAGTAACTTACACTTACAATAACTTCTAAACGGTTATGAATTAGCAAAAACACAAAAAAGAAACCCCCCCTATTTTTACATAATGAAAACCATGAAAAAAAATTTTAAGATTCGGGCAAAAAACGCTAGGGTTAAGCGGTTAACGCTATAAGGGAGGGTTAACATTTGAACCTCTCCCTATATATATATATATATATAAATAAAATGTTATGTTAAACTAAATAGACCTCATATTTTAAAAAGCATAAGAAAGATGATAAATAATTAGATCATTACTCAACGACTATGATTATATAAAGTTTTTAAATAATATTTTAATAATGACTTCTTATGTTGACTTTTTGGCAAGTTTTTCACTAATCATATAATAAAAAGTAAAAAATTACATTACCTTATTATTATTATATGCATAATAATTAATATCATATAAATATATTTTGTGAAACGTGAGCACTCCTGCCTAGAGGCGGGCAAACCGGATTTTTTTTTAACGACGAATATCTTAATCGTGTGAACCCACTGTTTTCATGTCATGTCACCAAGGTGTCGTCCACCATCTCATGCAATCGTCCACACCATCTCCTCCCGCCCTCCTCCAGTAGGTATGTGCGTCTTCACCCTCATCAACTCTACCCGTCTATTTTCTCCGGTGAGTAACAATCCAGAGCCCAAGAAGGACGAAACCTCCGTCGCCGCCGACAAAGACACCGGACCGCATGTCGCATAGATTGTGAAGCTTGAAGAGGTCGTCGTCACTACCGGTGAAGAATACGAAGATGACATACTTGATCTGTAAGATTTCATCATCGATCTTATTGAATGGTCGGCTCCGATTGTGTGCGTGTGTTTTTTTTATGTTGTGGATGGAGTGATGGAATGTATATATTATTTGCTTAGAATTCTGATTACCCATACTTTTCATTTTTTTAGCTGTATGCATATTTCAGGCAATACATGGTTGATGTTGTGCTAGGTGTGTTTATGTATTTTAGTTGTTTGTTTTATGCCTAATATTTTATACGTAGAGTGCTGAATTTTATTGCTTGTTGTGCTGGTAAATTATATTTTGTTAAATGTGAAGGCTGATCAGGTGTAGTTTGTTGTGTATTGGCATTAGGGTTGTTTACAAGCCGAGCCGAACCGAGCGAGGGTATGCTCGTGCTCGGCTCGTTTACAAACCGAGCGGCTCGGCTTGATTCGGATTTGCAAAATCGAGCCAAATGTTGTGCTTGTTGCTCGGCTCGTTTTAAAACCGAGCGGCTCAGCTTGGTTCGATTAGGCTCAGCTTGAAAATAAAATTTAATGTGAACCGGTCATCATTTTAGTTTCATGGCCAGCTTTTTTCCAAAACATTTGGTCGGCAGTTTCAAAAGTTTGAAGCCATAGTGAACGGTTTAGTGTATGGTTTTCACTAAAAAGACGGTCGTTAATAAAACGAACCGGACTTTATGATACACACACATACATTTGGGCTTACAATACAAGTAGTGAATCCCAAATAATAAAACGTTTTATTTTTAACGGGTCAAACATCCCAAACCTAAAATGCCCAAACTCTAAACCAAACTGTTTAGCGGTTTGTTTTGCTTTTAATTCTTAATGGTTCGGTTTTGGTTATTATTTATTCAAAAACCATTAATAACTGTTAGGTTTATGGCTCCATCCAAACACTATAAAAACCGGTTCCTTAAATACCCCTAATACGAAAGCATAAGAAAATTTAAAATGTATGAATAGGTTGTAAATATCATTATACATTACTTTGAATACACCAACATCATTCATCTTTAAAAACCTGAAACATGTTAGTGTTAATAAAATTATGTATGTATGTATGTGTGTATGTATGTATGTATGCATGTATGTATGTATAACTTAGTTATACTTAAACGAGCCAAATCGAGCGAGCCAAATGAGCGATTATCCGAGCGAGCTTACCTTGGCTCGTGCTCGGCTCATTTTGAAACCTAACCGAGCGTGCTTGGCTCGTTTAAAACCGAGTGAATTTCGAACGAGCTTTTTTCGAGTTTTTTCCGAGCAAATATCAAAGAAGCGTCGAACATTTTGGACAACCCTAATTGGCATCATGGGTAATGGGATGACAGGGGGATGCTTGACTGCTTATAGTTGACCTTCACATTTGAACTTGCCTATACATGTAGACCTGTCAACAACGTGAAGACCCTCATGTTTGAACTGGCGGGAACAAACCTAATTTCCAACCTGGTAGCATGATAATAGCCTAAGTTCACAGGTAATGACTTCGACACAGGTAACTTGTGACACCCGGCAATTTCAGGTAAATTGCAACTCTTACATTCTTTACATTTCACATTCATACTTCTTGCATTTCATTAAACTATGTTTAATTAGATGAGTTGAACACAAACAACTACGAAACGATAGTTCGTGGAACTATCGAATCGTACATTGCACATTGGTTTTGGAAACCAAGAGTGGCAACCACAACACTAACACAAAACAATAGTTCGGGGAATTATTGAATTGTGCATCACACGTTGATTAGGATTAATCAAGCGTGCAAACACTTCGTTAGAAACGAACACAACTATCTTAGATAATTCGAGGAATTATCGAAACACACACGAGTCTCACGAACGTTGGTGATCAATCAAACTTATGTGCTATTTGTATTTACGTGCTTAAACGAGCATTAGATGCTTTAGATAAACGTTAGGAATCGAGTACGAGCGAAACCATATCAGCGAAATCGAAAAGCAATGAAGTAGGCCCGTCGCGGTACGCGATACCCCCTTCGGCGAAAAGCTTCGCGGTACGCGAAGCAAACCGGGAGTCGAGACTCCCGAATTACATCGCGGTACGCGATGATGATTTTTGATCGGCCTCCGCGGTACGCGAAGGCCATGCAGATCAAAATTTCAATATAAACAAACCCATTTCACTTCAGTCGAGCTCCTCCCCATTTTCTTTGAATTCCCACTCATTGTTGCGACCAAACCCATCTGAGATCAAGCTCCAACCTCTGTTATAACCATTAGAAGCCATTGTTGGTGATTTGAAGCCATTGGAGACCATTGGAACTCGAAGAAGTTGATAGGAACCATCAAGAACTTGGAACAACCACCATCCAGTAGCTTGTCGTCATCAGAACCGATTCTACCACGGATTTAAGCTTCTAAGGTAGTTTTAAACGTTTATCTAGTGATAGATTATACATGCAATGGGTGAAAACCCACATGCAACTCCATATGACCATTGTGCACGATTTTGTTGGTGATTTGATGAATAGGTGTTATAGATTTACTGATTTGATAGTATTAGAATATTAGATTTGAGTTTTGATGAAGTTATGTTCGATTCGATGATGATTTGGACAAACTTGCCATAAAAGGAAACTTTTATGTGCAAGTCTTGGATTTGTAACAATCTAGACATGTTAGACATGTCTAGATGCTGTTAAATGTGTATTGGAGTGTTTAGAAACACATTGGGATAATTGATTTTTGTCAAAAACTTGGTTTTATAGAAACTTACTAAAAATGGAAACTTTTAGAAATCAAAATAGGGCTTTTGATGTTTTTGAAAGATTTGACGAACTTCGATTATTGAAATATGTTTAGAAATGATTTCTAAGCATATTGGAAACCTTGATTTGTGAAAACGAGTTTTTTAAACGGGTACTTTCCAAATAAGGAAACTTTATTTGGGCAAAACGGCATAAATGGCGATTTATGCGCAGATGACATGTTTTAAGAGTTTAAACAAGTTTTATAAACATATTGGAAGTTATTAGTTTTATGAAATGGAATTTCATAACCACATTTTCCTAAATGGGAAACTTAATAAAAATGGTAACTTATGTGACTAGAGTCATAGGATGCATATTAGTGTCTTATGTGCGTCAAGGCACATAAACACAACAATCGTGTCACCAACGATTCGTCAAGTCTCACTAGTTAACACACGCACTCGGTTGAGCACACCGACACTTGGAGTTGTATGGGATACAACACAACACAGAACACATACTCACACCTATATGGTTATAGGTGCATACTAGCAGGTGCTAGCTTTCGCAAGACGCGAACTCATATATACACCGGAACTGCTGTAACAGGTGAGTTCACGGCCCCTTTTTCTATTTTCTACCTTTGGGGGAGAAAACATTGCATACAAACTACTCTTGAACAACACACACTTTTGGTTATTTTTGTACATGCTAATATCGTATATGCATATGTGTGGCATTCATCCACAAACTGATAAGTCCTCATTAAACACACCTCGAACCGTTAATAGCGCGTTGCGCTCAGCGTGGTGATTCTGAATAGTACTATTTGGGCCTGACAAGCCCCACTGTTGCGAGCCGTATGGCCACCCCGACTGGAGGTCGGAACAGTGCATAATTGACCAAACAACAATTGCCATATCTTGGATGGATATGGCGGGAGGCAGCATGTTAGCTTCGGTTGCGAACCCGCATATGATATAACACATATATTGACTAGCTATCAATTGATATTGCATTGTATTGAAAAATAGACCTGCAAACTTTACTTTAAACCTTTTGATGTTTACTGCTGTTTACAAACCTGTGCTCTCACCAACCATTGTGTTGACCTTTTTCTCGCATGTTTTCTCAGGTAACTAAGGCACGCGCACAAGGATTAGGATGCTAGGATGGAGTCCATGCATCTACTGTAGTGTCTTAGGCCACTTGATAATATTTAGCATTTGGTTGTGTTAATTATGTATTGTCAAACTACTTTAATCGCTTCCGCACTATTGTTAGTTGTCATTTTGAAAACTGTTTTAAGATAACGCTTCCGCAAACTATGAATGATTAAACTGTTTTGTTAACTTGTACTTCATTTTCGCAACTCTGATATTACTAAACTGTTTTTATCCAAATTATTGGATGTACGTACGAAATCAGACATATAGGTCTCGCATGTTGTGTGACCGGAGACTGCGATCCTGACAATCTGCCGCCGCTCGCGCCCCGGAAGGGACGGGATTTCTCGGGGTGCGACAGATTGGTATCAGAGCCTCCGGTTATTGCGAATTAGGTTTGCATTTAGTGAACTTAGTCTATAACCACTAGTCTCCACACAACACATAGTGCTTAGTATTGTAGTACTTGCACACACGTTACATCTTTTATGCATTACGTTCGTCACTGCACGTGACTACCCATGACGGGGAAGAACGGATAGCTCTACACGTTCTTTACAGTACCTATCGCACACACTACATTAGTCATTAGACAAACACTAACACGTATTCTCGCTATGAAGATCATGGCTGGAAGACGTGGAGGACGCAGGAATGCAGGTGGACGTGGAAACATCAACTTGACTCAAGCTGAACTGAACGCGCTCATCAACGAGCGAGTTGAGGAGGTACTTGCTGCACGGGAAGCTGCCCGTAACCAAAACCCATTAAACCAAGGTGATGAATCTGTTCACTTTCATCTTGCATTCGTTTCCAATTCAACACGTTTGCCCGATACCTGATTCAACTTTATTCTCTGCATATCACAGGAGCAAATCCTAACCCTCCTCTCTGCACGTTCAAGATGTTTCTGGACTGCAAACCCCACTCCTTCAGCGGTACAGAGGGTGCCGTTGGACTATTACGCTGGATCGAGAAGGCGGAATCGGCCTTTGCCATGAGCAACTGCAGGAACGAGGACAGGGTCAAGTTCGCTGCAGGGACATTCGAGGGAGCTGCCCTCACTTGGTGGAATGCCAATGTCCAGAATCAAGGGCTCGATGCAGCCAACGCCCTACCTTGGGATGACTTTAAGAGGATGTTGAACCGCGAATACTGTCCACGCGGTGAAGTGCAGAAACTTGAGACGGAGTTCTGGAACCACAAAATGATAGGTTCCGAGGTTGAGGCCTACACTGCCAGGTCTTATGAGCTGGCAAACCTGTGCCCGGAGATGGCAAACCCACCTTTCAAGCACATAGAGAAATATATCGATGGATTGCCACCTCAAATCCAGGGAATGGTACTCTCTACTGACCCCATTACCATGCAACAAGCCGTGCGACTTACTCACAAACTCACTGACTCGGCGGTTGCACAAGGACTCTTACCACCACGTGGTGCTGTGACCACAACCAACGACAAGGGCAAACGAAAATGGGATGACGCCCTGAGCAAGACTTCCACTCTCCAACCACCACCACAACAGCGCAAGTTTGGATCGACCCAAGCTTATGCACCACCTATCCCCACCACCCAGAACCAAGGAGGTTATGCTGGAAAACACCCCAAATGCCACAAGTGCAACTTCCACCATGCACAGGGACAATGTGGCCGCTTCCAATGCCAGCGTTGTGGAAAAGGGGGACATGCAGCCAAGGACTGCAGGGGTGAACTGCTCGTAAAGACCCCACAGCCACAACAACAACAACAACTTGAAGCACCAAAGGGTTGCTTCGAATGTGGCAAACCAGGGCATTTCAAGAAGGACTGCCCGCACCTGAAGAACAACAACAACAACCAACAACACAACAACAATGGGAACAATGGCACGAGGGGACGAGCCTTCGTGATTGGGGCTAAGGAGGCCAGGAGGGATCCCAACCTTGCAACCGGTACGTATCTCTTAAATGATAATTATGCTACTGTATTGTTTGATACTGGAGCTGAGAAAAGCTTTATATCTAAAGACTTTAGTGAGATACTTCCCATAACCCCAACACCCTTAGAGGTCGAATACACAGTAGAACTAGCTGATGGTAAATTGATTGTAACTAAGCACATTCTGAGAGAATGCACTTTAGAGCTAGCAGGCCATAAATTTAAGATTGACCTCATGCCGGTTACACTAGGCAGTTTCGATGTCGTAGTGGGCATGAATTGGTTGTCTGAAAACCAGGCTGAAATCATTTGCCACGACAAGGTCGTGCGCATACCCCTCCCTAGCGGAGAAACTCTAGATATCAAGGGCGAAAGGAGTGACACTCCTCTGAACATCATCTCGTGCATGAAAGCTCACAAATGCTTACGAAAGGGATACACAGCCATTCTGGCACTTATCACCGACAAGACTGAAGAGGAACAGAGAATAGAAGAAATCCCAGTCGTATGCGACTATCCCGATGTATTCCCTGAGGATCTACCAGGACTACCACCACCTCGGCAAGTGGAGTTCCGCATAGACCTTGTGCCGGGAGCAGCGCCCATTGCACGAGCACCATATCGACTTGCACCTTCGGAGATGCAGGAACTGTCCAATCAACTGCAGGAGTTATTGGACAAAGGTTTCATTAGACCAAGCTTCTCACCCTGGGGAGCTCCGGTCTTATTCGTAAAGAAAAAGGATGGCACGTTTCGAATGTGCATTGACTATCGGGAATTGAACAAAGTGACGATCAAGAACCGCTACCCTTTACCGCGAATCGACGATCTGTTTGATCAACTGCAAGGATCGAGTTACTACTCCAAGATCGATCTACGATCTGGGTACCATCAGTTGAGGATTCAGGAAGAAGATATACCCAAGACTGCTTTTCGCACTCGGTATGGCCATTACGAGTTTTTGGTCATGTCGTTTGGGCTAACCAATGCACCTGCAGTATTCATGGACCTCATGAATAGAGTGTGCAAACCCTACCTGGATAAGTTTATCATTGTCTTCATAGATGATATTCTCATCTACTCCAAAACCGAGGAGGAACACAAAGAGCATCTTCAATTGGCTCTCGAACTGCTACGGAAAGAGAAGCTGTACGCTAAACTCTCAAAATGCGACTTCTGGATTCGAGAAGTCCAATTCTTGGGACATGTTGTTAATGAACAAGGGATTCATGTGGATAAGTCTAAGATAGAGGCAATCAAGAACTGGGAAGCACCGAGGACCCCAACTGAGGTGCGACAATTCCTAGGATTGGCCGGCTATTATCGACGATTTATCGAAGGATTTTCAAAAATAGCCCAACCCCTTACAGCCTTAACTCATAAGGACAAGAAGTATCTCTGGACTGACAAACAAGAAGCTGCATTCCAACTTCTCAAGCAGAAGCTCTGTAGTGCACCTATCTTATCACTTCCTGATGGAACGGATGACTTCGTAGTATATTGCGATGCCTCAATACAAGGACTCGGCTGCGTGCTGATGCAGCGCGACAAGGTGATCGCATATGCTTCAAGACAACTAAAAGTCCATGAGAAGAACTACACCACCCACGACTTAGAACTTGGAGCCGTGGTATTCGCACTCAAGATCTGGAGACACTACCTGTACGGTACAAAGTGTACGATATACACTGATCACAAGAGTCTCCAACACATATTCGAGCAGAAGGAACTGAACATGCGACAACGTCGCTGGCTCGAGCTCCTAAACGACTATGAGTGCGCTATCAAGTACCACCCGGGGAAGGCCAATGTAGTGGCCGATGCCCTAAGCCGGAAAAACACATCGAAACCCAAGAGAGTACGAGCTTTACAACTCACCATCCTTCCCAACCTTCCTGAGCAGATACGCGTTGCCCAAGTGGAGGCACTTAAGGCAGAAAATCTAGCGGCTGAATCACTAAGGGGAATGGAGCAACACCTTAAAGTAAAAGCCGATGGCTTACACTATTTCATGGAACGCGTATGGGTTCCACGCCACGGAAACCTACGAGACCTTGTGATGGACGAGGCTCACAAATCCCGATATTCCGTTCACCCTGGATCTGATAAGATGTATCACGATCTGAAGGAACTTTACTGGTGGCCGCACATGAAAGCCGACATCGCTACTTACGTAGGCAAATGCTTGACTTGTGCTAAAGTCAAGATCGAGTACCAGAAACCCTCTGGATTACTCACACAACCTGAAATCCCCATGTGGAAGTGGGAACAAATATCCATGGATTTTATCACCAAATTACCCCGTACTCCTAGTGGATGTGACACTATCTGGGTAATTGTAGACCGACTGACTAAGTCAGCACATTTCCTTGCGATCAAGGAAAATGACAAAATGGAAAAGCTAGCCAGAATCTATGTCAAAGAAGTAGTCTCGCGACATGGAGTGCCAATCTCCATTATTTCAGATCGAGACGCCAGATTCACTTCTAACTTCTGGAAATCATTGCAAAAGTCGCTTGGCACGCGGTTGGATATGAGTACAGCATACCACCCACAAACTGATGGCCAGAGTGAACGTACGATACAAACTCTTGAAGATATGCTACGAGCGTGCGTAGTAGACTTTGGAAATAGTTGGGAAACTCACCTGCCGTTGGTAGAATTTTCCTATAACAACAGCTACCACACAAGCATCAAAGCAGCGCCTTTTGAGGCACTCTATGGCAGGAAATGCCGGTCACCTATCTGTTGGGCGGAAGTGGGCGACAGTCAGCTCACTGGCCCGGAACTCGTACACGAAACGACGGAGAAAATAGTGCAAATCAGAAACCGCATGGCAGCAGCTCGTGATCGTCAAAAGAGCTATGCCGACAAACGCCGAAAACCCTTGGAATTTCAGGTAGGAGATAAAGTCCTTCTGAAAGTCTCACCATGGAAAGGCGTCATTCGTTTTGGAAAACGAGGCAAATTGAACCCACGGTACATTGGACCTTTCGAGATCCTAAAAAGGATTGGTCCAGTGGCATACCAACTCAACTTACCAACCGAACTCGATGGAGTTCACAACGTATTTCATGTCTCGAACCTGAAAAAGTGCTTATCAGATGAAACACTTATAGTTCCACTGGATGAGATCCAGGTGGATGAACAACTACGGTTCGTGGAAGAGCCGGTAGAAATCATGGACCGTGAGGTCAAACAACTCAAACAGAGCAAGATACCCATTGTCAAAGTTCGATGGAACTCGAAACGCGGACCTGAATTCACGTGGGAGCGTGAAGATCAGATGATGCGCAAATATCCCCATCTCTTCAAGCAAACAACGTCAAATGTCGACAACAACGAATAAATTTCGGGACGAAATTCCTTTCAACAAGGGGATGATGTGACAACCGGAAAATTTTGTTTCTCAAACACTCTTACTTCTCAAACACTACCAACAACAATCAAATTTCGGGACGAAATTTCTTTCAACAAGGGGATGATGTGACACCCGGCAATTTCAGGTAAATTGCAACTCTTACATTCTTTACATTTCACATTCATACTTCTTGCATTTCATTAAACTATGTTTAATTAGATGAGTTGAACACAAACAACTACGAAACGATAGTTCGTGGAACTATCGAATCGTACATTGCACATTGGTTTTGGAAACCAAGAGTGGCAACCACAACACTAACACAAAACAATAGTTCGGGGAATTATTGAATTGTGCATCACACGTTGATTAGGATTAATCAAGCGTGCAAACACTTCGTTAGAAACGAACACAACTATCTTAGATAATTCGAGGAATTATCGAAACACACACGAGTCTCACGAACGTTGGTGATCAATCAAACTTATGTGCTATTTGTATTTACGTGCTTAAACGAGCATTAGATGCTTTAGATAAACGTTAGGAATCGAGTACGAGCGAAACCATATCAGCGAAATCGAAAAGCAATGAAGTAGGCCCGTCGCGGTACGCGATACCCCCTTCGGCGAAAAGCTTCGCGGTACGCGAAGCAAACCGGGAGTCGAGACTCCCGAATTACATCGCGGTACGCGATGATGATTTTTGATCGGCCTCCGCGGTACGCGAAGGCCATGCAGATCAAAATTTCAATATAAACAAACCCATTTCACTTCAGTCGAGCTCCTCCCCATTTTCTTTGAATTCCCACTCATTGTTGCGACCAAACCCATCTGAGATCAAGCTCCAACCTCTGTTATAACCATTAGAAGCCATTGTTGGTGATTTGAAGCCATTGGAGACCATTGGAACTCGAAGAAGTTGATAGGAACCATCAAGAACTTGGAACAACCACCATCCAGTAGCTTGTCGTCATCAGAACCGATTCTACCACGGATTTAAGCTTCTAAGGTAGTTTTAAACGTTTATCTAGTGATAGATTATACATGCAATGGGTGAAAACCCACATGCAACTCCATATGACCATTGTGCACGATTTTGTTGGTGATTTGATGAATAGGTGTTATAGATTTACTGATTTGATAGTATTAGAATATTAGATTTGAGTTTTGATGAAGTTATGTTCGATTCGATGATGATTTGGACAAACTTGCCATAAAAGTAAACTTTTATGTGCAAGTCTTGGATTTGTAACAATCTAGACATGTTAGACATGTCTAGATGCTGTTAAATGTGTATTGGAGTGTTTAGAAACACATTGGGATAATTGATTTTTGTCAAAAACTTGGTTTTATAGAAACTTACTAAAAATGGAAACTTTTAGAAATCAAAATAGGGCTTTTGATGTTTTTGAAAGATTTGACGAACTTCGATTATTGAAATATGTTTAGAAATGATTTCTAAGCATATTGGAAACCTTGATTTGTGAAAACGAGTTTTTTAAACGGGTACTTTCCAAATAAGGAAACTTTATTTGGGCAAAACGGCATAAATGGCGATTTATGCGCAGATGACATGTTTTAAGAGTTTAAACAAGTTTTATAAACATATTGGAAGTTATTAGTTTTATGAAATGGAATTTCATAACCACATTTTCCTAAATGGGAAACTTAATAAAAATGGTAACTTATGTGACTAGAGTCATAGGATGCATATTAGTGTCTTATGTGCGTCAAGGCACATAAACACAACAATCGTGTCACCAACGATTCGTCAAGTCTCACTAGTTAACACACGCACTCGGTTGAGCACACCGACACTTGGAGTTGTATGGGATACAACACAACACAGAACACATACTCACACCTATATGGTTATAGGTGCATACTAGCAGGTGCTAGCTTTCGCAAGACGCGAACTCATATATACACCGGAACTGCTGTAACAGGTGAGTTCACGGCCCCTTTTTCTATTTTCTACCTTTGGGGGAGAAAACATTGCATACAAACTACTCTTGAACAACACACACTTTTGGTTATTTTTGTACATGCTAATATCGTATATGCATATGTGTGGCATTCATCCACAAACTGATAAGTCCTCATTAAACACACCTCGAACCGTTAATAGCGCGTTGCGCTCAGCGTGGTGATTCTGAATAGTACTATTTGGGCCTGACAAGCCCCACTGTTGCGAGCCGTATGGCCACCCCGACTGGAGGTCGGAACAGTGCATAATTGACCAAACAACAATTGCCATATCTTGGATGGATATGGCGGGAGGCAGCATGTTAGCTTCGGTTGCGAACCCGCATATGATATAACACATATATTGACTAGCTATCAATTGATATTGCATTGTATTGAAAAATAGACCTGCAAACTTTACTTTAAACCTTTTGATGTTTACTGCTGTTTACAAACCTGTGCTCTCACCAACCATTGTGTTGACCTTTTTCTCGCATGTTTTCTCAGGTAACTAAGGCACGCGCACAAGGATTAGGATGCTAGGATGGAGTCCATGCATCTACTGTAGTGTCTTAGGCCACTTGATAATATTTAGCATTTGGTTGTGTTAATTATGTATTGTCAAACTACTTTAATCGCTTCCGCACTATTGTTAGTTGTCATTTTGAAAACTGTTTTAAGATAACGCTTCCGCAAACTATGAATGATTAAACTGTTTTGTTAACTTGTACTTCATTTTCGCAACTCTGATATTACTAAACTGTTTTTATCCAAATTATTGGATGTACGTACGAAATCAGACATATAGGTCTCGCATGTTGTGTGACCGGAGACTGCGATCCTGACAATCTGCCGCCGCTCGCGCCCCGGAAGGGACGGGATTTCTCGGGGTGCGACATAACTTATGCACAATCCTAATTGTCACATGAGGACATTTGGGGACATGTCATCTATTTTATTTTATGTAGTATACTTTAGTTGGTTGGTGCACATAACTACATTACTAGGATAGATATAGTTGTTAGACTCTAATGTTTTTGTGTAGTACTATTAAGATCAACCCTGGCAAAATGGGCAGATTGGCTAACGGGTCAGTATGGGTTCGGGTCGGAGCGTGTTCTGTTTAGAATGAGTTTTAAGCAAGTTCACTTTTGATCTAAGTGGGTCATTTTTAACAATCATGAATTTATTTCAAGTTAAAATGTGTTGTAACTAAACAAATAGTGTATTTGGATAATTTTTAATGATTTTCTTATCAAATATACTATTGAGTATTGACATTCTTACCAGTGTAATAGCAAATCCATTAAAATAGGGAATAAAATAACGAAATACAATTATTTTGTTTCATATAAACTTTAAGCAAGAATGTATACGACGATGACACTTGCTTTTGCCATGACAAGCGACACTCAATTTTAACAAGTGTTGCAATGCATTTTTTTCCATGTTTTGATATTCCACCTCATGCCGCCGCGATGCGCGGTTTCGATAAGCAATCCTAATTGTTCACATACATCTTTGACTACATATGGTGAAGATTATGTTGTTGTTCTTCCTAAAACTGTTAATTTGTCACTTTCTTTCCTGAAATAGTTACATAGCTTATGTTGTAAGTTTTTGATTTACATCACTGTAACTGTTTTAGGCCCCAAAAAAATCCAAGATTTGGCTTCATCTTGATAAAGTTATATTGCTTTAAGAGTGAGTTATTATTTGATCCCAATCATATATATACACACACATATCTTTGTATATACTATTTAGAGTTATCCGCAGTACGGTTTTGATAGTTTTGAAAAAATTTCTGAATCAAACCACTAACTGCAGTTTCAAAAAATGACAAACAAAACCTATCACGTAAGCTGGGGAAACTAAGGCCTTGTTTGGGATTACTTATTTAATTTAAAAAGGACTTGTTGTCAAAAGTGTTTATTAACTTATGACTTTTTGAAATGAAGTTTTTAAAAACGTGTTTGGATTAACTTTTTCAAAATTAATTATCAAAATTACCAAAAAGGACATTTTTTATTGAAATTATTTTAAGGTTATTGAGTAAAAGGTAAAGAGTGGGTATATTTGTAATTTTATGTCAATAAATCATAAGTCATTTTGAAAAGCTAGAATTTTTAGCTTTTAAAAAATAACTTATTGCCCTTATACAAAAAGTTATTTTTAAAAGTCCTTTTAAGTTTGACAAACAACTTATTAACTTATTGGCTTTTTGTAAAAGCCAATAAGTCAATAAGTTGTTTTAAATGAAATCCCAAACATAGCCTAAACCAACGGTATTGACGGTTTCACAGTTTGGTTTTTACGGTTCCATGGTTTTATAAAAAAAAACATTATAGAACGGTTAATATAATAATGCAAAAGACTATAATCTATTTCAGATTCACATTCAAAAGTTGAAAACCATAATCCAAAACCAACCATTATCAAAATAACAAATCTAGTCCAAAAAGAGTTATAATATGTTAGGCAAACTCATTATCGATTGCAATGATCTATAATAAACTTTAAAGCCATACTTCATTTCGAATGCTTCTCATCTTCATTGATTTCAAACTCCCTTACATATACATGTACATGTACAAATGTATGTTTTTTATAAACAAATAATATATATATATATATATATATAGGGAATACATAATTTGAAAACCACTTCTTAATCCGAAAACCTTGAAAACCATGTAAAAATCATGTAAAAAAAACATATTTTTTTTGAAATTTTTTTTACAGGTTTGTAACACTATTGGACACATTTTTATTAAAAAAATAAAAAAAGCGCCGACCATATATTTTAAAAAAAAATATTTTATAAAACCATGTAAAACATACGTAACAAAACGTAAAAAAATTTCGTCAGATCTGATGAAGAGTTACGTATGTTTTACATGGTTTTATAATTTTTTTTTTTAAAATATATGGTCGGCGCTTTTTTTATTTTTTTTATAAAAATGTGTCCAATAGTGTTATAAACCTGTAAAAAAATTTCAAAAAAAAATACTTTTTTTACATGATTTTTACATGGTTTTCAAGGTTTTCGGACTAAGAAGTGGTTTTCAAATTATTTATACCCTATATATATATATATATATATATATATATATATATATATATATATAGGGAAGGGATTGAATGCTAATCCATACTAATTGAGATAACCCAATATCTCAATCCTAGGTGGGTATCATTGTCATTAGATGCTGATCTAAGGGATCACATTAATTTAGATTATTTAATTATGATAAATGGGGACTGGTGATTAAAAAAGGGTAGATATGTCTTTTGCTTTGTTCCATCTTCCTGACAGTTATATCACATCATCGACAAAAAGAAAGAGGCTTCAATATCTTCAAAGAAATTTACAGAAGATTCAAAATTTTCACTTTAAAATTATAATCGCCAGATGAACATTGCAAAATCGAAGGGCTAATTGAAGATTTTTGTCAAGAACCATTCCTTGCAAGACGTTTCGTTCTGTTCTATCAATCTTCAATTCAAGGTAACGACACATGCAAATTGATCGGTGAAAAACCTAATGTATACAATCAACGATTCTAATCTATGATCGGTCGAAGACACTGAATGCTACATTCGTCTTAGGTTTACCAAGCTTATGATCTTCGTGTATTTTGAAAATTTAACAGTAGGTTTACCAAGCTTACCAACCTTAGTGTTTTTTTTCGGTAGCTTTGTGTTTAAACGGTAACATTTGGGGGCTCGGATAGAGTTTTCTTTACGAATCGGATGGCTCGGTGATTGTATGCTTATTGAAATTGTAGTTTTTATCTGTTGAATTTCAACTTAATCGAGGTTTAAATTATATTAAAATTAGTACTTTTGTTGGTAGCATTGTGTTTAAACAGTAACATTTGGCGCTCGGGTAGAGGTTTCTTTACGAATCGGATGACTCAGTGATTGTATGCATGTTGAAATTGTAGTTCGTATCTGTTGAAATTCAACTTAATCTAGCTTAAAAATATTGTTTAGCATATAGGGAAAGCATGTAATGGAAATCTGGCTACATTCTTAATTGATATGTACTGATAAAAGAATTATATATCCCAACAGTTAATTCAAAATTTTAATTGCTATACAGGATATAAAGTTAAAGTTTTCACCAAATGAGAACTGCTGGAGGGCGACATACTTCAAGTAAGAAACGTTAACAAAAATATCGATTTGTAGTCAACAAATATGTGAAAAATATGTATGCATCTATTGACAGGAAGGTCCAGCGAACGTTTGGCCATAAAATCACTCTCTCGATTTAAGAACACATCAAAAAGTCCAATTATACTTGATTGTGATGACACGTTTGAGACGCGGGGTGAAGGTAATTTATTATTATTAGTAATTTATTTTACTTTGTTACCATGTAAACTGTTGTTAAGCAAGATGTTTGATTCCTTGTATAAAAATACTGATCATCAATAACTACATGTTGATATGTTGTAATATAAATTACATTAATGTAATTTAGAGGTATATCATCAATTATATGTATTTTGATGTTTAAATATAGGATCAGAAGAAGTGAATATTACTCGCAAGGAGAAGGGGAACCTGAGAAGGAAGAAAATAAAACATGAAGAAGGTGGTGTTAAGACGAAGAAAAAATATTCTAAACGCGAAAGGGGGGGACATTCAAGTAAGACGGAGCTTTTGTATCCAATAAAAAACCGGTGCTCACCCACTCAGCTAACAAAAGTTGTTAAAACATTGTCAACAAAACAAAAGGATTTAATTGCAAAATTAGGATTCAGAAAGCTGTTATCTTTACAAGTGGATGGGATCCCACAGAAACTAGGTCATTTTGTTATAGACAAGTTTGATGCAGTGAAGATGGAAATATCTCTTAAAGACGGGGTTGTAAGGATAAATGTAGACACAATTGATTGGCTGCTAGGGATACCTAAAACTGGTGCCGACTTAAAAACATTCACCCCGCGTAAAAAGCTTTCTCCAAGGATACAACATTGGAGAGATTTGTACAAAAGTGAATATGTATCACCAAGGGAGATAGCATGTAGGATGGCTGCGGATACAAGTGATGAGTCATTCTACTTCCAGCTGGATTTCTTGTTATTGTTTATATCAACCATGGTAGAGTGTCATGCCCATGGCAAGTGCAAGCTAGAAATACTAGATTATTTTAATGATCATACAGATATTTCTCAAATTAACTGGGCTGCATATGTTCTGGATAGCATCAGAAATTGTAAAAATGGATGGAAACCATTTAGTGACACTCCTTTCAAAGGAGCTTTGACAATTCTAACGGTATTATAAAAATGGACTCTTTTAGATATTATATAAGTTGTATATGCAATATATGTGTATGTTAATTCTCAGATTTATTAACAATATGACTTGCATTTTGTAGCTGTTGTATGTAGCCAGCTTTTCGTGTGAAGATATGACTGTCGATGATTCGATACCAGCAATTGAATTTTGGACATTAGATAGACTTCATCAAAGACAGACACTTGAAATTGCTAGTGGTGGCTTTGGGCGTGGAAAGTTTATACGTTTGTCATCAGTTGAGGGTGAAACTAGCAAGTTAAACAATGAAGAAGAGTTAAAGAAAATGGATTTGCTGGTAAAATTAATTTTTGTATCATAAAGACTTAATTATTTTGTTTACATAACAGGTCGTGAATGTTTTTGGTTTTACAGGCACAAATATCAGATGTATCGCAAATGTTGGAAATGACGTCTGAGAACAAGAAGTTGCTGCACATTAAACTTGAAGGATTGCTAAAAAACAATCAAGATAATAAACAGATTCAAGCATTGGCTGCCACGTTTGAGAATATTTTCAAGGAAAAAGCAAATGATTCAACAGAGCAAATGATTCAACAGAGCTTGGCATCAACAATAATTCAGTTTTGGGTGTAGGTAATTCAAGATCTGGGAAAAAGGATACAATCGATGAACAAATATTTGATCTTTGTGTAGAACTTAATGCACGTAGACAACGGTTTATTGAGAGTGAAACCGATGAAGAAGAAACACCTGAAGGTAATATAGTGTTAATTGTTTATCATGTTGTTTAGTGATATGTATATGAAGTTTTGGAAGCAGAACATGAAGGTAACACGTTCTGTTGTTAAAATAAAAATTAAAAACTTTACTCTTGTTTTGGAAACAGACCCATCTAGTCCCACCTATTTATGGACCTGGAGACGCAAGAAAGGTACCTAGCGCCAAAGATATCAAAACCAAAAACATACTACGAAACATACCAGCAAAAAACGAGCAGACTAATAAAAAAGAAAAAGGCTACTGATGACCTACATTGATTTTAAACTGGGGTTACATTAATATAATGACCTACTGTTCAAATTAACCTGGTATCACCTTAATGTAATTGCATACATTGATGTATTTTTAGGTTATATTACTGTAAATGGCATTATAGGTACTATCTAGTTGGATTACAGTTATGTAATCACTGTAATTGTGTCATTGTAACTTACATTATTGTTACAAAACATTTGTTATGTTACATTGATGATCTACATTGATTTTAACCTGGTATTAGCTTAATGTAATTGCATACATTGATGTATTTTTAAGTTACATTACTGTAACAAAATATAGCTACTATCTAATTGGATTACAGTTATGTAATCACTGAGATTGTGTCATTGTAACTTACATTATTGTAACAAAAAATTTGTTATGTTACATTGATGATCTACATTGATTTTAACCTGGTATTACCTTAATGTAATTGCATACATTGATGTATTTTTAGGTTATATTACTGTAAGAAATTATAGTTACTATCTGGTTGGATTACAGTTATGTAATCACTAAGATTGTGGCATTGTAACTTACATTATTGTAACAAAAATTGTTATGTTACGTTGATGATTTACTTAATTACATTAGTGTAACTTACTCTTAAATTGAATTACATTGATGTAATTGAAGTAATTGAAGTAATTGATGTATTTTTATGTTACATTGATGTTTTACTTAATTACAGTGATTAAAATTTCATTGATGTCTTCGTACGTTATAATCTAATTTACAGGTAAAACATGTGGGCCTATTCAGCAGACTGAAAAAAAACATGCACCGCTTGAGGATGTTAATATTTCAATTCATTCGCCCAAAAAGCTAACAAAAGCAGCAATAATTAAATTAAAAGAACAAGCGATGAATCTAGCAAGGGTTAATAAACTGGGAATAGAAACTCCAGATTCAACAGGTATAATAAAAAGTGCGTTTCTTGTTTTACTAAATAATAACTTTCATGAGATAGAACCTGTAAAAAGATCCTGTCAACAGGTGTATCAAATGAGAAAAAGGAAGTGATAGATGTGCAGAGCAGTCCGCTTCCTAAAGAAAAGCATAGAGGGGATATCAGAATGTTCAATTGCAAGGCAGTACAATACTGAATATATCCCAACCAAGTTTCAGTCTTGGTATGACTCAAGAAGTTGTGGAACCAGTGCCAAATTTCCAAGGTATCAAGAAGGATTGGTTTATTTATAATGCCATTTGATATAGGTTTTTTGGTCTATTAATGAAAGTGTAACATTATATTAACATAAGTGTAACATTACATAGTTGTATAAGTTGATACTGCATGTCTATTACTACATGCCGTAATTACAATTATATGACATCATATTCCTTGAATCAATGTTAGCTGGACCTACATTAAAGGATAAGAAACAGGAGGCAGCATGTTTTAGTCACGGGATCGCACAAAAAGTGGTAGAAGTTGATACTCCAAAATCATCGGTTCCATTAATAGGTAAATTTTGTTTGTTTAGTGTACGTTAATATAATAATATATTTAATTAGATAAAAGTTTCGTATAACATTACATTGATGTGAGTAAATGCAATTACATCACATAACATTCCTTTAATTATTGTTAGCTGCAAACGCATTAAAGGGTAAGAAAGTGGATGTACCATCTTTTAGTCTGGGAATGACACAAGAATTCATAGAAGTAGATACTCCAAAATCACCACTTACAATATCAGGTTATTTTGTTTGCGTAGTGTATAATTTGAACAGCATCTTTTATGAAAATAAACTGTAAAATATGTGTGTCAATAGGTCAATGTGTCAATGCATCCCAACCAAGTCAACAGATAGATGAAGTCATAAATATAGGGAGCAGTCCGATTCCTGAAATGAGACACGAGGGGAAATATGAACGCGTTAATGTGTCCCAACCAAGTTTCAGTCTTGGCATGACTCAAGAAGGTGTGCAACCACTCCCCACTGGGAAGAAAGTTATTCAACAGGAAGGGTCTAATTCATTACACCAATGTAATTTACATTTACATAAAAATTTATACGCATACAACCACCTCTGTATATGACTTTAACATTATTTGCATGGTCATGTTTTAGATAAAAAAAATGCGACAAAAAGATGAAGAATGTGAGGGCTGAAGAAGAAGCAGGGACTTCTGGTAAGTCTATGACAAACAAGTATATTTACAAGATTACACAAGTTAGGTTTATGTTGACAATGTGTGGAATATATGTGTAGATGATGGGAATATCGATAAATGTCATGCTATAAGATTATTACACTAAAGTATCCCTAACTTACATTGTTGTAATAGGCAAATTTATTACACTACAGGCAGTTGATACATTGTTAATTATACTGTTGTGTTATAATATTGAATTACCCCTATTAGATGTTAATTATACTCTTGTCTTAATCGATGTTTCCCTGATTTGTATGGTTGTGTTTCAGATAAAAAATGCGACAAAAAGATGAAGAATGTGAGGGTTGAAGAAGAAGCAAAAACTTCTGGTAAGTCTATGACACACAAGTACATTTATAAGATTAGAAAAGTCAGGTTTATGCTGACAAATGTGTGGAATATGTGTGTAGATGATGGGAATCTCAATGAATGTGATGCTACATGAAAGACAAAGAGATTGAAATTTGTTTCAAGAGATCGTAAATCACCATTTTTTCAACGAGAGGTGGTGATAAAAAATCGATACACGAGAGAAGAAAAGGCTGTATGGAATCTCATATTTGGTGGAGATAAAGAAACCAAGGAAACACAAAAGATCGTGTGGTAAGTTTTTTTACATTTTAGTGTAAGGTATACATGTTTTGTCCTTCTTCTAGAGTAAGATATACCTGCTTTGTCCTAAAGTCTCCCAAACATTTTAACATGATTTTATATTAATTTAAAGTTGATACACCTTATATGAAATGTATATATACAGGGATACTGTTTTTGACACAGTAAATGGAGTGAAGACTGAAATTTATTTTTTAAGATCTTTGGAGCCTGGGAGAGAAGTGTATGGAGACATCATTGACTGTTGGGCCACCGTCTTAAATGATGAAGAAAAATTATGAAGCCCAGAATCATCTCATCGACTTTTTTGTGGACATCGAACTTTTGTAAGAAATCCACACATAATTCATAACAGTAAACGTTATTTTAAAAACATTATTATATTAATGTTTTGTATGCATCTTTTTTGTTAAAAGATGGATTGGATGTTCAACAAAGATGACGTAAATGATGACATGCGCCTTGTTACGTTAAACAAAATGATGATGCATGCAGTTGGTGGAATAAAGGAAGTACAAGACTTAAAGCCATATGATTTGGTCTTCTTCCCAATCCTTGAAAGAAATCATTTTTACGCAATAGTGTTCGAGTTGAAAGACCCTGCAATATATCTATTGGACAACATGCAGCAGGGTGAAACTGTTGTGACCATAAAAGACGATGAAGACTACTCCCTTAAAAGTATTCCTTACAAAGTGGTAAGTAATCTGTTGACAATTGTATGTATTATAACACCTAGAAATGCATAAATATATAATTAATGTCATTTTTTATCTTTGTTATTAGAAACATTTGGTTGTCTCCTACTTGAAAAATTGGAAGCATCCAAAAGCTGGAAGTTTAGCTCTGGAGAAAATCCAAAATCTGAAGCTGGAGTGGGGCACTGAAGATAATATCACAGATTGTGGGCTGTTTTTAATGAGACACATGGAGTTATTTATGGGAAGCTACAAAAAAACGTTTGAATGTGGTTTCAAGAAGGATAAAGCAAAGCAGAAAAACCAAATCATTGCCCTAAGAAAGAAATACGCATCTAGAATACTGCTATCTAATGTTAATGTCCAGAAGGAGAGGGTTTTAAAGAAAGCAGGTTTAAAGTGCATGGAATAGACTTCGTATTAAACTGATGTAGTACCTGAACGGATAATGATATTGTTGTGTGGACATTTTGTTATTTTGAAAAAACTGTATGATGCATAGGGGGTAATTTAACTAATTTCTTTAGCTCATTTTGCGTGCATGTGTTGATATATTTATAAGTTACATTTGTGTAATATGATAAAACCTATGTTTATGTGTCACTCTTTTTTAATTAACTTAACATATTCATTAAATTAACCCGTTCAGAAGTAACCTCGTTCTCTTACATTGATGTATCTGTCGCTTACATTAATGTAATAAGCAAGATAACTACACCAAAGGACGTCGATACACGTAAATCTTAAGTTATTTACGTTAAACTACAATAAAACATATCTTAATTGCATCATATTGCTTTGCTGTAGTATGATAATAAGTTACTGGCAGTTTATGTGTTAAATATATAAATTTAAATTCACGTATTGATTAAATTACAACTATTACACTGCATGAGGTTTATAAGTTGAATTCGTGTAATCATACTATGCATTGTTCTGTTACTATCTTTCCCTTGTATTAAAAAAGTCAACCAAAAATATTAACCAAAATAGATAACTTCCATTCCATTAAACCTTAAATACATCATAGGTATTTACATAAACCACATACATTTCAAGTCACAAAAAAAGTGGTTACAAAAAGATGCCTAATCAGTTCAGACCAACAACATCTACTTTAAACACAAAATCCCTTCAACAAACACCATTTGCTAATTAGATGAACCATTGTCACTTCTGAGTTTGCAGTTACGCGAATCATGAAATGTAAGTTGGTTACAGCTGCGACACAATCTCGGGTTCTTCTTGCTCTTCTCTGTGGCCCTCTCCCCCCTGACCAACTAACCTACGATTTGTACCACAACCCTTATTCCGAATACCCTGAGGTGGTGTGAACATAACAGCAGTCTCATCTACGTTCCCCACCAACTCCTCAATTTCCACAGCTCGTTTCCTAGGATTAGATACTCCAGGATTCTCATCAAAAACAGATTTCTGAATGTCCTTCATCTTGTCAACAAAAGCAGACAAAGATTCAAAACTACCAGTAAGTTTATCAACACAATCACTAACACAGTTCATTGCTTGATTCTTCAAAATTGACTCTTTGCTATCATCAGCAGCCAACCTGTTAGATATGCTATAAACACGACAAGGTAGAATCTGTCGTCTCCAACGCTTTGCAACATAGCGATCCGGAATCTCCTTTATCTTCATTACACGAAGCACACAGAATACATGACGGCATAAGTACCCGTTCCTAGAGAATCCAATGCAAGTACACTCAACAGAATTATCGTGCATGTGTGCTGAAACCTATGACAAGTTACATTAAACGCCCATGAATTAGCAAGATAAGTATGAAAAACTAATGTAAACACAAGAGGTACCAGTATTACCTTGAATTCATTGACAAAGTCCATGTTGTGATCCATATGAGAAATTGTGAAAACCTTTGAGTGATCAACGACATCAACATTGGAAATAAAACAATTCATCATCCCTTTAAAAATCTCTTTTTGAACATCCTTAAAAACAGAATGTGTGTAGATTTCAGATGCATGAGCCTCAATGTCTAAGCCACATCGCAAATCAGGTTTAGAATTCGATGTTTGGAATTCCAAAATTCTTTTATTATAACGTTGATTGTCAATAGCTGTGTCAAAACACATCATAAACTGCAACAGAGTGTTCGCCGCAGTTGAATTGACCTTAAACAGTGCGTTTGAACTCTCACAACGAGAAGTCGTTTTCATCAAACAAGACATCGGGGTATCACGGAAATATGCAGGTACCCAAAGATCCCTTATTGCAAACATTTCGCTTAACCAAACATGGTCACACATATTAAATTGCACCATCAGATTAATCCATCTTTCTTCAAAGGTTGATGGCGAAATATATATATTCCAAACCAATTTGTGAATCGAAGCTCTTAATGTAGAGTTAGCAAGTAAATCACCAGATATCTACAAAAAATAAACAGGAAAACAATATTAAAACTCCCCCAAGCAGGTGAATATTTCTTATCAATATACCCTCCCATGGTGTAACTGAAACTTACATGTAAAACATAAAAAGGGTAATATGTAGGTAATAAAAATTAACCATATGTGTATCAGTACAGACCCATTCGCATTCATTACAGTGTACCCTCCCTGGTGTAACTAAAACTTACGTGCAAAACATAAAAAGGGTAAGATGAATGTAATACAAATTAACCCTATGTAAATCATTACAGACCCATTCGCATTCAATGCAGTGTGCCCCTCGTATATGGTGTAACTGAACATTACATGCAAAAAATAAAAAAGGTTTTACCTTGGAGGGAAGTTTCTTCATTATATGCCACATGCATAGGCGATGAAATGCTTTCTTAAAAACAAGAGGTACTGCAACTCTCATAGCTGGGTCCTGGTCAGTTAGAACTAGAAGTGGTTCTCTCACATGAATTTTAAGGAAAGCGGAGAGTAACCACTGGTAGGATTCAATCGTTTCGCTGTCAATCAAACCAGCACCGAATGTAACGCATCTTTTATGGTTATCCACACCAGTGAAAGGCACGAAAATCATGTTGTATCTGACAAAATACAGAATAGTTAGTCATGATTGTTCACTTAAATTGTATTTGGACGTTGAATTCACAAAAAAAAATTATTAGATAAAAAATAGCTTACTTGTTTGTTGAATACGTAGCATCAAACCCTATAACATCGCCAAACATATGATAATTGACCTTAGAAACGTCATCAGCCCAGAAAATTGCCTTTAATTCATGGCCAACATGAAAAAACTCATATGAAAAATTTGGAAGATTCTTAGCACGCTCTTCCAACTTTTGCACAACTAACTGAATGTCACGATCCCCAATAAACATCCTGATGTCACGACTAACGTTCTTGAAAGCTGATCGGGTTCCCCTCATGTTATGATGCCCACCTTTCAAAGCAGTTTGCAAACGATGCGCAACAGTCGGTCCAACTTTGTTCAAACTCATCTTGTGAACAAATTGGATATCTTCAGAATTCAGATGTCTTTCTTTCCGTGTCAGATCCATATTATCAGATGAAATCAACTCATGGTTATGATTTTCAACAAATTCGTAAAGCAGATACTTGGGCTCACCTTTTAGTGCCTTCAACCTAATAAGTGTTTTGCAGTCTGTTACCTTAAAAGAACGACCACGAGAACAACCCAATGAACCAGGATCCAAAGTATCATACTTCTTGTTCCTAGGCTTACCTGTTTTGTTACAAACCAATACCCTATGTGTAATTTGACCCTTCCATTTCTTACATCCGCTAATACGAATACGAATACCAAAACCAGACAACTCAGCATAAGTTTCGTACATTTTATAAACCTCATCCCACGAATCATAAATCTTACCAACCATAGGTTTTTGATCAGAAATAACATCAGGGCACCAAAACCTAGTTCCATTTGGAGTTTGGTAAATTAAAAAAGAGTGAGAACCTAAAAAAATTTAACAAAATTCATTAGTTAGCATTTTTAACTAAAAATGACATCAAATAGCAAGCAGAATAGGAAGTTTAAAGTCGTTACACCAATGTAATTAGAACTATACTGGTTACATTTATTACAAAAAAAACGGTCGAATAAATAGATATAAAAAAAAATAATGATGTAAACACTTGTTACGTCTACTACAAAAAAACAAATAAATGAACAAAAAGCAAAAAAAAACCTAAAAACTGATCAAATAAACGTAATCGAATGAACATTGTAAAAATCAAATATAATAAGAATGTATGAAATAGGTTGAAATAAAAGAAGCTAGGGTTTTCTAAAAATTAATCACAAATGAGTTACCACTTCTGTCACAACCAATGTAACGCAAAGGTGAGTTTCCCACAAGAATATCGAAGGTATCATCAGCAAGTGGATCCAACCGATCGATTTTTAAATCGCCTTCACCATAGTCGTTATCATCAAGCTCGTCGTCATCGCGATCATGAACACCACCATGACCAAAATCCTGGCCTGCAAGTACATCGTCAAGTTGAACGGAACCATGGTCTTCAAGAACATCGGCCATATTTTGATCACCACCTCCCATTTTTGGAAACTCTGATTTTCAAAACAAGGGAATGAGGTTAATAAATGATATAAGTAGCTTGATGTTAGTTAAATTAAATGAAGATAAAAAGAAAATAAATAAAGATGTCATAATTGTAGATAAGATGTGAAAAAGTGATGGAAATGACATGTTAACAAAAAGACATTAATACCCTTCCTGATGATTAACAGTGATGTGTCCAACTACTATTGGTTCAAAAGGGTTTATGAGTTCTCTCAATTATGAAGGGTTATTATATGAGCCACATCCTATATATATATATATATATATATATATATATATATATATATATATATATATATATATATATATATATATATATAGGGAAAGGTTCAAATGGTAACCCACTCCAAGTGTGTAAACCTATTAACTCATTTTGATTGGTTGTTAAAAAAAAGCTTTTTGAAATGTGTGGTCCATATTCAATCTGAAAAAGTCAAAAAAATATGTGGATGAGATTTGTTTAAGGGCATTTTAGACATTTGGTGAGGTTGTACTTGATTCCTTTTTTAAAAAAAGTTTACCCCCCAATTTTTTAAACACTCATAACTTTTATATACATTATTATTATTTTATAAAAATTTCACCATTAAATTTGTCACTTTTTTATCTTTAATTCAAGTATAATTTTTTCAAATTTTTTTAAAATTTTCGTAATTTTCACTGATGTAGCGACATTTTACACTGATGCAACGATGTTTTACACTGATGTAACGAAATGCATTTTTTTACACTGATTTGATGGGTGTACTTGATTTCTTTTTTAAAAAAAGTTTACCCCACAATTTTTTAAACACTCATAACTTTTATATGCATTAATATTTTTTTATAAAAATTTCACCATTAAATTTGTCACTTTTTTATCTTTAATTCAAGTATAATTTTTTCAATTTTTTTTAAAATTTTCGTAATTTGCACTGATGTAGCGACATTTTACACTGATGCAACAATGTTTTACACTGATGTAACGAAATGCATTTTTTTACACTGATTTGATGGGTGTACTTGATTTCTTTTTTAAAAAAAGTTTACCCCACAATTTTTTAAACACTCATAACTTTTATATGCATTATTATTTTTGTATAAAAATTTCACCATTAAATTTGTCACTTTTTTATCTTTAATTCAAGTATAATTTTTTAAAATTTTTTTAAAATTTTCGTAATTTGCACTGATGCAGCGACATTTTACACTGATGCAACGATGTTTTACACTGATGTAACGAAATGCATTTTTTACACTGATTTTGAAACATTTTAAAACGAAAAAATGAGATAAAATTAAGAACGCTCGAAAAAACATGTTAAACGAAAAAATGAGAGAAAATTACGAACGCTCGAAAACATTTTAAAGAAGTTAAACATGTTAAACGAGATTTTGAAACATTTTAAACAAAAAAATGAGATAAAATTACGAACGCTCGAAAAAACATGTTAAACGAAAAAATAAGAGAAAATTACGAACGCTCGAAAACATTTTAAAGATGAAAAGATTTTGAAAAAACGAGAGAAAATTATTATATTTATTGTTCGTTATGTTGGTGTAATTACAAACGCTCAAAAAAAATTCAAAAAAAAATTGGCATGACTATTATGGAATTAACGAGAAAAATATAACGAGTTTAATGATGTAATTTTTATAAAAAAATAACATAGTATAAAAAAGTTATAAGTGTATAAAAATCAAGGGGGAAACTTTGATTTAAAAAAAGGAAAATAGATATTATATTTATGATGTGGGTGAAATCTGATTGGCTTAAATGTGTTAATAAAATGTCCATAATGCCCTCATAAAATCAAAAAGGAATCTATGATGTGTATGAATCTGATTGGCTCAAATGGGTTAATAGGTTACCACAAAAATGGTGGGTTCTTATTTGAACCAAATTATATATATTTGTGTGTGTATACGGTTGGTACAATTTATGCGGTTTAGTAAAAATGCAAGCCATAAACCACACCGAACCACTCGTTTTTTGAATACTCAAACCATAAACCAAATCATTAAGTTCTAAAACCAATCTAACCAACCAATTGTGTTCGATTCGGTCCGTTTAGGACGGTTTAGTCAATTTATGTTGCGTGTATAGAAAAGGCCTAAAAGTGGGGGAAAAGGTTGGGAATCCAAGGGAATTTTTGAGATAGAATTGGGTTCCCCCATTTTGTTTCATGGTACTGTCACAATACAAGGGAATCCAAATGAATTACAACAGATCCAAGATTTTAACTATCTTGTTTAAGTACTAAAATGTATAGGAAAATTTATAAATCGATATTAATTATATTATATTAAAACAAACTTATTGTAACATGTTGATTTTTATATAGCAAAATTCTGTATTGTTTAACAAATAATATTCGGACACCTGTAAAAATTTGCTCTTGTAAATATTGTTCTGGGATTTTTTATAAATGTATTGGATTCGTTTATTTTTTTAACGGCAGTTCATATTGATCATCACCTGCCTCATACTAAAACAAGTCAAAAATTGGAAAGTTTGATGAAATAATTTGGATAAATTAGCCCATTTTGTACCCCACATTGAAAATGATGCCATCCCAAAGTCTCGTAATTTTAATTTTTAGCGCTTTATAAATATATTTGTCTCACGAAGTCACGAGTTAATTTAAGATTTATGACATTTGGAACCCCACATTGATATTGTACGCTTTTTTGATATCGAAGTACGTTCCTTTGGAATTGTGCATCCCAAAGTCAAGTCTCATCTCATAGTTTTAGTTTTGAGGTATCTTTTTAATTAATATATTTGTCTCATTAGTTAACAAAAATTGTATGACAAACAATACGACCAACCGTATATATTTGAGCCTCACACCTCCATAAATCCATCTCCCGATAATTGATAAAGATGACTCGCTCCACCATAGAAATTCTTGATAGTCCGATCGATGACACATGTACCCTGAAAACCAAACTTTTCAAGTTCTTCACCATCACCTACTTGATTTTGTGTCAATGTGTAGGCCATGTCTTTAATGTAGTAGCAATAGCGATGAGAGGTGGTCTCGTGTCGCCTTTACGCCACATATGGACCCATTACTACCCTCGAGTAGCATTTGGGGAAGCAGGTGTCATCATGCCACATTCTTCACTAACTTTTATCATCAACACTCTTATTGCTTTAGTGGCAATCAAGACACAATGCCTACCTGGATTCCCTTTCCAAACTCACCCTCACATCGTCATCTTATCAATTACCTGTATTATGATGTACGGCTTGGCTTCTGTGGTCGAACTTATTGTTTTGGCCGTTGGTCTTGATTGTGCTTCTGTTTATGCCATTATTGCTCACTTAGGAAAAATTGGTTCCTTGTGCACTTTGGTGGCGTCTTTGGCGTCTTTGTTATATATGTGATATATTTTATGTCTCTTTATCAGTTGATTTATGTTTTATCATGTCTAGCATGTACTTTCTAAATAAGACACATAAACCATGTAAAAGTGTCATGAATATAATGATGCCAAAAAAGTGTAGTTAAGGTTTAGTGATTAAAATGAAACATATGTTTTTTATGATGACTTAAGATTTTATTTGTTGCCATAAAATCATAAGGCAGTCCATAACTCCATATCATATTTATATTGGTTGTGCTTCTTATATTGTTTGATTTTTTAGAGGACTTTATTGCTTTACTTAAGTGCTCTATATATAACAATTTATAGTCACAAGTTTTTTGTTATTTTTAAATTAAAGTAAAAAAATTATTATATGTCTCTTAAATCACCTGCCTATAAATGATTTTTAGTTCTTAATAATTTATAGGAAGATTTGCTTACAAAATGAATAAAAAAATACGTAATAATTATCGCTCAAGACTTTTTGTGTGATCACAAAAACATTGAGTTATCATGCAAACAAAAATTATCAAATAGATGGATTTTGCGAAATATGTTGGTGTGTGATAATTTTCACCCAAGAAAAAAATAAGCTTTTCGTGATAATTATGATACATTCTTCCTATTGTCTCATAAAATTTGTCTTTTGTATAATAACCGATCTCTATATATATACACATACATATGATGATTAACAAATAAACAAAACGTGATACCTTACGACTGATAATTCTTAAATGTCTATTGAAAGCTGCATACCAAATCAAATGAAGAACATATGTACAACCAAAACGATTACTATTAAATCATAGACAAATCGTAGTATGTTTGGGATTGCTTATTATTAAATTTCAAAAGGAGTTTTCGTTAAAAGTGTTTCTTAAGTTATTACTTTTATAATAAAGTTTTTTAAAAAGTGTTCGGATTAACTATAGTCAATAATTTGTTTGGATTAACTTTTAAAAAATGTTTGAATTAGTTTTTAACTTATTTCATAAAAAATTTAAAAAACCTTTATAAAAGTTACAAATTATAAATTATTTAAAACAACTATTTAACCTTACTTAAAAAGATAAAACAAAATTTTGTTTTGACATTATCAAACAATTTTTTAACTTATTGACTTTTTCACAAAGCTAATAGGTTAATAAATTGCATTCAAATAAAATCCCAAACAAACACTTAATTTACATCACTTCATGCGATTGCATATGACGATGACAAGCAAATCTAGAAAATCAAGCACAAATAACTTAACGATTATAATTACGAGAAAGAAAATTGAAGTCTTTATAAACAAATAGACATGATAGTATTATATCTAAAGATGCAGATTGATAAAAATTATGTCTGGTAAAATGGACAGGTTGGGTCGGATTGGGTAACGTGTCAGAACGGGTTCGGGTCAGGATGGGTGCGGGTTAGAACGGGTTTTAAGCAAAATATGTACGGGTCTAAATGGATTGTTCCTAAAAAACATCAATTTAGTTTAGCTTAAGATGTGTTATAAGTAAATAAATAGTCCATTTGGATAATTTTTAGTGATTTTCTCATTAAATATGTTATTAATCATTTTTAAATCTTTGAATCCATTGCATTTAAATAGCTTTTTAGTTACTCATCCTGACCCGTATTGTGTTTAAGTGGTGTCCATCTCAACACATTCAATATTATGATGTTACATATTCCAATCCATTATACTACAATTGTTTACCCAAACCAACTCCTTTGATATGGTAAAAATTGACACATCTAATAAAAATTAACCCGACAAATATAAAACTAGTTATTTGCCATTACTTGTTATCGATTAGTTTATGATTTTTTAAAATCGAATGACCATTCAAGTGTTGTTTGACTAGACTTTCCAAACTGGCAAACTGCCACTCGAAAAGTGTAATCGTGAAAATGTGAACAATATATCACCATCAAAACACTAAAGATTGCGAACGTGGCGAACCTAGAATTTTTTTTACATGGGCAAATTTTTCTAAAGTTCATATATAAAATCATAATAAAAATGTAATACATCTAATTTTGTTCTTATGCCACGCAAAATGTGTGGGTTAAGTTTGGTTGGGTAACATGTAAAAACGGGCATGTCAACATTGATGTAGATTCCGGATGAATTTTAAGCAAAATCAGTTTATGTTTAAATAATTCATTTTAGAAACACCAATTTTTGTTTAAGTTAAAATGAATTGTAAAGAACAAATAGTTTAATTAAATAATTTTTAGTAAATTTCTCATCAAATATATAATTGATCATTTTTACTAGTTTAAATCTATTATATTTAAATAGTATTTAAGTTATTCATCTTCTTATATGTCAAGATTGTCAAGCCTATTTGTTTATTTACGATGTTTTATTTGTTTTATTTTTTAAAATAATCTAAAACAACTTATATGGACATTTTTTTAAGGAAATATATCTCTAAAAAACAAGCATATGTATCATTTAAAATCTCATCACAAGTATGATTATACAAATTTAAGGAGGCGATTATAAAATATTAAATAGATCAGTCAGAGTTTTAAAATATATATCCAAACCTGTTTTTTTTTCTTAATAGAAATGTATTATGGTATTTTTTTTTAACTTTTAATTTGATTGAAATAAGTTGTAGTTCTTCCCTGTTATCATAACATTTTTAAGGGATAGTGGTTTTAATATTCTTAAATGTGTTTAAACTATAATAAATAGACGAGTTATTTCCTAAAGAAGTGTAGGTGGAATGTATATTAAATAATTTGTTATATTTACTCTCTCTATTTTTGTTGTTCATCCAACCTTATAACATTTGCGTATTCTTTTGTATTCTTCTCTCTATTTTATTTCCGAGCTAGCTTGGCTCGGTTTGTAAACACCCCTAGTTGAGGGAGAAACAATAAAATCAAAAATAAATATAAACAAAATGTTATGTACTAATGCAAACAATTCATATATAAACACCGTACACATTTGCTACATTAACCATATTATTATTTCTTTTAGAAAAGTAAGTTGATTTTACAAGCTAAAAATCACAAGCGTGCACACCAAAAACATTAATCCAATATTTAGACTTTAGTAACAGTCAATAATTATTTATTTAAATAAAAATGCCATAATTTTGCTATAAGTTCAACATCAATACAAAGAAAGACATCACAGTAGCGGGCATTCTGCTTCTTCACCTACATAACCACCGACCTGCAAAAAGCTGTTAGGTGCCATTAGATCATACAAGATAGTTTAACCTAACTAATATTTTTGTTTAGAATCAGAAACAAAATAAAATATTCATTAAAAGTGATGATGCAACATAACAATATGAAGATAAAAGTTACAAAAACATAGAATACATGAAAATATTGCGAAGTATTTGGGTCATATATTTGATTTTATACAAGGCACTTACAGATATGTCTTGATGACCGTAAGAACATACTTACGTGGTACATTCCGGTTCCCCAGTACCCGACTAACCAAAAGGAACAGGTAAAGTGTGGCCGTAAGCAACCGGGTCGGTGGCCTCTAAGAAAAATTGTTCTAAGTAAGGATTGCACTTGAGATCTATAAGGCATCTCTTCTCTACTACTACACAACTTTGGAGGTTTCTTACAGACATTTAGGTCCCAAAAACCCTTTATCAAGTAAGGGTGTATGCTATCTTTATTAAGTAATAGATTGTGTATATCATATCTTTATCCATGTTCAGAAGCCGAAGCGAACGCAGATACGCAAGACACAAAGTAGTTATACAACTATTCCTACATTTACTATCCGCCTCTATCATCATCTTCATCTACCCGAAATCTAGACATAAATGGCTTTTATACAAAGTTTAGTATATAAATAACCTATATGTACAACCAAAAACACTAGAACTAACAACCACCCGATGCACATAATACGCCCATGAAGAAGTGATATGATGAATAGTGGTTAAAATACGAAGTGACATGATATGATATTATGATCAAGTATCTCGTAGGCTATGTGTTATCATTAAGCCCCCATCACTCCACATAGGTGTCTCATAATCAACCAACACCCCTCATCATTCTACGTCATCACCACGTGTGTTATCATCACTCTCTCATCAAGCCCCATCACCCTTTTTTCCCCTTTTCTTCCCCTTTTTCTTTCTCTGTCACAAGTTTGCCCCTAAGCCCTTATGTAGTGGGGGGAGAGCGCCACCAGGACGTGACCAGCCCCCATCACACACCATAACAAATACCCTTACTATAACTACTTATGTGATTTTGATGCATCACAATCACTTTCCAAATGAATACAAAAACCCTAAGTTAAATAAGATGCAATTCTTCTAATTTAAATCCAAAAACTAAACATAATTCAATCCAAAATGAGCATAATCACACATAAAATTTGCAATTTCATAACGAATTCGATCAATACCTCATGTTGTTAAGCAGGAATCATTCCAGTTTTTCTTGCATAAGCAAAAATCCCACCAGCTTCAATCACAGGCCCTGCATCACCAATCGGTTTTAAATTATACTTCTTCCCTGTTGTATGATTGATCAGCAGGCTTTGCTCAAGCTCAATCGTCACAAGATCTCCAGTTTTACACTCTTCACAAACCCTAACCTCCGATTCCAACGGATAAATCTCTCCGGTGGCAACTGAATTCCTAAAAAATATCCTCGCGTACGATTCCGACACCACCGCCGCTACTCCGGCGGCTCCTAACGCCACTGGAGCGTGTTCACGCGACGAGCCGCATCCGAAGTTGTCTCCGGCGATAATAATCGAGTATTTCGACTGGTACTCCCCTGGATCGATGAATCGAGTGGTGTATGATGCCGGAAGACCGATGAGAGCGTAGGATCCGAGTTTTTTGTATTCGTCGGGTTTTGAAGGGACTAGGGTTAGGTATTCAGCGGGAATGATCTGATCGGTGTCAATGTTGTCTCCGACAACGTAGCACGTGCCGTGAAATGATGCGGTGGAACTAGATGGCGTTGAATCGGATGCTGCCGCAACGAAAACGGATCCACGACGGGTAACGGTTGGGTTGGGAGCGAGGGTGGATTGGGAAATTAAGGGTTTGAATGAGCTGTGTTTTGTGGGATTGAAGAGATTGAAGGTGGCAGCAGAAGCGGAAGCTTGGTGGTGGTAACAGTGGTTTACGGAGGATGAAAACGCGGTGGTGTTTGTAAAAGAGGCGGCGGCAGCCATTGTTAGTTGTGTGGTGGTTGGTGAAGACGATGAAGGGGGTATTGAAGAAGTGTCAATGGGCCAGCTTGATGGACTAAGCTTCCGTGGGCTGGTCTTGTGTGTTGTGCTGACTGGATTATAGCCTACTCTGCCCTAGAGTCAAAGTGGATAGAGTCCTTTGATGTTTTTTATTTTCAAAATTTATCATGGATAGAGTCAAAGTGGATAGAGTCCTTTGATCTATGAGGAGTTAAAATTTTCTATTAATATTATTTAAACTAGTGTTAATCAAGCGTGCGTTGCGGCGCGCTAGATTGCTAAACAACAAATGGTATTTTCATACGAAATTAAAATAATAGTTTTATCGCCCAAAAGCATACTGAGAAGGGAGTTTTTCGACGAATTATCCTTTCAACAATTATTGTAGAAAATCTTCTTAGTTTTTGTAAAGTCATTCCCTGTCATAATCACATCCTAGGAGCCTGAGCCTGCATTTTAAGGTAGTTGAAATAATCAAGTGGTCATCAACCATGTTTCAAGGGTTTACAAGTAAATTATTTAATGAAAATGAAATAATGTTCCCAATAGCAGATAATACAATTATGGTTTTTTTTTCTCTCCATAGCTAAAAGAAGCAAATAAAAATGAAGCTGATGATGATATTTTCTCCCTGCGTAGAATGTCATGATAGCATAGGTTTCATACCATACCTATTTGTTAATTCATATGTGGTCCTTTCTTGTATATGATGCCATAATACAAGATGTTTTACCCATTCCTATTTGATTATTTATTTTGTGGCTAAACTTAAAAATCCAAATAATTTTATTGGGTCAAATGACAAAACTTTATAAATTGCACTATTCCTTTTCATGAGTTTTAATATATATAATAATAACTATTTTGGAATCGTTCCTTAAAGACAACTGAGAGTATCCAACAAAGCAAGCATATTAGTTCAGGGTTAACTCTTTCTCTTAAGATACCAGGATTCAAGTCTCACTGCTGACACTTTAATGGATACAAGGTGAGGAGAGGGGTATTGAGTTTAATTTTGGATTCTGAACCAACGGGGGACAAGGGTTTACCTATTCCACGGGGTTCCCGCACACCAGGGGGTACGGTCTCACGGTCAGTGATCGAGGAATCGGTCTTAGTTACCAACCTCCAGGATAACTGAAGGTAGCACGATCGGACCCTCTGCCGTTCAAAAAAAAAAGACATGTGTGTTCAAAAAAATCTGTATCCAAATCAAAATCCAAAATATCCAAAAATCCGCACCCGAACTATCCAAAATTTCGGATATCCGAAAGTTCTGATATCCGAAAATTCTTATTCAGATACCTATTTTGAAAATTTTAGAATGGTTCGGAAATCTTATATTCGAAATATTTTTTTTGGAGAATTTTTGGATAATTGGGATAATTATTTGAATTTTCGGATAATTCTTTAGATATTTCGGATATTTTGAATAATTTTCGAATATTTCAGATAATTTCGAATATTCGAATATATGAAATATATATATTTTTAGAAAAATATCTTTATTTCTGAGTATGGATATCCGTCGTTTGAATATCTGAATCCATATCCGCAATTTAAATACAGATTCAAATATTGAAATTTATTATCCGAAATTTTCGAATATTCGAAAATGAATGCAACCGCCTTGTGTAATTATCACTATTAATCTTCTAGTTTCTTTTTTATTTTATTTTTACTTTTCTTCTCTTAAATATTATTAATTGATTGATTTTGTTTTTTTAATATAATTGTCTAATAATACTAGCAAATTATAGAGGATTCATAATCTTATTGTTCGTGCTTGTTGGATTCCAACTAAATATTTTATTTTTCTTTTTATATTTTACACGTGTTTTATTAAACGATTCAAGTTCTAGCTATTATATTTTGTAGATTTAATATATTTCCTTCTAAACATGTTTGGTTTCATATATGTTCATTAAGCAGATTATAAAAACGCAAAATAACAATTAAAGTTTAAAAAAACACTCTATTATGATAGTCATTTTGTCAGATTAAAACTTATTTTTTTGTGTATGCTCGTATATGTTAAAAAAAGTTGTTAGTTTTTATTGTAAAAAAATGATCGGTTTACAATTAAAAACATTTTTGACATCATCATTGCATAATAAAATAAAATAAAAATCATTTTGTTATCATAAAGAAATTAACATTATAATTATTAATAACTATGAAAATAAAAAAAATATATGAAACCCAATCAATTGTTACCACTCGCAATGTGAGTTTCGTGCTCTTTATCAGAAAGAAATACTATTAAACATAGGATCTGTGAGGTTTCGAACTTGTGACCTTCTACAAATATACCAACATTATAATTATTAATAACTGGGATAGAGGTACGTTTTGTGTCCATCATTCTTCCCAGATCCTACTGAAAAGTGAGAATATACTAAGTAAATTTGTTTTTTGTAAAGAAGGAAATATTAATTAACATATGAGGTTTGAGTGTGTTTAAAAAAAAGAGTCAGCAACAAGTTTCGATAATATGTTACCTCGAACATATATACCAACACCCTAACCACTCGGTCATACGAGCGTTGTTGATTTTCGACTAGACGAAATTGTATTTAACATGGGAATTTAAAATTAGATTTGTAAAAAAAATTAATAGATTTTGAAACATTTGAAAATTTTTTTAAAAAAAAGAGTAAATTACGGTTTTGGCCCCTGTGGTTTCAATGTTTTAACAATTTTGGCCCAAAATAGAATCTTCTATCAATTCAGCCCCTGTGGTTCAGATAAACTAACGTTTTTGGCCCTAACCATAGTTAGACTTTGGACCAAAACCGTTATAATAATTAAGTTTGAAGGGTCAAAACCGATAGTTATCTAAACCACAAGGGGCTGAATTGATACAAGATTCTATTTTGGGCCGAAATAGTTAAAACACTGAAACCACAGAGACCAAAACCGTAAATTACTCTAAAAAGAAAAAAGAAAAAAGAGTAATGATTGAAACATTAGATAAGCTAGAGTTGATAAAAAGAGGAAAAATAAAGGGAAAAAATTAAGACGTATATTATATATAGTATAGTAGTTAAGTAAAAACGTTAAGCACTCAAAGGGGTTGCGGCGCAACTAGTTTCTCGCTTACCAGCTATTATTGTAATTTTTCACTTTTGTCAATGAAAAGCATTAATCACTCAGAGACTCAAACGAAACGAGTTTGAACCCTCACCAACTAGTGAGTGAGAAGAATACACCATTTACCATTAGAATGTACCCATACGACACAGACCATTATTTATTACATTTGACCTCATACGTGCATAAATTTAGTATGCACATGATGATTACAAGGTCCATGGTTGTGTTTTACAGGGATTAGCTATTGTAAATTAAATTAAGTTATCATGAAATAACTTCCTTAATGCTAACAAATCTTCCCATCTCAATTGAAAGCTGTGCTGCGACGCCAATAGCCACCGCGATCAAGCCATCCTGCAGATCCACCGCCGGAATTTTCTTCCCTTCGGCCTTGACCGCACTCAAAAAGTTCAGATGTTCCAAGTAGCTTGAACCATGGTGCAGCCCATCATATCTAACATATCAGATAGTTTTTAGTATGCTTACACAAATGACTCAAAATGGGATGCATTGTTATAGATTTGATGTAGAGGTGCCTGTTTAGGCTCACTTATCATGAACGAATCGATCGAAGATCATATTCTATTGTTAATGGGTCAAACGAGAAAATTAAAGTTTCGCCTTTGATTTCAAATGCATAAAACCTCATAAATTTATGTTCATACTTCAGAGTATTATATTAAGATTGTTCAAATATGATTAAAAAAACAAAAAAGTTTAGGCAGAAAGTGGTTTAGGCCAACCTGACCCGTTTTGGGCTTTTGGCATGCACCAAGTATTGCATGCTTTACTATGACCCAACCTGCCTGACCCGCCCATTTTGTCACCTTTGACTGATCGAAAAACAAAAGATAAACATACTTAATTCGATGATCTTCAACTCTCATTGTTCGTACACCATCTTTTCCGTCAACTCGCAGACCATAGCGGACAATGCTCTCGGGAACAAACGCCTCGCCCTGAAAATCAACAATCCAAAACATTTAATCAAATAATCTCAACAAACACAATGTCACAAACTTCAAAACTCAAAAGTTTGTATATATGTAACATACCTTTCCGATTTCACCAATAATAGTAATTTCTTGCTCGTTTTTACTTCCTTCGGCAAACATACAAAGATCAAGCATACCTCTCGCCCCGTTTTCGAATTCAACAATGACATATGCATTATCAATAATATCAGGCACCTGAATGAAATTAAAATATACGGATTTAATCAGTAAAGGAAAAAGCATAGCATAATATGATTATTATTGACTATATTTGACTTTTGAGGTCAAACTTTCCATTTCTTAAGTTCAAAACAACAATGATATAGCTGATCAATTATAACCCTAACAGGTTTCCCTATGGACTAACACTAATTAAAGGCTCAACTTACAAAATATAGTACCATTAAAATTTTTAAAACTTCAAATTGATTTGAAGCATCAAGTTTAATGTGTTGACCCTGCAAGTCAAACTTTATTCAACAACACAAACAGATTATAAAGAGCGTGATACCTTTCCATCATAGATTTCATCTTTGTGATTAATATCAATAGCTCCAGAAGCCATTACACGAACCGGATTTGAGCCTACGAACAGCCTCATCAGATCAAAAAAATGGCAGCATTTTTCAACCAGAGTACCTCCACTGTTACAATTGAACCTGTTCCAATTGTTTACCTAAAAAAGACATGTGTGATCAAGAACATTGAACATTAAAAGAAACCTAGCATAAACAAATACAGTTGTTTTGTACATAAACTACCTTAACTAGAAACGGAAACCGATGTTCCCTAATCGAAACCATTTTAACATGTCCTAATTTTCCATCATTAACTATATCTATCAGCTTAGCCACAGGAGGCATGTATCTGTACTCAAGTCCAACTTGTACCAACATATCTGGTCTCTTTTTAGCTGCCTCTATCACCTGAATTATGAGCAAAATTAGCCCATGATAATCGTTTTGTGGAAGCCATTGAACTGGACTAGACATTAAATAGGAAGTTTTACACTTTTACCAGTTCACTGTTTAGGCCGGATTCAAGAATTGGATAGTATCATAAATACTTAAAACATACCCAAAAAAAGGAAAAAAAATTACATAGTTATAAACACATTTAAACAAAATATAAGGATAAATTTCAGTTTTAGTCCTTTATGTTTACACAGAATTTCAGATATGGTCCTTTATGTTTCGAAATATCAAAATTAGTTCTTTAAGTTTCCAAATGTTGAAAACACAGTCATTTCTTTATTAACTTTGTTAAGTATTAACAGAATAAAGTACCATATTTGAAATTTTATGTAAACATAAATGACTAAAAGTAAAATTTACTCAATTACTTATATGATTTTTTTGACATTTATGCCACATATTTTGTTAATACTTAACAAAGTTAACGGAGAATGGACCAAGTTTGCAACATTTGGAAACTTTAACGACTGATTTTGACATTTCGAAACATAAAGAACCATCTTTGAAATTTTTTGTAAACATAAAGGACCAAAAGTTAAATTTACCCAAAATATAATTAATGATTAATGTTCAAACAAACATAATTATGCTTAAAGAAAATATAGGGTTTGATTTTAATTATATATACTTATATTTAAGAGGAAAAAAAACAGTCCAACTGTATTAACCGGCTCTCGGTCCAATTGAGGATGGCCAGAACACGTTATTTTGAACCAATTCGCGTTCTTGTCTCGATAACATTCTATATGAAAATGGGACCCACGAAACCGAATATGATTTTTGTTATGAAGTGAATACATAATACTAACCTCTCTGCAATCTTCTACAGTTGTGCACAGGGGCTTCTCTACCAACACATGATGGGTTTTAGGGTGGTTGATGATATCCATCAAGATTTCATAATGGGTCATGTTAGGAGTTGAGATAACCACCACATCACACATCCCACTGTCCAGCAGTTCCTTGTGTCCTGAAAACACCTGTAACAATAATTCAATAAAAATATAAACACATTTTTATAGAATATGGTGTTCTTAGAGGCCAATATTATGTTCTTAATACTTATCATAGTTATAATTATATTGAATATCTATGAATAATTAATAATTACACCTCTATAAAACTACCTACTAAAGGGGCAAAAAAGCAAGATTTCTTGTATGTTGATTTAAGGTTTAGTGCTTAAGGTTTAGTATATCATCTCAAACTTTTAAAAACAATGAATTAGCTCCAATTCTTAAACTAAAAAATGAATTTGCTTGCAATTCCTAGGACCCACAACAAATTTGTTATCAATTCTTGAAAGAACAAGAATTTGTGCTAGCAATTCATAAACTTTTTGGTAATTCACCTGCAAAAATCGAAATTTCTTGTCAATTCTTGAAAGAACAAGAATATGTCACAGTGATTCATGAACATTCAACTCAATTCAGATTTATCATAACACCCAAGTAAACTTCATCCCCTTCATTATAAACTGTGCATGTGTAACGAAGAAATTACAATATTAAAAAAATGGATCTTTTTGCATTTTATAGAACCCACAACAAATCTCTTATCAATTCTTGAAAGAACAAGAATTTGCACCAGGATATATAAACTCTTTAGTGATTCACCAACAAAAATGGGAATTTTTTGCACTTTTGTTAGGACTTGCAACAAAATGGTATCAATTCTTGAAAAAACATAAAAATTTGTACAAGTGATTCATAAACGTTTTAGTGATTCACCTACAAAAATTAAAAATTTTGCACTTTTGACAGGACCCACAACAAATTTGCTATCAATTCTTGAAAGAACAAGAATTTGCACCAGTGATTCATGAACTTTTTAGTGATTCGCCTACAAAAATTGAAAATTTTGCACTTTTGTCAGGACCCACAACAAATTTGCTATCAATTCTTGAAAGAACAAGAATTTGCACCAGTAATTCATAAACTTTTTAGTGATTCACCTACAAAAATTGAAAATTTAGCATTTTTGTCAGGACTCACAATAAATTTGCTACCAATTCTTGAAAGAACAAGAATTTGCACCAGTGATTTATAAATTTTTTAGTGATTCACCTTCAAAACTTGAAAATTTTGCACTTCTGTCAGGACCGACAACAAATTTGCTATCAATTCTTGAAAGAACAAGAATTTGCACCAGTAATTCATGAACTTTTTACTGATTCACCTACAAAATATTAAATTTTTCGCACTTTTGACAGGACGCACAACAAATTTGCTATCAATTCTTGAAAGAAAAAGAATTTGCACCAGTAATTCATGAACTTTTTACTGATTCACCTACAAAATATTAATTTTTTTGCACTTTTGACAGGACCCACAACAAATTTGCTATCAATTCTTGAAAGAACAAGAATTTGCACCAGTAATTCATAAACTTTTCACTGATTCACCTACAAAATATGAAATTTTTTGCAGTTTTGATAGGTCACCCACACCAAATTTGCTGTCAATTCTTGGAAAAACAAAAAAATGTTACAGTGATTCATGAACATTCACCTCAAATCAAAATCCATCATACCCACCCATGCAAACTTCATCCCCTTCATTACAATTTATGCATGTTTACAAATATGCATTCAAGTATCATCCCATTGCTTCATCACATAGTTGTACATCTATCTATACGTACACATTTACGCTTTAGGGAGTTGTACCTTGAGTGGCCAGCCAAAAGACTCTGCAAACTCCATGGAAACTTGCTGTGAAGGTATGTGCGGATCGGCGACACAAACGACGTCGGCCCCTTCGCTCTGGAGATGATACAGATTGCATAGATGCTCCCTGCCCATCATTCCGGCACCGATGATTCCATATTTGACCCGTTTTTGATCGGAATTCTTGAAATTGAAACCGAACCCCATTCCGGTAAGATCGAGTGCTTGCATTCTCGTTCTGAATTTCGATTTCACGTTGTTATTGATGCCTGTATTGATCTATTTATATACATAGATAAAGGGTGAAGGTATGTTAGTTATTTGGGATTCTTTATTAGAATTAATTGTGTTTAATATTCTAATCAACGAATCATGAAGAAGATTGTGGATAATCCAAAAATGAATATAATACGAAATGTGGGATAGGTCCACATCGGTGAAAATAGTCAAAAATTTCTGTAGTCAAACGTAATTTTCTGTGCATATTTGTGAGGAAAAAGAGGAATATTCCTTTAGCCGCATAGGGTATAATTGTTTGACCCGATCCATATTTTATTTTATGGGTGGATCTAGTATATTATAAGATTCACATAAACCACGCGTTTTGAAGATTTAGTATGAATTATTTTTCAAAATGTATAAAAGATTATGTGTACCCATTAATATTTTCAAGGATGAATTTTTAATGTGATTTTCAATCAGTCTTCGAATTCAATATTTCTTTTCCTGTGAGTATCAAAAAATTTGATTTCGAATAATCCAAAGAATTTTTGTGATCAACGGCTAAAATTATCAAGAAATTTGATTTGAGATAATCAAATTCGCAGGTTAAGTTAATTCTGCACATATAAACTTAGTAAATTTCGTTTATGTTACAAGGTGTTGGCCCGAACCCCACAAGGGGCACTATGCCTATGAACCCGCAAGTGGGCGAGACCCCCTTGACCCCCACTTGGTTCGAAGCTCATAAAACTTGAACGAGCGTCCACTCCGCATCTTCGAACTATTTAATGACAATTTTTTTTGAATAAATGGCTTCATATATCGCACTATTGTAATGAATCTTGCAACCCAAACCGTCAAACCGAACCCAAATATTTTTATGTTCGTAACTATTTAATTGTAGCTATTTTAAGGATCCGTAGCTGTTTTATTTATGCTAATGGTAGTATATTTAAAAATATGTTAGCTTTGGGTCATGAATTGGCTCAGTTCATGAAAATGTGTACATCGTTTGGAAATGATTAATTTTTTTCTTTGGTTATTAAGTTTGAGTGAGATTAATTTTTGCTTTGGGTGACTAAATTTGGGTGACATTAATTTTTTTCTTTGGGTGACTAAATGAACACTTAAATTCTACAATATAAACTCACACGCTATAAAAAAGACATTGATAATATCGAAAATCTTATGTTAAAAAGTGGAGCATGTTGCGCGTTTCAGCATGTTAAAGGTAAAACATAAAGATTATTTGATACATACACTAACGCTCCAAGAAAAGATTTTTTTCTAGTAATTGTCTAAGTAAAGAAAATATAAATATTTACATGCAATAGAAACTTGCATATTTAAAGACAACTTAATCAAGTTTATTAAACTTAAAAAAGGTAAAGTATAAGGATTATTTAGTAGATATATGATATACTAATATTTCAAGGTAAAATTTTTTACTTTCAATAATACTATAAGAGAAAACATAAATATTTATATGGAATAGTAACTTGCATAAATAGATTCAAGACAACTTAACCGAATTTACTAAAATTAAAGTTAATCATAAGGATTATTTAATACATATACCAATACTTAAAGGAAAGATTTTTACTTTTGGTAATAGTATAAGGAAAGAACACATTACTTTTTATATACAATAGAAGCTTACACACATAGATTCAAGACGTACAAGTAAAAATATATAAAAAAAAAAGTATATAAAAATATATGACGCATGGTATCAGCCTATTAGGCTGCTAGGTTAAAAAGTAGTATGACACAAGTTAAATGAATAAATTTTATATTTATTTATATTAAATACCATGTCATATACTTTCAAAAATTGTTTTATAATAATATAAAAAAATATAACTTATAATGCAATCATATTCTTTACTAAATTAAATAAAATCATTAATATTTAATAAAAGAGAAGAAAATTAGAATAAGAAAATGCCATATAAATATCTAATAGGAGAGTGATACAAGAAATTAATTTTAATACATACACATACATACATACATACATACATACATACATACATATACATATATATGTGCTTGGAACATACTATCACTATTTTACTATACATATTATTATATACATATAATTAATATTCAATTTTCATAAACTATACATACATACATATAAATATATATGTTCTTGGAACATACTATCATTATTTTACTATACATATTATTATATACATATAATTACTATTCAATTTTCATGATCTTTAAGGCGCCCTACATTGCGCACGTCACATCCACTGCACGTCCTACGTGGACTGGTGTCTTTCCAATGGATGCAATGGAGTGCTCCGCACTTCCCCCACTTTGCACTTCCGGAAGTGCAACCAAATGCAGAGAGAGAATGTGGAAATGATGTGAAAAAAGGATGATGTATGTGAGAAGGATGAGTTGGAGTTAAAAAGATGAGAGATAATGCATGTGAAAAGGATGAGTAAAAACCTGATATGACAGTGATGACTAGGACGCATGTATTAAATGTTACCTTTAGCATTACGGGTAGTCTAATAGTATATAGTAATGTGTGACAGAAACATTACATGCATATATAAAAAAAACTTTATTTATTATAATATTTAAATGATCTCTAAATTGAATAGTGATTATGCGAAGAGGATAAAATCCTCTTTTTAATATGTGTATTAGAAAAATAAATCATATATACAACATATTTGCATGTTAATATGACGTTTTTATAGCTTCAAACAATATTTTAAAATCACTATTTTGAGTATAAATTTTAAATCTAAAAAGTTATTTAAAAGATTGTTTTTTTTAAATAGCACACGTCCAACCGGGGTTATCGTCTTTCTGTCTCAAAAACAGAGTTTGATGGTATGACCTACCTGCACAAAAGAAAACCAACAATAGGAAAATTTCTTAGCTCAACCCAGAGCAATAATTAGCCTAGACTAGAATCCAATCCATAACATCTCATTATGAAAGTAGTGAGCCTATCGTTGAACCAGTTGAACTTTTTTATTTAAATGATTGATAACTAAATTTTTTTAGCTGTCCATAAAAGGAAAATAAACATAAAACAAAATTTATTGTAAGAAAACTTACGTCGGCTTAAAACACTTTGCCACTACAATAACAAAACATTTTGTTGTGTAATTTAAAGACATAGACATACAAAGTTACCTAACGTATGATATTGTTTACATTTATTAGTGTTTCGTCAATAATAACATAAGACATGTTTAAGAAAACAAATAAAGTATAAGGGATCATAACTAAACAAGTATATGAAATATATACTAAATATTATTTCTATGAATTAGTCATAACATGTATTATAAATATGTATCAAAAAAAACTTGTAAACTCTTATTTTTAGCTATAATACTACTATTACTATTAAAATAAAACAATACATTAATAATAATAATAATCTAATATAATTAGGGTGGTAATCCACTCGTTAATTAGTTTTAAACATAAGTATGAAAGACCCGTGTGATTAATTTTTAAAGTTAAGATATGAATTGGAATCCATGTTAAATTGTTATTTTAAAAATAACAAGACGGAGAGACCCACACGATTATGGGTTTTTAAAAGTATGATAATGAGTCATTCTTACGCTACATATGCGTGGTGAGTGGTGACGTTTCATATATTTTCTTATCCGACATTGTATATATCTTAAAACAAATGTAGTGGTTCTAATCACTAATCACAGGGTTGGCTCAAGCTTTTTAGAGGATTCAAAACAAATAAAATAACTGAGACCCTTTCTCTAAAAAAAATTTTTGTTTGCGCTTATGGTTTGTAAATTTTAGAAACATAAAAAATATGTTAGTTTGTCTCTATATACATAAATTTACTCATATTTGCGGTTAACTAATGATAATTATAAATAATATAAACAAAGAAAGCAATAAAGTATAATACTTAGTGATAATATTTTATAATCTTGCATATCTTTGTTAATTAGCTTGATTACCTAGGTACCACTAGAAAATTAGTCTAAATCTTATAAAAAAATTATTTTAACGTCAAGTAAAAATGCAACAAAAACGTACAAGGTGTAACTATTTGGAAATAGAATACTTTAAACAAACTTTCTCTTTTAAAAATACAAGTAACTCTTTAATTTTTTAGATTTAAAACGACATAATAAATAATATGTACGATAACGCAAACATAGCCCGAACAAATAGGGCCCCAAAAATGTGGAGTCCCTAAACCATTGCCTCAAGATTTGTGAAATGGTTCCAACTTCTTTTTAGTTTTTTTCCCTTTTTGATATATGAATTTTCGTTAACCATTTTAAAGTTTTTAATATATGCGTTTTTGGTGGCATTTGTCATCAATTATCACACTCCAACTTTCAAAATTTTTAAGTTTAATTTACTCTAACTTTTAGTTTCAACTCAAACTTTGTAGATTATAACTTTTACCCCTCAATAATATATATATATATATATATATATATATATATATATAGGATTGGGTTCAAATACTAACCCTCATTTATGGCACTAACCCATTAACCCTCATAAACCAATCAGAATTGAACACATGGCTTTTTCTTTTATTATTTAATAAGGGTAAAGTAGTAATTTGCTATATTAAATATTTTACCCCCTCTTTTTTTATACATCCATAACTTTTTTATGCTATAATATTTTTTTATAAAAATTGCACCATTTTACTCGTCTTATTTTTCTCTTTAATTCCGTTATAGTCTTGACTAGGTTTTTTTATTTTTTTTCGTATGTTCGTACTTACACCAATGTAACAAGTATAAAAATAACAAATTATTTGTAACGAGTTGTAACGAATTTCGGTTTACATTGTTATAGAATAAATACGGTTTACGTTTAAGAGTGTAAACGACCCAAGCCGATCCCGAGCTAGTTAATTACGTTATATTCTTGACTAGGTTTTTTTATTTTTTTTCGTATGTTTGTATTTACGCCAATGTAACAAGTATAAAAATAACAAATTATTTGTAACGAGTTGTAACGAATTTCGGTTTACATTGTTGTAAAATAAATACGGTTTACGTTTAAGAGTGTAAACGACCCAAGCCGATCCCGAGCTAGTTAATTACGTTATATTCTTGACTAGATTTTTTTATTTTTTCCGGATGCTCAAAAATTCGTTATATCTACTAGCTTGTAAATACGTTTTAATACTTTAAAAAAAATTATATCTACAAGATTGTAAAGACATTTTAATACTTTTAAAAAAATAATATAACATTTTGTTGATAAAAACCAAAATTCGTTATATATACAAGATTGTAAACACGTTTTAATACTTTAAAAAAATTATATCTACAAGATTGTAAAGACATTTTAATACTTTAAAAAAAATAATATAACATTTTGTTGATAGAAACCAAAATTCGTTATATATACAAGATTGTAAATACGTTTTAATACTTTAAAAAAATTATATCTACAAGATTGTAAATATATTAATACTTAAAAAAAATAATATAACATTTTGTTGATAAAAACCAAAATTCGTTATATCTACAAGATTGTAAAGACATTTTAATACTTTAAAAAAAATAATATAACATTTTGTTGATAAAAACCAAAATTCGTTATATATACAAGATTGTAAATACGTTTTAATACTTTAAAAAAATTATATCTACAAGATTGTAAATATATTAATACTTAAAAAAAATAATATAACATTTTGTTGATAAAAACCAAAATTCGTTATATCTACAAGATTGTAAATACATTTTAATACTTTTAAAAATACTATAACATTTTGTTGATAAAAACTAAAATTCGTTATATCTACTAGATTGTAATATGTTTTAATACTTAAAAAAAATAATATAACATTTTGTTTATAAAAACCAAAATTCGTTATATCTACAAGATTGTAAATACATTTTCATAATTTAAAAATTATATTTACAAGATTGTAAATACATTTTAGTACTTTAAAAACCAAAATTCGTTACAAAATCAAGAATATAACGTAATTAACGAGCATCCAGAAAAAATAAAAAACCTAGTCAAGAATATAACGTAATTAACGAGCTCAGGATCGGCTTGGCTCTTTTACACTCTTAAACTTAACCCCTATTTATTATACAACAATGTAAACCCAAATTCGTTACAACTTGTTACAAATAATTTGTTAGTTTTATACTTGTTACATTGGTGTAAATACGAACATCCAAAAAAAAATAAAAAAACTTAGTCAAGACTATAACGGAATTAAAGAGAAAAAAAAGACGAGTAAAATGGTGCAATTTTTATAAAAAAATATTATAGTATAAAAAAGTTATGGATGTATAAAAAAAGATGGGGTAAAATATTTAATATATCAAATTACATTAATACCCTTATTCTCTTTTCTTTCAAATCAATTACATTATTATATTATAGTTTAATATCAACCATTAGATTAGTATCTTGTAATTTGATCATTCAATATGGTAGGGTTAATGGGTTATTGATGAATCTTAGAGTTAGTATTAGATCCATTCCCTATATATATATATATATATATATATATATATATATATATATATATATATATATATAGGATTTGGTTCAAATAAGAACCCTGTGTAATTACGGTAACCCAGTGAACTTTGACAAGAAATGCTCGAATCTTTAGTTTTTTTTATCATAGTCTTTATTATACATATTTAGGGGGTTTCTTTTTTGTGTTTTGGCTAATTCGCAGTGCAAATTGAATTTGCATCGGTGTAAAGTTTTTGCACTTTTCTAAATGTTGCGAAATGCAACTCAAATTTACACCGAGACAAATTTGATTTGCACTGCGAATTAGCCAAAACACAAAAAAGAAACACCCCCTAAATATGTATAATAAAGACCATGAAAAAAACCAAAGATTCGGGCATTTTTGGTCAAAGTTCACTGGGTTACCACAATAACAGTGGGTTACCAACAGAACCTCCCCTATATATATATAGATTGAATTCCTATATATTTCTAAATACGTCACATCACTCAGACGTTGCTTTTGACTTTCCTATTTTTTTAATAAATTACTTTTTTATAATTATTATATCTCAACGTACGAGGTATAATAATCTTTTTTATTTCAATTTCAAAATTTATAATCATCCGTTATAACTTCAAATGTTTATTTTAATCTAACTACTATATCGTAAAATACATATTTCAGTCGTATCATCTTACATGGATAGCTTTTCCTGTTCATATATATTTAGCCACATAACAAATCTTTAAAACGTAATCAATCTGGGGACATAATTAATAACTTAATGAAGTGTGTGAAAAGTGAAAGTTAGTGTGGCTTAAAAATCATCGGTACGAATTAATTTTTATTTTTGGGGATATAATATCAAAAATAAAATAAGATTTTTTAGGTAACGAATCTTTGATGAGTCACGAGCACGTAATGGTGTCTATATTAAATTGGAAATCACGTATATTGTCAATATAACGTACTTTATACATAAATTTTCCAATGTGTCCAGATTCATTGAACTGTATGTAAGTTGTCTACGTTCGTTAACAAACTTAAACCAAATGTTTAATAACCTATCTTGTGAACCATCTAACAAAAAGTTCGTTTATATAAGAAATAAATGTGTATGTATAAAAAGTTTTGTTTGTTTCGTAAAATGAATGAAAATAAACATAGGTGGACTTTGTTTTATCAGTTTATGTGTTTTCGTAAATGTTCGTAATGCATTTTCCATATGTTCGTTTATCATGGTCGTTCATTAAATGTGTTTTATATTTTTGAAATTTGAATTTTTGGTTTATTACCCTAAAATTTAAACTAACAATCTAATTGTCTAGAATTTTTATCTTGGTAGATATAGTAATTTGAAACGCTATTTTAAGGTTATGTTATGTTTTGTTTTAAGATAATTATATCTATTATATATATATATATATATATATATATATATATATATATATATGAGCAATTTTATATTTATATAATATGATTTTGTTTAATGTCTGAAATTGAGAATCATAGCTTTTATTTTTCTAAATATATGTTTGTTTACATTTGTGAACCGAAGTTCATGAACGATTTCAATGTCTTCATAAGCGAACAATAACAAAAAAAATTCCGTTTGGTTTGGACACCAGTTTGAGAGAAGGGAATGTCAAACCTGTAGGAACCGGTTTAGAGGGGTTGAAACCAGTTTTAAAGCCAAAATCTCGAACCTATGTCAAACCGTCAGTCCGGACTAGTTTAGTAACCTGTTAGGCTGGAACCTGTGTGGGATCAACTAAATACCGGTTTGTAAACCTAAACCGGTTTTTTTGCTCACTTGTGACATATTACAAACCACCTAAATTTTGTCGGTATATAATGATGTACATTTTTGTTAAATATTTTAATAAATTCAATATTAAATTATTTATAATAAGAGTAATTACCTTTTTATTTTCAGGTTAAACTTGAAAATAATAATCATTAAATAATAACAAGTTTCATTTAGGTTCTCTTAAATTTTTTTAAACAAATAACAGAAACTCTAATATATTAACACAAGCAACTGACATGCAAAATATATAAACAACTAAACCAATTAAAAAAAATTTGATGAACACCACTATTACGCACCCTTCACCGACCGGAACTAAACCAATTAAAGCATACAAGTGGAAGTAACGAATATTGAACAAAATTCAACCAATGAGGGGACTAGGAGTCGTCCCACCATTCCCCACTTTTCCCCACTGCCACATCAGCGCCACATCAGCTTTCCCCACTTTTCCCCACTTTTCCCCATTTTACACGGTGTCGTCCCACTTTTTCCCACTTTTCCCCATTTTCAAATCTTATTTTTAATTAATTATTTTAACAACAAATAATAATAAAAATAAAATAGATTCATTAAAAATAAAATATAAAATTACATTAAAATTTAAAAAGATATTACATTAAATTAAAAAGATATTACATTAAATGAAAATACTAATTATTAGGGTTATTGGCTTGATATTGTTGCGATAAATGCTCCAAATGCTCAATAAGGTCGGCTCGAAGATTTTCGTGCGTTGTTCTTGATCGTAGCTGATAAAGAATGTCTTCTTCGGGCTGTTCATCGCTAGGAGGGTCCTCTATGTGTTCTGATCGTAGCTGATCCATTGTTTTAAACTTTAAAACTTTTGAGTGAAGAATGAAAGAATAAAATGATAAAGAGTATGAGAGAAAAAAAAATGTGAGATTTTGGTTGGTTTTTGAGTTGTTTAAATAGAAAAAAAAAATTGGTTTTTTTTTTTTTTTTTAAAAATAGCCGTTGCAACGGCTACATCCCTTTCCCTCTTCGGCTTGAATCGGGCAGCGCACACCGAAACACCCCACCCCGAAACCGGGGGGGTGGTGTTCCCGATTTTTCCCGGCCGGCTAACTTCCTTCCCCGGCTTTCCCCACTTCCCACTCCGTGTGGCCTGACAGTCTTTTGGTTCAAACACCATTTTGTCCAAGCTACAGATACCAGCTTTCCTAGTTTCCTCTCTTAACCATAGATGAAAATATTATTGCTTTTGTGAATAATTTTTTTTTTTATAAAATATTGATAATTTTATATAGCATTAAAATTATGATTGGTTTTGGAAGGACCACTATGTCTTTGTACATGCAGGCATGTGTTGAGTTTTGTCTCTACTCGTTAAATTGTTTTTTTTTTTTGTTATAAATATAAGAAAAAAATTAATCAAATTCAAATATTATATTTTATACTTGTGTATATATTTAAATGGTTTTTTAACTTTTTTATAATCTAAAATTCTATGTAAATATATTTTTTAATATTTTTCAACTAGTTCGGATATTCGTTTCACTATACGAATCTGCATAGTAATTTTTAGATCCAAATATTTACATATGAATTTGACTAGTATGATCAACTATTCAAAAAAAAAATCGGATATTTAAAATTCAAATATCAAATTGTAATTATAAGTTTATTTTATAGTAAATTATCTAGATTATTCCTGTGGTTTGTATTTCTCTTTTGGTTCATCCGTTTCATAAATTAATCATATGGTCTCAAAATTTGAATATTTGTTTCACATATAGTCCTTTTATGAGGGCAATATGATCAATTATGTGAGAGTAATTTGGTGAAATAAAGACTATATACGTTACAAATGTATAAAGTTTTGAACTATATGAGTAATTAATGAAACCTAATGACTAAGAATGAAATAATAGCAAACCATAAGTACCATATTGGTAAATTTCTCTTTATTTTATATTGTTTTATGTAATAAAATATCTTTATTTCATGTACTTCAATTTAATAAAACATCAAAAAATCATATAATTTTTATTTTTAAACCCGTATAATAAACGGGTTAGTAATATTAACTATTCAAAAAAAATTTGATTATTCAAAATTCAGATACCTATCTACTCCATATTTGCTTTTTAACACCCCTAATCCAAGTCAATCAATCAATCAACGTACTCAGTATATCCCGCCATTAGCATGCTAAGGCAGGGTCTGAGGAGGGTGAGATGTAGACAGCCTTACCCCTACCCCGTAGGGGTAGAGAGGCTGCTTCCAGTGAGACCCTCGGCTCATGATGCTTGATCAACCGTCCGAAACGATTTTAACGTTATTTTCACTGAATAAGTAAAATAACGTTAAAATTAGTGCAATTTTACTTTTGCCCCTCAAGAGCTGTCGACACATATATACATTATATGTGCGCACCGCTAACGGGGCGTCCCTAATCCAAGTCAATTGTACCAAAATCTACGGACTTTGTCATGGTCCGGTCTCCAGCATTGTAGTAGTTTTTAGTCTGGAATTAACTTGGTCTAATCTGGCTTTGATCATGGTACAATATTAATTAATAATTCATAATATTGATATTTTGGTTATAATATCACTTGATAAATTATTTTTGGAAGAAGCAAAATGGGTCTCGACTATGAAAGAAAGGTTAATTATTAAGGGTAAAAGATATCTATCAATTACTTGGTAATAATTATCGAAAAGGAAAAGTATTGTCATTATATATTTAAAATGAAATTTTTACATACTAAGAGCTTTTATCAAATATTTATGCTAACACTTAAATTATTGACATATTTTGCTTTAAGAAAAGTAATATGTAATCGACTTTTCGTTTTGAAGAAGAAAATATATTTCATGAAGAACAAATATGTAATTAATTTTTTACTTAAGTAAATATGTAATAATTGATGTTAGGAGAGGATATATATATAGAAGAAATATCAAATATTAAGAGATTTTTTATCTAAGAAAGGTAAAACCTAATAAAATTTTGACATGTGTTATTATAATTTATATATAAATTTTATTTTTTGTATGAAATTTTTTTAGTACTATATTCTTTTTTATGATGGATTTTTTGTGTGTTTTTGTACTGTATTTTTTTTGTACTGTATTTTTGTTTTTTGTACTGGATTTTTATTATTCTGTACTAGATTTTTTTATTTTTGTACTAGATTTTTTTGTACTGATTTAGTTTTTCTTTTTGTATTAGATTTTTGATTTTTTGTACTGGATTTTGTTTTTATTATTTTTAACATTACACGTGTCAAACTCCTATTTGTTCATACGCTTCTAAAGCAAACATTACTTGTTAGTAGATCCAACCCCCGTATATATAAATTTTAATAGCCACATTAAAAATATAAGTTTTAAAACTAAATGCATTAGTGGATAAGTTTTTGGATTGCATAATAAAATAATAATATATACTGTACGTCCACGTTGTCTAGTGATCAGAAAATAATTGTGATAAGATTTTGGAGATTGAATCGCCAACTCAATCACGAATATTGTCAAAATTGAGATATATTTGTATAGGTAAGAAATGCTAGCAAAAAAAGACGTGACTATTATGAATTTTAAAAGATATTAACAAATATTATTTTCACAAATGTTTAATTTGATGGGATATCTTTTATTAAATTGGTCAAACGCGGCTTTGCGTAGGATAGGGGGTCTGGATCAATGTTTTCATAATCGGACCGGATATTGAACCGAACGTCTTATTGGTTGCTGGTCGGACCGGTCGGACCGGATTCAAAAACCGGACGACACAGTAAATATATAAAAAATTTCAAAAAATATATATATAATTATAAACATAATTAATGTTTAAACAAATATAATCATTTTTTAATAAAATACAAGGTTTGATTGTAATGTTTTATATTTTGATTTTTTGTTTAAAAAAAGAACCTTACAGCGGATTTAGTTTCATATATTTTGAGCGTTGTAATGTTAGAAGTATTTTTTTTTTTAATTTTGCTTGGTAATGTTTATAAAAATATTATGTTAATATTAGCATTTTATTCTTTAATATTTTTTTTATTATATACATGTATCTCTAAAACATTTTTTTTATTATATTAAGATAAAATTAATGTTTTCGTTTCATCTCAAAACCAGTGTCGTATCAAAAAAATTTTCTAATGGGGGTCGGAACTTTATTGGAGCTATTGTATGTCGTTAAATATTCCATTTTTTGGACCGATTAGAATTGGATCGGGTCAGGTTATAAAAAAAACAAAACAAAAAACTAAAGTAAATCAAAAAACCATTAGAATTATTGCTTATATTTATGTTAAAGATTCGATCTTTTTTAATAATTGATAATACATATTGAGTTATTTGAGTGTTAATTTTATTTTTTTGCTTTCCAAATGGTTTTAAATTTGCTTCAACAATGTCATCAAAATTTCATGGGGATCAGTGTCAAAATTTCTTTTGAATCAGTTAAGATCCAGAACGTATATAGAACACTTTAAAATAAAAGTTCATCAAGTTCGGTCAACCCCCATAAAAAGGCCTAGGTCCACCACTGCCTCAAACCCTACTGTTTAGTATGAATTTAATAGGTATATTTATTTGTTTGTTATGTGCATGTTAATAATAAATAGTAAGTAATAGCAGGGGTATGTGTCCATACTTAACACGTATGTAACATGAGATGACATTGTTTTTTGGTCATGTGGGTGATTACGGATTGACCAAAATAGAAAACTTAAAGAAAAAAAAAGATGTTACATTGTCTTTAATTTTTTTTAGGCACGTTACCATTTATGGTGTCATGATGTGACATAAATAAGTTCAAATTTGGATGAAAATGAGCGTGATGGTCCATTTTGGGTTGTCAATATCAGCGGCTCACGTATTCTTATCCAGGGAGCTTACGATTACGTTTTTGAAGAACTGGTTATTTATATACCCAACTTTTTTATTTTAACACACTCACCGATCTTATATGTCTTATATATGTCTATACGCGGCATATAGCCCCGTTTATAGATCTGTACATCTCGTATAACGGTCCAATCGTTAGCATTCACCTAATGTTTGGTCATGTATAGAGCCGTGTATAGGACCTATACGATGTATATAGGTCTATACGTCTAGTATATTAGTCTAGTCATTGACACTAACAAATTCTGACATCAAATGATTGCCTCCCTACACACCTGATATTGATTTATACGAGACGTATAAGGAGTGTAGGGTGTGTGAATTGTGTGTGATAATAAGAGAACCCTTCTGAAGGCTATGATGCATTTATACAACTTCAAATCAAAGTATTGTGAAATAAAATTAAATATTTAAATTAGTAGTAAAAGATAATGTTTTAATTATATTCATTTAATAATGTTTTGTTATTTAATAGATTTATTAGAAATTTAATATTTTTTTTATGAAAAGAAGTGCGTATGTTTACTCCGTTCAATTTTTTTAACATATAAACTTTAAAATAAAAAAATTTAAAGGTATAAAAGTAATTTTCTTTTAAAATAAGGGAATTTATTATTATATTCTTTAAACTTGTGCCTATAATTATCCATTTGGTTCTCAGGCAGCTCGTATAACTCCACCAAGATATGGTCAAATGTTGGATATTTTTATCATTGTAACATATTTAAAACATTTATTCTTTTATGAGTTTGTGTAAATTCATTACTTTTTAAACCATAAAAACGTTGTAAGTTTTTTTTGTAAGAACACTATAATTGTTTTATACCTAAAACTTGCAACGATGTCATACGAGTTAACACAATAAAGACGGTTATAATTACTTACATCTATTATAGTATTATATATGTGTGTAATTTAGATTTTCTTGCCTTGAAAAAAAGTTGTTGGAAGTATTAAAAATAATTATTTATTTCGAAACAAAGAATTTGAATACTATACTTTATAAAAAATATAGAATTCTGGTATTTTTATACTTTTTAACTCAGATATAATATTAATTCTTTTAGTTAATAATTAAGTTTTATATGTAAAACATCTATCATCCAATCATTCTTTTATACCAAAAAATTGCTAACTTTAGTCGCTCTCCTTACCCCATTAGACCATTTTCATTTACAATTCAATCCAACTCATTCTTTTCTTTTCCTTTTTTTTTTAAAAAGAAAGTAATTTCTATCTTTTTTACCTACACAACACAATCAAACATAACTTTTTACTCTTATTAACAACACAACCTTTAATACTTTTTATTAAATATATATAATTTATGTTTTTTAGTTTTTATTAAAAGTTATTAGAAAGATAAATAGATTAATTAGTTTATTTATAAAAATTAAATTTTAATTTAAAAAATTAAAATATCAAAAAAAAATTATATTTAAAAAATACATTTTTTAAACGAACTCTGTTTTTAACAAAATTTTTACCGACATGTTCATAAAAAAAAATGTTTAAGGTCGTGTTTTTAGATTTTTTAAAATATTAACTATTTGAAGTTATTAAACAAGACTGTTTCAAAAACTAAATAAAAGTGATCCAATTATGAAGTGTCACATTGCATATTTGATGTTGCAATCTTGATTGTGAGGACGAGTGGATCGTGAGCAATGTTTTGAAAACCAGACCGGATTGAGAACCGTGGGTAAACCGGTCCGGTTAGGGGTTCTAGGCCATTTTGGACGAACCGACAAACCAATGGTCGGACCGGTGGTTGAACCAGTTTTTTTATATTTTTATATTTTTTTTTGATTTTATATATATTTATAAAATGTTTATAAAATCATTCGGTTCGACTAGTCAAACCTCTGACCAGTAATGAGACCGGTTCAACGTCTGATCCGATTCTGAAAACATTGATCCATCTCTTTTTTTTTTAACACATTGGCACAAATGGGAATACTCGAGATTAGGACCGACCCAGTTAATTTATGGGATTACGTAGATTTTTTTTTTTTAAATTATTTTTAGCGAATCCGCTTTAAAGGAGGCCGCCATTGGCAATAGCGTGATGTGGGGTTTTAAAATAAAAAAAAAATATATATTTTTTCACATCTAAAACATTATTGCTGTTTGCATCTTGTGTTAAAAGTTAACACACTAATTTAAATTTATCAACCTCAGTTGGCATTATCTGAAATATTATAAGGTTATAATGAATAAATATAAAGTTCATAACCAATAAAATATCCCTTTATATTTCAATTTATGCATTTTAATTTTAATTAATCCTTCGAGATACATGAACTCAGACATGCCTATTTTGTGTTCAAACTCTTGTTCCAAAAATTCAAATGAACTACATACTGCTAGAGGTGGGCAAAAAAAACCGGACCCGAAACCGGTCATACCCGAACCGGCGGGTTCAAACGGGTATGGTTTTTCAGACAAATTAGAACCGGAACTAGAACTGGTTCCACCTATACCGGCCAAAACCCGGGCCGGTCAAAAATCGGTTGAAGCTTGGAACCAGTTGAAACCCGAAACTGAAACTATGTATTGACTTTGTTGACCGGAACTGAAACCGGTTGTGGTTAAAAAAACCCCGATTTGTGCACCTATACTGCTATACATGTCGCTAGCGGTAAATGTTGTCTATCCACCATGTGAATTATATATATAGACCACGGTCAAATGAACCACCAAATAGAGCAGATCCAGCCGTTTAAATTCGTTGAGATGAAATCCAGGCCGTGTAAATTAATTTTGAGAGGCAGTTTCAAAACAGTTTTAAAGCACCGCATGTTTGGGAACACATGTCCCATTAACAACTAGCTATCCCCATAATACTCCACCTGTTACATCTTGAAACAACACGTCCCACTAACAGCCAGCTGTCCCATAATACTCCACGCCTCCATATGTCTCCAGTTTATAAAACAGCTGTTCAAATTTAAAAAGAAAACGATAATCAAACTTACCTTATAACTGCCAAACATTTAGCGGCAATCATAAAATCAATCATAATGACAAACCGACAAACTACCGAATTATAAGAATTGGTGGGAACTTTTTTGAATTATTTGAAATGATCTCATGAAAACAATAATTCAAATTAAATTAATTAAGGCGGTAAAATTAAAAAAAAAAATGTTTCATACGTGGATGAGCAGTTACATGGTGGACTGTATAAATACATCACTTTCTGCCTAGATTGTCTAACTTTTGTATCTTGTCTAAAGAACACAGTAGTAAGTACCAACTATACATCGAAGGTACATTTTAACTTTGCAAAGTTCTGGTTTATATTTTTTACTATTTCTTTATGTGTTTCCAATATTTTGATACACGCCTTAAATGTACAGAATGGTTTTTTTGAACTATTTAATTTTCTTTAATTCATGTAGTATGAAGAACAAGTCAAAAGCAACAATAGATACCAAGGTAACCTCACCTCAAAAAAATATCACTGTATTATGTACTCGTGTTCTAATATCTCATTTTTTTTAGATGGAAAACATGTCAACTTCACCTACTAACAACACATTGAACTCTTCTAATGTTGTGATCCTAATGTTGTTGATAAGGTACTGTTAGTTGCATTCACACATCATATGCAATTTAGTTTTGTTGTAATATAATTATTGTATTTATATATTTATATTTATATTTTCAGGAAATAGCAATAGTGTAGGAATGATTTCGATGGGTCTGTTTTTTAGTCCAAACAAATCGCAATTTCGCAACTACATCAGTGGGTCTGTTTTAACTAATGATGTTAGTGTATATGTTTAATTTACGTCCACTTGCCAATTACAAATTCTTTCAATTGATTTACTTTCAAAATGTAGTATGCATTTGATTTGTTCAAATTAATCGAATAAAATATTTTTTTTTTTAATTTTCGTTCCTACTTCATTACATTAAACTTTTACAATATTTCATTTAATGCTTTGCTTTACTTATTATATATATTTAAAAAAAAATACTAAATTATGGGATGATGAAATACATTTTACTCATTAACATCAAATAAATATAGAAAAATCTAACAGAAGCAGACACAAGTAGGTTACCTGTTTTGTATATCAGCTACATCATTACAGACCACGTATGCATAGTGGTTAAACTGCTCATTAAACCTTTGGTTCTGTCATGTGTATACTCCACCTGCATAAACAATAACTCTAAAATGTGGTAAGACAAATTAGATATTGAGGACTGTTTTCATAAATCATTCATCTAAAACTATATCTTAACGTTTTGTAATTAAACAACAATTTAGACATTATTAGTAATTATATAATAGTTTTCACGTTAAGCATTACAATATCATATTTATTGAAGGGTCTGTGATTTTTATAAACTATATGTATATGCAGGAAGAAATATCAACCAAAATGTATTTTCAATCCATAAGGCTTGGAATAAATAAAAGGGAAAGAATGAAATCAAAATATGATTCACAAATATTTGAAAATAAAAATCAAATTCGACAATCAAAATTAGAAGACATAAAACAGAGAAACCTTATGATGAAGAAAGCTAAATTTGAAAAAGAGGACTTACAGATCTGCAATCAACCAAGCAAAGCAAAAAAAAAATAGTTACATTGATCTTAAAAAATACTTCAAATAAGCATACTGAAATAACTTGCAAAACATAAAAAAATAAATAAATAAATAAAACATTATAACATAACACAAGAAAACGAACCTGTTATCATCTGCACATCATTTTATTACGGATTTCAAAAATGAAATAATTAATTAAATACAATACAATACAATACATTACTTACATTGATTTTAAAGTATAATCATCTTCACAAGTGGCAGCTGAAACAACAAATGAAAAATTAACATCTGAATTTAATACAATGCAACAACAAAGTTTTACTTGATCAGTTGTGTTTTACTTGATCCGACTGTAATGTACCTAATTTACACATGCATTATAATTTCTCAAAGTGTTTTATAAAAGCCCAAAAAATGTACCATAAGCGAGAAGTTCCCAATCGACACAAAAGCCTAACAATTTCAGTAAACAAAAATTGTAAGAATCCAACAAGCTAAACGAAGTAATAACAGAAACCCCAATTCGATTCAACAAAAACAATATCAAATATCATATTACAAAGTACCTCATCAATATAAGCTTGAAAATGTAACAGTCTAACAAGATGTAGATTCTAAAATAGTTAAATATGACATTAGGGTAATCGAACGAAACATGTGCAAAGCATTGATGAAACCTTAATCTATAAATAAAGCATAAAACGAAGCATATAATACCAAATCGTATTCCATGCGGATATTAATAGGTAGAGAGACTGCTGATCGCGGCTACTATGATAGGAGATGATCATATTTGATCGTCGGCTTGTACAAACCCTAATGTATAAGTTAACCATAGAAGCAATCGCACAAGACATAATCATACCCCATGGGTTTGTTAATTGGTAGAGAAACCCTTGATCATGGCTACGATGTTTGGAGATGAACATACGTTGATCGTCGACTGTGATAGAGATTGTAGAGATCGCCGGAAGCTCAACCGGTTACAACCTGTGGGATGGACATGGAAATTTGGGATCAACTATGAACTAATAAATTTTAAAATCCGTGACATATTATTTTAGCTATTCAAATACTTAACCAATTAACCTCTCTAAATTAGTACTCCGTAATAAAATTTGAAATCCGTAACATATTATTTTAATTACATGTGTTATTTACTTTTAATTTGATCTTTTTAATTGACTTGTCTACCTTTTTGTATGTTAATCAATTAAATAATAATTATTTTTTGTTGGAACAAATTTTAGGAAATTGATGAGCTTATACCAGGTACCCGTCCACCAGACAGGTATAAAACTAGTTTTTTATGGTTGGATCTCAATTCTCATAAAAGATGGTGGCCCATGGGCCGTGGGTGCTCTCCCTTGGGTGTATTGTGAGCCTGTTAATTTTATGGGCCTATATTTATTTTTTATTTACATTTAATCAATTAATCGTATAAAAGGATTTACATTGAAAAGTTATTTTGTGCACAAGTCAGTTCTTTTTCTTATTTAAAAAATAGATTTTAGTGATCCAAATTATGACCCATCCATTGATTAATCTATCCTACCATCTGACTAATGATAATCTCTACTTTTACTTGATTTTGTTTATACGTTTCCCTTTTCATTCAGTAGTATAAATATCATTGATTTTCGCTTGATTTTGTTTATACGTTTCCCTTTTCATTCACAGTCATCATTGTGAATAAAATTCAATGAAAATTTAGTGTAAGTTAATGATAATTATGATACAGATATTGTTTTTTTGTAAAAAAATGAAAGTTTGAATTGACATTCATCAATTGATAAATGAAATATATTCGGTGAATGGATATAATTTGAATTCTTTAAATCCAATTTGTCTTTTTTCAAACTAGCTTTAATTTCAAATCAGTTCGATTTTAGTGAAAAAATGACAAAACCCATTCTTGATGGATGTAGCTCGGGTTAGGATCCATTTTTGAAAAGGAAAGTAATTGGTTGATGTATCTTCTCTCACATAGTATATTAGTTTGCTTGTTTGATCAGTTTGGTACCAATTTTTTTTTAACGGCGACGATCCTACATACAACGTATGTTGTCTTAACAGGACTCATCGGGATTATACGTTTTTTTTGTACCATTTAAACCAGTTGGACATGGAGTGCACAGAAAACATAATTAACCGATTCGTAACCAGTATAACCGAGAAAACCGAACCGAAAAAAACCAAAAAAACTGAACCAAATGAAAAACCGATGGTTCGGTTAAACAGTTTTTTAATAACCGAAATTAATTGTTCGGTTTTTGTTATCTATTTTTTATAACCGCCATAACCGAACCGAACCGCTTAAATCACTAAACAATATATAAATCTTTAATTATACTTATACTAAAAGATACTAAAGTTCAATAAATGTCTAATTGTATGGCACCTCTTGGATTCCCCCAAAAAAAGTTAGCAAAAGAGATAGAAGCTCTCTTATGCCGAAAATCGCTGAGTCATTGATTTGTTCACAAGATTGGTTGCTAACTACACCAACGGACTTTCAAGATTTTGAAGTTCATGGAGTACAATTACAAGACTTGGTTGATTATTTAGAAAAAATAGAACAAGGTAATATTACTCTTATTTTTAACTTTATGATGACAAAGGTAATAACAAACTTATCATGAACAACTTGACATTCAAATAATCGATCATATTCTCTGATTGTTTTTTCAATATATACACATTTGTTTATAGGTTTGTCATTGGAAAAGATAGCAGAAAAAAAATGAAGACCGGACTTAAACGTCCACCACACCTATTTTATCGGAATTTTTGGCATTTCAACATTTTGAATGTTTGTTTGAATTTATGGATTAGATTTTATCGTTTTGTTCTCGTTTTTGTTTAACTTTTTGCTTGAATTCATGGATACCGTTTTGTTAATTGTTATTAATATTATTGAAGATATTTAATGGTTAACCGACCTATAACCATCATAACCGCTTAACCGGAACCATCATAACCGCTTAACTGGAACTGTCATAACCAATTGTTTATGGTTATCATATTGGTTTAACCGACATCTTGATTATGGTTTTAGGACAAAACCGAACCGAACCATGCACACCTCTATTCAAATGTATTATCAATAGTAGAGGGATCACACTCGATGCAACAGGAAACATAAGATACAATATAGACACAATAAAACGATTAAACAATTAACTGATGAATTATCATATAAATGTAAGATTTAATTTAATAAAAGTTTATAAAATAAATTAAATATTAAATCATATATGATTTTTATATAATTCAAATTAACAAAAGACAAATTTGTCCATCTGACTCTTACAATCAATGTATAGTCATGTCCTCAAATGTATCATAATATATTATATTTATATCTATGATGATTCCTAATATGATATTATTTATTTCAAGTCAAGTAACTGTTGATAATAAATATAAAAATTGATTACTGAAATATACGTGCACTTCATAAGTTCGTATATTCACAAATTAGAAATTGCAAGCATGGCATTTGTTCAAAGAAGAATCAAAGAAAAACAAAATTCAATTTCAATATTACATAGATTTTTAGCATAAATAAGATACATTGTAAATCTTGAATTTACTCATTCTTCATGTCTTCAAACAATGAGGATGAGGATGTTACACCCTTAGGAAAATCATGAAATACAATATGAAAACACAAAGAAATTTTTTAAGCATAATCTTCAGAGGTTGGAAGTGTCTCGTATGATCCAATGAAAACATCACCAAAGATGAACCCGGCTAAGCCACCACCGATCAATGGGCCAACCCAGTAAATCCAGATTTGAGAAAAGTCTCCACTGACAACAGCAGGTCCAAATGATCGAGCTGGGTTCATTGATCCACCGCTAAATGGTCCAGCAGCTAAAATATTAGCTCCAACAATAAACCCAATTGCAATTGGTGCAATTGTTCCAAGTGAGCCCTTTTTAGGATCAACAGCTGTTGCATAAACTGTGTATACTAAAGCAAAAGTAATGATAATCTCCATCACTACGCCTTGAAAACCGTTCATTCCATCCGCAACTCCATGTGTTGGGACCGCCTATCAAATACCAATTATATAACTACATAACCAATGATCTAAGAATCTAAACCAAACGCTGTGTTTGCACAATTACTATGTCTATTAAAAAGCAAGGATTTTTTTTTTTAAACAATCAACAAATACTTTTTAGTCAAGTCATCTAGGTATACTTATTGGCGAAAGAACACATACGTCTGCAAACACATACAACAGTGATGGCCCGACATGCTCATCATACAAGAGAAAACCCACCATCTAAAGGCTCCAACAATAAACCCAATTGCAATTGGTGCAATTGTTCCAAGTGAGCCCTTTTTAGGATCAACAGCTGTTGCATAAACTGTGTATACTAAAGCAAAAGTAATGATAATCTCCATCACTACGCCTTGAAAACCGTTCATTCCATCCGCAACTCCATGTGTTGGGACCGCCTATCAAATACCAATTATATAACTACATAACCAATGATCTAAGAATCTAAACCAAACGCTGTGTTTGCACAATTACTATGTCTATTAAAAAGCAAGGATTTTTTTTTTTAAACAATCAACAAATACTTTTTAGTCAAGTCATCTAGGTATACTTATTGGCGAAAGAACACATACGTCTGCAAACACATACAACAGTGATGGCCCGACATGCTCATCATACAAGAGAAAACCCACCATCTAAAGGCCCGCTACACTTTAAACCCTAGATAGAAATTGGTTCCTCATAGTGTAATTTGTAAGTAGCTGATTGTGTTTATATGTTATTTGACTGAAAATTAAAGTATTAATCAATTAAAATTTCTAGCGAAAGTGGTCGGTTACCAACCATAGGATAGGGGCTTTCGGCCTATAGTAGGGATACATTAAAAAAGTGGACGGATGTGCCCTTTGGTACCTCTAGGCATCAACTTTCCTCAGGGCCGGCATACCCATGTATAGGTGTGGGGCACTTTGTACAATATCTATGAATGTGTATTCAAACTCCTAAAAAACTAAATGATTGATTTAAGCCTCAAATAGACACTCATTCAAGAGCAGGTTCAGTTGTCACCCCTTCACCTATCAGATAAGCGGGAACCGAAATAAATCCATGAACTATTTCTTCTGTTCAGGTTTGAACTCCTGACCTCAATGAGGTGCGGTTCTCCTCTTCATTGCAATGCCGCTAGATTAAAAGCCCTTTGGTGTATATTCAAACTACTTGTATATTGCAATCAATTGTGTGTTTACAACTGAAAAGATAACAAGCTTACCAAGCCACCGGTGACGAATTGGAGGAGAAAACATGCAACAATGGAACCAACACATTGTGCAATCCAATAAAACAAGGCCGTAATAACGGTAATATTTCCACCAATAGCCAATCCAAAAGTGACAGCTGGATTCAAATGACCACCAGAGATGTTGGCTGCTATAGAGACCCCAACGAATAGTGCAAGTGCATGGGCTATTGCTATTGCAACTAGACCAGCAGGATCTAGTGCAGCATCTGTTGTAAGCTTACCTGTAAATTTTATTAAATAAATATTTATTTTTTTAATAAAATTGATATGAAAGTTGATGACCATTAACATTTTGTAACTTATATATGTCCGTTTGCATACAATGGAGTAATGGCAAAAGTGCAAAACCAATAATCAACCACTAAAAAAACGTTATCGTATGAGGTAAACATATTTTACTTCTAAAGCTATATAAATACTAGTAAATACTAAATCATGAGACAATAAATTTTTTTAACGACATTTGATCTCAACGTGTGAGTCACTGATTTTCAGGCTACGTCACCAAGGTCTAGTTACCATGACCTTCGTTGAGACCCCACCACCACCCCATGAGAAAACCGCACCGGAAAACCCCCTAACCTCTCAATGACCCTTATTTCGCCTTGAGAGAGATTTGAACCCATGACCTTTTATTTGAAAAGCTAATTGGTACCGTTAAAGTCCCTTTGGTTGAGACAATGACTAACAATGAAATAATTTCACGTGAAATATATTTTATTTTTAACGTGTCACAATAAAACATAACTTAAACTATAAATAGACCCATATATAAATATAATTGAGTGTTTTTTTATGAAAACAATAATTTTAAAATTATTCATACCAATTACAAACCGAGAGGGTATACAAATACGCCAAACTCATTTGAACCGTTACGACTAGTACTCAATCAAGTGGGTTAACCCAACATGACTAATGTGTATGTGAATACATTAAATTAAGTGTATTTTGTGTGAAAACATGTAAGTTATTTTTATAAAACTAGTTAATTTAACCAAAACTTGAACACGAAGAACTTGTGTAACAAAACCAACATACCATAAGCAATTGCTGACCCAACACCCGCAAATACAAAAAGAAGTGTGGCAATAAACTCGGCCAAATAAGACTTAATAGAAGAGGCGCTCAAAGAGTCACCGACACTGCCAACTGCAAACTTAACCATTTTTGGAATTCTATTATTGGGATAGAACGTTAAAATTCGAAAAATGAAATGATTGGCTTGCTAAAATTGTGATTTGTGATGCTTTCAACAAAAGTCTTATATAGATCATGATTTTCAATGTTTATTAATAATTATATTATTTACTTTTTATGTGGAGTTGATGCCAATGTATAAAGAATATGTAGGCACCGACCGTGGGTCCAAGATGGCTAATTCCTGACCATTCATTGGAGCCGACCCACCGGCTTTCATTTGGAAAAAAATATATTCAAATAGAGTGATGACAATTTATACAACCAACTTATAATTAATTAGGAAGAAATAAAACAAAAGATTTATCATTTTTTTATAACATTAGAATTACTCTTGTCTTATTCGTTTTTGTCGACAAGGGTTATAGTTATTATCTTCATTTTTATAGTTTCTACGATTACATGGATTATACCTATTTACACAAATACCCCAACGATTTCCACTCGTTAAGCACTTCAAAAATGAACCTTTAACTTATTTTAAGAAAAAACACTTTAACATTATCTTGATATTATTGAGACAAATGCCCTTTAATAAGACTGATTATTTAGATTTTTGACTCTCTCATACAAACTTTTATCCGAACACTTAAAGCTCCTTATCTGTAATTTTTAAACTAAATAAATATGTTTCTTCTAGGTAGTGATTATCACGTTAATATCATAATACTATTATATTGATATATAATAATTTTATTTATTCGTTTTCATTACGAGCTAATTTTTGTTTTTAATGAGTATTGTGTTAATGAGTTTGAATGTTTAAGTAAAATATCTAAAAAAATAATAAAATATCTTAAAAAACATATAGGCAGGATTTAATATGTTTTGAGTTTTGGAGTTTCTAACACGAAAAAATAATCCTAATTTCCAATTCTATATGTTATGACCCGTGATTTATTAAGCGTCCAAACTTATCGATAAAAAGGTCATGCTCACTCCAGCATCATTGTAAATATGCGTTTGCTAGGAGGACTATTTGGAAGCAATGGACCTACACAAGATAATGATAATCTTGAAGGCAAGTTCAAGGTGGAAGAAACTGTACACGGGGTGAAAGTCAATGAAGGAACGACATTAGCACTTTCTGATAAAGAACAAACAATTGATGAATGAATGTGAAATAATATCTTGAAGTATAATCCATAAGCTGAATATATTTTCAATATTAGTTTTATATTTTTGTTGTCTTTTTTATTTTTTATGATTGTGCAAATCCACTTACGTAATAAAACCCCCGAATCCCCCCAATACCGGACTAACCAGGAGAAACAAGTAAAGCGAAACCTCAAGCAACTGGATCGGTGGCCTCCAAGAAAAATAACCCTAAGTAAGAATTGAACTTGAGACCTATAGGTTGTCTCTAAGTTGGTATTTTTAATTTTGTGTAACTAAAACTAAGATTTTTATTTTGTTTTGTTTTGTATTTATAATTTTGTGTATTTTAATGTTAGAATTTTTTTTGTATTTATAAATTTGTTTATTTTTTGTATTTATAATTTTGTATTAATAAATACAAAATTTTTATTTAATATTTTTACATTATTTTTTAAAAAATTTATATAATTACAGTTATTTATGGAAATGTAACGACCCGATTTAACTTTTTATTAAAATAATCGATATGTGATCTAAAATTAAGTTAAATTGTGTTGTTATGTGTTGACTAGTAGGTTAGATGACTAACTACTAGAAAATTTTAGTTAAAAGATTAACTAAAGAATTGAGGGACTAATATTGCCAATTGTTAAAAGATGAATTAGAATGGGGTTTTAAAGGGGAATAAGGGTCAACATGGTCAAAATCAGAATTTCTATTCTGGATTAGAAGGGGACGACGACTAGCAAGGGAGAAAAGAGGAGAAACTTGAAGATTTGATCAAATTCATCCACCAAAGTTGTTCTGATCTTAAATGCAAGCTTTGACTTGTATTCCTCTTCACATTTCTCAACTATAGGTATGTGGTTTCATACTTATGGCTGAATTTTCGTAGGTCTCCATGGGTGGGTTAGGTTAGTAGTGATAAAATCAAAATTTTGGGTGTTTGAGGTAGTTAACACATGTGATTGTGTTTGTTGAGATGAAAATCAACTAACCTAACTATTTTGCATGTATTTGGTTTGAAAACTAAGAGTTTGAGTGTTGGGGAATTATGGGTTTGGGTGAAATTGGTGGGTTGAATGAACTAGAGTTTGGAATTGATGAATGGTTGTATTTGATAAGTAGGTGCAGTGATTTGGATGAAAAATTATAATTAAGGAGTTGAGATTTCATATGTTTGAAATGAAATGAATGGAAATGTTGGCTTTTTAAAATGTTGATATTGTGGTGTCATAAAACTCTGCACATAAGGTGTTTGAGGAAATGTCTCAAACAACCTAAATGCAAGAATGAATTTGTGATAATTGGTGAACTTGGGGGAAATGGTTTATAAACTCAAATAGATGTTTTATTAGTGGTGTTCAACCTAATTTCATATGTTGAAAGCAATTGGATAGTAAATTAATGAATTGGGAGAGTTTGACTATAGTATAGTCAAATATGATGATATTGGGTCAAAAGGGTTGGAAGTTTGTTTCTTGTGTATTGTTCTTAGATTGAATGTGTATGTGTGATAATATGATCTAGGAGGTGGAAGTACCAACCAAAGACCCGGTAAAGATAAAGTAGAGCCAAGTGGAACTAAGGATCAAGGTGAGTAAACCTATTCATGAATAAGCAACCATAAGACTTGTTCATGTTTGTCAATGTTTGAATTCTTGGATTGCATAATGTGGTGTCTTGTAGTAGTTGTTGTTTGTTATGTAGTGTATGCATAATATATGTTGGTGTCAATATATGATAGATGATAATTGACACATAACTTAGGAGATGATCCACACTTATGTGGAATTGCATGTAAGACCACAAAATTTGTGGCATTCATGGGGATGATCCACATTCGTGTGGAAGAATATATATAAGTCCATACTCATATGGCAAAAAGGGGGATGATCTACATGCGTGTGGAAGTTAATGTATAACCACTATTGAGTTGTATTGGGGAGGATCCACATTCGTGTGGAAGGTAATGGTTTTGTGGAAATTAAATGGGTAATTTTGACCCGTTAAGAAATAATTGGATAGCAATTATGATCAAGTATGATGATAATGATGAGATTATGATATTAGAAATGATTATAAATGTGATATATGGGGTTTAGAATGTATTTTAACACCCCGGAATGTGGAGAAATGGTTTTTGGTGCTTAAAACGCGAAAAAAATGGAAGTATGATGTAGGGGGCGTACAGTACGCTGCAGGGGCATGCTGTACGCCGGCCACATTATGGTACGCCCAAACCATTCGCCGGGGCTGTAGTACCATACGTCGGGCAGTATAATTTTTCCGGATTTCAATTTCTTTTATAAAAATTGGTTCCGGGAATCGTTGGGGTTAACTCACTTAGTCCTTTTGGCTACGCTTTGGAGTGATCAGACGGTTAAAGGGATCGAAATAGTATCGAACCATGTTTTTGTAAAAATAAAGCAAATGAGTTGTAATTTTGATAACTACTATTTTAACGCATAGTATTGTTTTGTAAGTACTATAAACAAGTCTAGTTTGTCATGTTAGAGTGTTAAATGATTTCTGTTGAATTGTAATGGTTTTAAAAACCAATGAATCTGGGAACTAAATTTTGTAAATTCTGCAATTATGTTAAATGTTATGTTTTGAGAATTCGGGTGTCACAGGAAAAAAATATCGGTTTTTAAACCGGTTCCTTCAGTTACAAAATATAGATTAAAAAAGTTGGTTTTAAACCGAATCAGTTATTGAGAAAACCAGTAAACCCTATCCGATCTGTTAACCTAGTTGTGCATGTCTAGCTACCAAGACATTGACTAAGAAACCTCACCAATATGAATATAGTCATTATCATCTTCAGCAGTTTGAATTTCCATTACTCCAACTACAGTTAGAGGTGGCCAAACCGGATTTTTTTGGAATCGGTTCCTATTCCAACCGGTTTTTTGCCGGTTCCGGTTCCAGTTCCAGTTTGGGCTTGACCGGCTTAAGGGTGGAACAAATTCCGGTTTTCCCGGTTCCCGTTCCAATTTCTCTGAAAACCCGGAACCGCCCCGTACCCACCAGTTCGGGTACGACCGGTTCCGGGTCGGGTACGTTGGCCACCTCTAACTACAACAATCATATTCCAAGTAGTGTTTAAAATACAAACCATTACTCAATCGTAATGACACCATTAAGAAGTCAACACCATCTATACACAAATCTTCACATCCTAATGACACAAGGGCAGAATGGACATTCTGAAAAGTATAGATACAACAGGGAGCCAGCTTTAGCTCAAAATATAAATTAAAGAAAACCAAAACTTAACCTAAAATCTTCAACAAGTTTCTTGTTGCCATTAGTCAGCTAAAAAGTCAACACCATCTTTATCATCTATTGATGATCCACCATAGTTTTCACTAAAACCCGCATTTTCTATATTTTGGACATTATGCAAACCTTGATCCTCTTCATTGTGCCCGTATTCGGACTCCGCTTTGGGGTTAAATGGCGATTTTGTGAGGTTTTGGTCATTGTTGAAGTTGATATCAAGATCCGAAAACTTGAAGGGCTTTTTGCAGATGCAAGTTGAAGGGTATTCATGGAATTCACCATGCCCCGTTTTGATCTCATCTGGTTCACCTAAAAATCCTTGTTGGGCAGCTATAACCTTTCTAGCAAACGATGCCCACGACATCTTCTCGCGTTTAAGAAACAAAGCGCTAAGCTTTTTCGCATTTGGTCGAACGGTTCTCTTATGCCCCATGTATCTCCTTTATAGTGCCACAAGAAAGAGTTAGTTGCTCCTTTAACTATATTAACCAAATCAATATTTAAGATTAGAAAAACAAACAAAAGTCCCCAAGGGAGCATCTTGGTGGTAAATTAGTGCACTCCCAACCGTATGGTTGTGGGTTCAAATCCTACATATGCAGATTGTGGTGATTTTATCCTAAAAAGTTTTACGTGTTGTTCAAAATAAAAAAGAAAATGTCCAAACCTCGTAAAAACTATGCACCATTTTCTAACAAATCGTCAAGAAATTATTATATATATTAAAGGAAACCAGGGGAATAGAAGAGTTTTGCTACTTCCTATTTTGGCCACTAAGTTTTGCCAGTTTATTGGACACCCTAATCGTTCAATCAATGCCACTGACAACTCATACAGTCATACAACTTGTATAGGGATATACGAGTCGTATAAGTTGTCATTGGTGTCAGACATTGCTAGCAAATGAGTTATACGACTCGTTAACCATAAAGATACAAACATTTTATTCTTATTAAGAGTTTATATATTCATACCTTCGACCCGCAAGAATTTTAGCCATGTTCCCATTATTGTTGGTGACGAAAACATCACTTTCATCACAAACAATGTAATCAATGGCAGCAAGCCGAGACGAATACGAAAGAAACGGTTCAAGTTCTTCACTAGCAAGCGTCTCCTTTGTGTAAAAATTTGGAAATATATCCCTTAAAGGCTTTAAAGTTTCTTCCCCGCCATATATTTCACCCGATGCAACATATAGATACGTGTTATTTTCAAAACCGAGTGCCCGGAGCATTAAACCTACTTCATGAGGTGTAAGAGGGCATTTTCCACGTTTTCGCTCTCCATCAGGACTTGTTTCCTGATTAAAAGAAAATATGGTTGAAAAGAAAATTCAGGCAAAATGTGTTATTTATTTAAAAAAAATGTTTATAGTAATCTCACAGGTAATGTTGCCCATCGTTTCCTGATTTCACCGAGCTCGTTTCTTTCTTTATCACCACCACCATAGTAACAACCCGAAAATGCAAGCATATCGGGCTCAAACCTGTAACAAAATGCACCGGTTGACCATCAAGCAGAATTCCATCTTTCAATTAATTATGAGGTTGAATTTCAGCCTATTACTTCTAAATTGGCTGATTTGGGTTAGATTAATCTTCGAAGGATCGAAAAACAAAGCATAAAATGATAAACCTCAAGTGAATCGCTATGAAGCGAGGGGCCATCTTCCTCATTTTCATAACGATTTTCTGACCAAGATTTTGTATTGGTTTAGTAAACCGTAAAGCATGATAATTGACCCTACAACGCAGCCGTTGTAGCTCTTCATCAAGATCATTAGCAAGCCTATAATCAAACTTTGTTAACTGAAGAACCTGCACAGTTTAGTTATCACTAATTCGTCAACAAGTTATGATTTATCCTTCCATCAAACGGGTCAAATCTGAAATTTTGGATAAAATCAAAATACAACAAATGAATCTAGCATGTTAAAAACTTAAAATTCTCTGCAAGTATATTTTTAATGCATACAACCTCCTAAATATATATTGTTTTTCAAAAGACTAAGTTTTTATTTAAAATAGTATCATTTTTATAATCATAGTCATCCAAAACTATTTATAAAGCTTTTAAAGTAAAAAGTGTTCTGGGTCAACCCAGCCCGAATGAACCATTTTGGTCTATTATCCTTACCCGCCCATTTTGCCACCTCACGACTGTAGCGACTAGAAAGCAAACTTAATTTGAGATTAGACGATATCTTACACGTCTCTTCAAGAGTATTGGCAACACTTCATCAAGGTAAAACTGGGGTTCTGATTTTCGTGGGACCCGCATTGTGTATGGAGGTTTTTCAAGCGATCTCATGAATTTGTTGGGTACTCTTTTGACAACCGGTACATCGTTTGCAAGAAAGGATATGAACCAATCTACGTCAAATATGTTGGCAAAATTGCTGCAAATTTAAATAAAATTACGATCGATAACTATTGGTATATGCTAAATATGAGTCGGCAAATGACATATAATCTCACTTACCTACTATCTTTCCAATATGAATGATGATCCAACTCAGGAATGACTAAAGTAGCATTTAGAATCCGTGCAACTACTACAGCATCAGTAATCTGCAAGTAGGAAATTGATACCCATATAAAAATAATGTGGCAAGATGGTTGTTGTGGGTAATGGATCAAAACATGAACGGGTCAAAAAGGGCCACTTTTAGGGGTCAGCGGGTCAGTTAAAGTTGAAACGGGTTGGATTGACTAAAGGACACTTTTTGTTTTTTTTTGAATTATATGTACAATTAGTCCACAAAATATGGTTACATAAACAACATTATTAAGAGGTTGTATGCATTAAACTATGCTTCAGCCCACATTCAACCCGTTTGATTTGTGTTGCCCAATTGACCCGTTTCTTTTGAAGGTAATTTTTCGTTAGCCTATTCAAGACAACAAAAAAACCCAAATAGACCCATTCATGAGTAAATGGGTCAAAATTGTCGCCCCTGGTGCATACACATATGCTCATGATTAAGTGATGCAACGATGATTAAAGGTCAAGAGTGGAAATGTAAAAGAAGAATAATTGTTAACAGTTAACGACTTCTAAAAATGGATAAAAGACACACCATTCTCGAGCATGTTGACAACCTAAACATGACTAGATAAATACATTCAATCAATCAACCATACCCAAATAATCATCAATCATAGAGAAGTTATTTGCAAGGATTATCAGATAAATACAATGACAAAAAAAGAGGTGTACCCCTGTTCTTTGTTGGTTCAACCCGCCACTTGCAGCAATTAGCAGATAGCCATTTGAAAGCGGTTGACGAGTAGGAGCTGCATCGGATAAATTTAGAGTTTAAAGATCTATGGAATACCATAAAGACCAAAAAAAAAAACTTAATAATATTTTAATATAGATTTATTAGCAGCATATATTCAGTTTAAAAAGGTAATGCTCCGATATTCGCTTGCTAGCTTTGAATCTAAAAATCGTTTAATGGAAGATTATACATCAAGTTAACAAAAAACAAGAAGTCTTACGCGTATAATTAGGGCTTCTCTCACTGCATCCATAGTAGGATTTTGAAAATTTAGATTTCCATATGTCGACTCGCACAGCACTAAACCGGTCCTAAGTTTTAAAAAACAAGAAGATTCATTATATTAGTATAATACAGTATGTGATTAGCTAAATTTAAACCTATGACTTTTTGATAATCATCTTTTAAATCAACAATATTGTTTCAACACAAAGTAAAATGCAAACCAGCCTGTGAGCCCGGAGATTCTTGGACATATTAGTAAAATTATGGAATAAAATAACAAGCCAATACCTTAACTTAAAAACAAACACGGCATTTTAGACATATACATACATACATTTTGAAACATTATTGGCTGAAATCATGTGGCTCTCACAGTTTCAATAATCATGTTATTCAAGCAATGCGACACAAATAATTCAAGAAACAAACTTTAGCCCATATAGTTTCTGAATAGATGTTTGGACATCAGCTTCAAAACATAGGCTTTGTTGAGTAAATTGCCGAAATGGTCGTTCTGGTTTGCTAGGTCCCTAGGTTTCATAAATTATCCGTGTGGTCCCAAAGCATTAAACATTTTTAACATATAAAGTCCTTAGGTCACTAAAAAGGAAACATGTTTTATGAGACCTAGGGACTATATGTGTTACAAATGTTTAAAGGATTGGGACCATATGTGTGATTTCTGACTCTAGGAACCAAAAGCGAAATACCAGCAAATCACAAAGTGCATGGACCATCTCGACAATTTACTCTTCAAGAAATTAGATTTCCGGAGTTAAAAATACTAGAGATACGACAACTAATATTTAAGCAATGAAAACTGAAAAGATTGATCAAGAAACAAAACTTTTCCCAGAAAGTAGGCCTAAAAGTTTAGGATTTGACCTCAAAATATCCAATTGTTTAAGAAATTAGAGATCTAAAAAAATAAAACTCAAGAAAACTTCAAGAAACTGTTATTCAAGCAATGTAACACAAGAAAGTTTCAAAAAAAAAAAACTTTTCCCCGAAAATTTTCCTAAAAGTTTTGAATTCGAATTCGAATTCGAAGTATCAAATTGTTCAAGCAATTACAGATCTAAAGACAAACACATGAAATCTTCAAGAAACAAAGTCCCGTGAGGATTTGGCACATAATTTCTACTTCTGCTTCAAAAAGTCACTTTTGTTTAAATAATTACACCTAAAATAAGTTTCTATGGCTACAACCCAAAATAAGCTTGTTTTTTCTTGGTATATTTTCATTGACCTAAGGCTCATTTACAAAACAAACAAACAAACAAAACATAATCCGTTCTTCACCTGAACTCCATGTCTAAACAAGAAACAAAATCTCAAGCAACAATGTTGAAATTAGAGCATAAAACAGCAGAAAATTAAAAAAATAAATAAAAATTCACAAAAGTTTCAAGAAACAACCAAATATTTGAATCACTTTGTGACAAATGTTTATATATTTCTGTAAGATAAGACTTTAGAAGGGTTTACCACTTTTTTCGTCCACAACCGACGTTTAACAAGCGGATGTGAATACCACTCAAGATCAGAAGCAACATAACCGGTAAAAAACGAAATCAAACCCAGAACAAACAACATCACCCCACAAACCACCGGCCACGAGATCCGCCGCCTCTGTCCTCCGCCCATCACCGCCGTATCCGCCGGTGACCATAGCAAACTATGATGATTCTCCGGCAGCAAGTTTTGTTGCTTCAAATAGCTGTATTTATGGCTATCATGATGATGATTACGACTACTATTCGCTAAAACCAAAACCCCTTTTGTATATCTCCAAGATTTTGCTACCCCCATTTGTTAAAACTAAATTTAATTATAAAATTTATAATATTCTCTTCTTTTACTCTCCACAGCTTCATATTACATTCCACATGTACCCACGATCCTTCAACAGTTTTTCAAACAGTACAGACGTTCATATGGTTTTTTTTTTAAAAAATGGGGGACTGTGATTGTGAATTCGGATCTAATCTCCAGGTGATATTATTTGCAAATGTGCAAAAAACTGTGGAATTCAAGATTCTTGAAAAGGAAACCGGTATTCTAGAGAGAGAAAAGGGGGTATGAAGATTGTAGAGCGACAGATTGAAACGGACAGATTATGTATTTTGGATTTTGTGATTTACGGGAAGAATGATAATGATGTTAATTAATCTGATAAATTTTTTGAATTGATTTCAAGATTTTTATGGCGGTGGGTCAGTGGATTGTGTTATATGTCAGGTGCAACAAGTTTGCAGGTATCAACGGCGTCCAACTAGTCATCACTTTTTTATGGGGCGCGTTATTTGGACATCTTCTATGGATCAGTTGACACCACATACTTCTATACGGGTCGTATGGAAGTCAGATTTCGTCAGGTTTTGTCAGACAAATGTCTGGTAGCTGAAAGTACATACGGGCCGTATGACCCTATACGACCCGTATAAAAATTTGAGAAATTCAGAACAAAAAGCTGAATCAACTGGAAACAGATTTTGTACAGTGACCTACTCTATCAAGTTCACATGCATGTCTTTGGAGATCAGAGATGGTGAATAGTGACGGACATTTTTCCTGTATTTTCTCCGGAAAATTGTTTTGATGTGGCGGTGTACTGTCGAATTGCGCAGGAGTACCAATCAGAGCCATACATGTCTTGCCATAAAGAAAATTATTTATTTCTGCACACTCTAAACATTTCATTGTCAACCAATTTGTCAAGTCAACAGTGTTGATCTCTGCACACTCTAAACATTTCAAAAATAATGAACCATACGAGCCGTATGGATGCGTGTCAGAAAAGTGATTTGATGTGCCAGTTTTTGTCGGAAAATAAAATATTCATACGACCCGTATAGGGTCATACGACCCGTATGGATGGTGTATGTTGAACCAGCCTGACGTCTCCCTAACAGGTCCCCTTTTTTATTTTATTATTTTTTAACAGGCAAACTAATCAACTACCGGTGCTCCATATTCGGCTCCTAATGGTCAAAGGATACATGAGCTGGCTACTAGTCTAGACAAACGGAGCTCCTAGCCCAACGGCCACCAATTCCCAGAGAAAACCCGACCCAAATCACACGCCCAAAGGCACAACGATGAAAGGCCGGTAAAACCAGGTGGGATCAAAGATTGAATCAAAAAATACATTCATCTTACCACTAGGACAACACATCATTGGTACAACCAGTCATCACTATTCACGATTGAATAATTTCTTTTTATTTCTTTTTTAACTTTTTTTAAACGACCGAGAGTCTCGTCATGTTATCTTTAGTTATCTTGACGGTTGATAACTAAGATTGACTTCTCGATCTCCGACCATGAGACCGTACCCCCTTGATGAGCTAGAATACCGTGGATTGGGCAAATTCTCACTCACCATTGGTTCAGAACCCGAGATTATCAAGATTTGTCTACTCACCTGATATTTATTAAAGTGTCACTAGTATGGGCTTGAATTCTGACCTCCAAGAAAAAGGCTCATTCGTAATTAATAGGCTAACTTTGCTGGATATTTTCTTTTCTAACTAAAAATCTATCATAAATTAATTTACAAGGTCTTAACCCTTTTTTTCATGGACAAATAAAGGGTGGGGTTATCTACACTCAAAAACATATTTTAACACCCCCTGTCAAGTATACTTCTCGTAGTGGTAACTACGGGATGTATAAGGGTCCAATCATTGGCACTGACACCCAGTGACTGCCTCTCTATACGCCTCATATTGACCAATACGCCCAGTATAAGAGTCCAATGATTGACACTTGCACCCAATGACTGCCCCTCTATACGTCCCATATTGACCAATACGCTCCGTATAAGAGTGTGAGGTGGGTTAGTGGGGTGTGTGAATAACACCACCCATATTATTTCAAGAACTAATCATGCAAGATGCTCCAAAGATGTCATAAATCATCAGACATAACAGTTTAAACTACATTCATCCAACTAAAATTTATAAATTACAATAGGAAATTACATCAATTTTTTCAACTTAAAACTTTCAACCTAGCTTGATTCTTGAGATTTGGAATTGAGACTCTTCTTTCTTTAAAATTCCTTTCGTTTTAGGATCTCCACATATATCATATTATGAGTTTCAGCTTTTGCTCTGTTTTATGTACGATTTTACGTTTGACTTTATATTTATGTAAAATTTTTATGTCTTGTTAGATATTAATAATGATGATTTTTATTTTCGAAGTTTGTTTATATATACATTTCAACTTTTTTTAAAATTTATATTTTAAAAATAGGGACATTTACATATTTTATTTTTAAAATATCATTTATTATATATATGGGTCCAGACCCGTTTTTTGGTTCCAACCCGATCTTGATCAGACCCAGTTCCAACCTGAAAAAAACCCAGCGGTTCCTACCCGGGTATGATGTTCTTTTGGAGGCCGGTTCCTGCCCGACCTGAACCCAGACCCGGCCCGATTGTGACGCAAAAAAATGTACCCGAACCTGGTTCGTACCGTTTTTCCGAAAACTAGCCATTTTTTTACCGTTTTCTTCGGATTTTTTTTGACCATTTTACCCCTCAAAGCTGGTATATAAAGTTTTTGATGAATTGGTTGATTCACAACTCTCAAACACAAACACATACGATTAAACGAAAGCTAAATGCTTTTGCATGAAGAGCAAGTATGGATCGTATTATCTCAAAACAAGGCATTCAGAAACAAGTAAACTTAGATGCACTATGCTTAATTTTCCATGATCAAGTAGAATCATGGTGATTACATGGTGTAAGTTTCGTTTTTAAACATTGACTCTAGCGTCTTGTCCTATAAATAATTTTGAATGTCTATGTTTTTGTTTTTTTTTTTTAAAAAAAAAAAGGAGATTCGAAGCAAAAGCTTACGTAGAGGACAACTTTAAAACACCCCTTATTAGAGCACCAATAACAAGCCTTTGTCTAAATAATTGGATTAACTTTTTTTTTGAACAGTGTCCAAACTTTTATTAAATTGAAAAGAAAAAAAAACTAGTGATTGTTCCATTAGTTTCTTTTCTTTTTTTTTAAAATGAAAATAGTGAATTGACGTGATCAGTGATAGGAGTTCATGGAGGCGTAGGATAAAGGCGAAAGATTTATAGTTTGTGTAGGATGCAAGTTGGTAGGATCTTAGTTTCATAGAATGCATGGGTCATAGGTGGTTGTGGTCGATTGGTCTGCGTGCTAGCGGTGTGTTTAAGTTTGGCGTGTCGTTTGGTGTAATTGTTTTTCCTGCTTATGGTTGGATGGTCTCCTGCTTGCTCTATTTGGTTGGTGGAGCAAACAAGTTGGTGATTTTATTTTATTTGATTTTTTCTTTTTCTTTTTTTCCATTGCAGCGAACAAACATGTTTTTGATCGACGATGGGAGTGGTCTAATCGTCACATATGTAGTGCCTACTTTAAGATTAATGTTGGGGCACTACAAGAAAAGATCGCAATAGTGGCGACGCCTTTAGCGGCGACATGGGTATTAGCGGCGACATCTAAAAAAAATCCGGGGCCGGCATTAGCGGCGACGGCATTAGCGGCGACCGTCGCCGCTAAAGGTATTTTATAGGCGCTAAAGACTAAAGTTTTTCCCTCCTCCTCCATTTCACTCCCGCTCGATCGACCTTCTTGCTGCCATTTCCGCCGACTGCAACCCTTCCTATCTCTACCATTTCTCCCCGATATCTCCGACCATTTTGAACCGTCTCCGGCTCCGACCATATCTTCGACCTGTTCCGGCCTTCCTGACTTGCACCGGCCTTTTCCGACCTTCTCCGGCCTTCTCCGACCTTCTCCGGCCTTCTCCGACCGTGCTTAGTCTCCGACCTGCTCCGGCCAAGCTTCGATCGACGCAAGCAGTACTCCGACCTGTTCCGGCCTTCTCCGACCTCCTCCGACGTCTCCGACCTTGCTTAGTCTCCGACCATTCTAAAGGTTTTCTTCTTTTTTACGTTTTTTCTTTATGGCTTTTTTTTGCTGTTAATTTTTCGTTTTTTTCTTTGCTTTAGTTTAGAGATTTTGGGATCTGTTGTTATTTAGTTTTGAGAAATGATCTGTTGTTATTTAATTGTTGTTCTTAGCTTTAGTTTTGAGAGAATGGTCAAAATCAAATGAAGGTAACAGTGGACCACAAGTTTTAATTGTTGTTATTTAAGGATCTGTTGTTATTTAGCTTTAATTGTTGTTCTTTAGAACTCAAATGAAGGAGAGGAATGTTTGTAGTTGGAAGGAGACAATGTTTGTAGTTGGAAGGAGAGGCTTTTTTTTTGCACAGAGCAAAATATGTCATATTTTTGTGTATCTATCATACATTTTGACTAGGAACACCTTAAAAGACTATTTTTAATTTTAGGAGACTTTTTGATCCATTTTTCTTGTGTGTGACCCTAAAAGAAAACCTATCATACTTCTAGTTCTTTGAAAGAAGCATCAAGAATTTTACATGGGTGATGAGAGAATTATGTTTATTAATTGATAGCAGAAATTTTATATTAAAAGAGAAGGAAAAAAAACTAGCAAGTGGTGTTTGTTTCTGAATGAAGCTTCATTTAAGACATATTCTTTAGGGATTTTGTTTCTGAATGAAGCTTCATTTAGCTTTCCGGATTGCAGCCGGGTGGTATGGTAGAGAAACATGAATTAGTTTCAAAGTGGTGTTAGTCATACTTTGTAAAACTAGAAACATACAACTTAAAACTTTGAACCATTTTTTTTAATCAAACCTTAAACTAATAATAATTACTAAACCCTAATAAAACATTAAACTAATCAAACTAATATTAAACTAATAAATAATAAACCTTAAACTAATAATAATTACTAAACCCTAACAAAACCTTAAACTAATCAAACTAATATTAACTAATAAATAATAAACCTTATACTAATCATACCTTAAACTAATAATAATTACTAAACCCTAATAAAACATTAAACTAATCAAACTAATATTAAACTAATAAATAATAAACCTTAAACTAATAATAATTACTAAACCCTAACAAAACCTTAAACTAATCAAACTAATATTAACTAATAAATAATAAACCTTATACTAATCATACCTTAAACTAATAATAATTACTAAACCCTAATAAAACCTTAAACTAATCAAACTAATATTAAACTAATAAATAATAAATCTTAAACTAATCAAACCTAAAACTAGTAATTACTAAACCCGAATAAAACATTAAACTAATCAAACTAATAAATAATAAAACCCTATTAAAACCTTAAACCAATCAAACCTTAAACTAATAATTGATTTGTTTTGCAATATAATTGTTGTGTATGTGTATTTGTATTTGTATTTTTATTAACAATGTATATATCAATCAATCGTTTCTTGATGCTATTTTTGTTGTATGATAGCAAACTCAACTCCATAAAATACGGTTTATCAAGATGCACAATGGCTCTGTGTCTTCAATCGATAAAAGTTGGATTACACATCCAAATCGTAAATCAGACGAGTACCAGCAAGGACTCGTATCTTTTATTGAGATGTGCAAAGATTTTGTTGACAGCAGAGGCTACGTTAGATGTGCTTGTGCAAGATGTCAGAATTCTATACTAATACCTTTCATAAAAATGAAGTATCACATGCATGCGTATGGAATCTGCCGGACATACAGAAGATGGACTCATCATGGTGAAAGTTTAATTCCAACAGTTGTAGTTGCAGACGATGTTACACCAACAACAGACGATGTTATACCAACAAATGATATGGCTGGCGTTATCGAAGACGTTATGGAGGAGCGTATGGAAGAGGATCCCAATCATGACGAAGTAACCGGAGATGAGAGCATCGGTGTACGTGATGACTTTGAAGACCTATTAAAGGAAGTTCAATCAGAATTATATCCTGGTTGCACTAAGTTTTCTTCCCTTGACTTTTTAGCAAAGCTTATGCATATCAAGGTGAAAAACAAATGGACTAATAGTTCATTTGACGAGCTACTCGAGTTGTTGCAATCTTCATATCCAGAAGGCAACAAGATTCCCTCTTCGCATTATGCAGCCAAAAAGACATTAAAGAAGATAGGTTTGGGGTACGAGTCGATACACGTGTGCAAAAATGATTGTGCTCTATTTTGGGAAAGACACTACAAGTTGCAGAATTGTCCTGTTTGTAACGAGAGTCGATGGGTCGATTCAAACACAAAGGGAAAGAAGGTACCTCACAAGGTGTTACGATACTTTCCTTTAATCCCCAGACTACGCCGTTTGTATTGTTCAAGACACACAGCAAAAAATATGATCTGGCACAATACCGGACGATCGGAAGAAGGTACAATGCGTCATCCAGTTGATGGATTTGCTTGGAAAGAGTTTGATAAAAAGTACCCTAACTTCTCAAGGGAACCTCGAAATGTTCGCCTAGGGCTTGCAGCGGATGGTTTCAATCCGTTTGGTAACATGAGTTCGGCACATAGCACGTGGCCGGTTGTACTCACCACGTATAATCTACCTCCATGGCTATGCATGAAAGAGTCATCATTTATGTTGACCTTGTTGATTCCTGGTCCTAAATCACCCGGGAAGGATATGGATGTTTTTCTTAAGCCGTTGGTTGATGAGCTTAAATATTTATGGCATTCAGGCGTACGTACAAAAGACGCAGCGACGAACACGTTCTTCACAATGAAGGCGATGCTGTTATGGACCATAAATGACTTTCCAGCTCGTAGTAGTCTATCAGGTTGGAGCGGACAGGGATACAAAGCATGCCCGACTTGCAACGAAGACACTCCTTCGATACGTGTAACACATAAAGTCGTCTATGTTGGTCATCGCCGGTTTTTAGATGCGAACCATCCTTGGAGAACAAATTTAGACTTTAACGGGGAACCCGAGACAAGAGCTCCTCCGAAACAATTTAGTGAAGGTGACATAGAAGCTCAACTTGCTCGTTTACTACATCGTCTACCGGGCAAGCATCCTGATTTTGGTGGTGCTACAAAAAAGCGGGAGGATTTTGAGTTGAACTGGTCCAAACGAAGCATATTTTTTGAACTTGAGTACTGGTCTTCCTTGCAGTTGAAGCACAACCTAGATGTCATGCATATCGAGAGAAATGTGTGTGATAGTTTGTTGGGTACTCTTCTGATGAATGATAAGACCAAAGACACGCCAAACGCACGGGTCGACTTAGAAAAGCTAAAGATTCGAAGGTCACAATGGTTGGAACGAAAGGGTAACAAGTTCTATAGTCCTCATCCAAAGTACTCATTCAAGGCAAGTGATCGGAAGCTGTTTTGTCAGTTTATAAAGGATATTAAATTGCCAGATGGGTTCGGATCTAACATCAGCAAGAGAGTGGCTGATAATAATACTAACATTACTGGGTTAAAATCGCATGACTGCCATATTCTCATGCAACGTTTGATACCAATTGGGGTTAGAGCGTTTTTGACAAAAGATACTTATACTCCAATAGTAGATCTTTGCACGTTCTTTAAGCAACTTTGCTCAAGAACACTATTGATGGATGATATGAAGAAAGCAAAGGATGCCATTCTTATGATATTGTGCAAGTTAGAGTTGATTTACCCTCCAGCATTTTTTTGACATTATGGTTCATTTAGTTTTACATCTACCTGATGAAGCGATTCAAGGAGGTCCGGTATGTATGAGATGGATGTATCCGTTTGAAAGGTATATGAAAAAACTAAAAAACTATGTCAGAAATAAGGCAAGGCCTGAAGGTTGTATAGCTGAAGGATATGTTGCTGAAGAAGCTCTATCATTTTGTTCAATGTACCTTCGGGATGTTGAGACTCAGTTTAATCGCCCTGACAGAAATGAGGATGTTATTGTTGAAAAAAGAAAGTTGTGGGTGTTTGAATCTAAATGTCGTCCGACTAGTGCCACGAAATTCAAACCACTTTCTCTAATTGAAAAGCAGAAGTTAGAATGGTTTGTTCTTGATAGCTGCCAAGAAGTTAGGGACTATGTCAAGTAACTGTTTCTATTCTTAACTTTTTATCATCTATTAATTATCTTTCCATTCCTTACGTGTATATTTTTGTCATCAATGTAGTGAATTCAAATATGAAAATCCTCAAGATGATGTTAAAACCAATTTTTCAAAGTGGTTTCTTGAGAAGGTAACACATATATATAAGTGCATTAATTACTTTTTATCAGGTGATTAATACATATATAACACACATTATTACTTTAAATTTCTTAATTGTATTCGATGAAGATAGAAAATTCTCCCGAATTCCATCCAGAGTTGTATGCTCTTTCAATGGGTGCGCAAAGAAATGCCCATACATACTCTGCTTGCGTAGTCAACGGTGTAAGGTTTATGGTGGTTGAACGTGACGCACAACGTACCACACAAAACTCTGGGGTCCTAGTAGAGGGAGAGAACGGTGAGAAATATTATGGCCAATTAGAAGAAATTATTGAGTTGTTTTTTGCAAATGGCTATTCAACAGTTTTATTTCGATGCAAGTGGTTCGATAGTCGAAGAGGTGTTACATATAACAATATCACAAGCATTAACACAGAGCACGAATGTCACAAAGAAGATCAACTCATATTTGCTTCTCAAGCAAAACAAGTGTTTTACATCCGAGAACCTTCTCGGGTAAACCAAAGAAATAACCATCGGTGGGTCGTTGAGAATGTTAATCATCGGAAAATTTGGGATCTACCTACATTTAATGATGGTCGTATCGAAGGAGTTCAAAATGTTGACAACGATTTAGCCGAAGATCTTGATGTTGTTTACAACAACTCTTCTTCTAATAGTGTGCTTTGTATCGACTTAAGCCAATACTTTCAAACCCGGTCTACTCATGTTTCTAACGACGAGGCTGCAAGTGAAGTTAATCCACCAGCGGTTGTTGCTGATGAAGACGAAATGTTTCAGGGCGAATTTGATTATGATGAGGACGATCCGGATTATAACACGGAGGGATCTGAAACAGGCACCGAAGATTATGGGGGAGAGTCGGATTAAAATATGTGATGTAATTTTGTATGTTTTAAGGAGACTTTGATTATGTTATTTTGTATGTAATTTTTTTATGTTTAGTGCGACTTTGATTATCTTATTATAAGAATGTTTAGTGTTTGAAGTAGAAAATTTTAACCATAATGCCTTTTTGTATTGCATATCTTATAACATTTCAGGACATGATCTCTTTATGGATTGTATTAGTCTCTTGCATGGCAGATGTCATGCAAGGGCGTGGACATGGAGGAGATGGTGCTGAGGACCCACCACCTCCAGGGGGTTTTGGCCGAGGTCATCATGAAGCTGATTGTAAGTCTTAATATAAATTAGTTATATGTAAACTATATTTTTTATAATAATATTTATATTTACAGTTGATGCACCTCGTAAAACAAGAGGGAAGGCCAAGAACAAGAAACTAACGCATGCGGTGTCTTTATGTGGGAGGCCTCTGACTATCCCATTTGATGTCAATGCTACTTTTACCCCAGTTGGTGAGCTTAATGATTGGTTCACACGTGAAGTGGGGATTTATATGTGGGAACACATTGCATTTGATAAAACTTCTTGGAAATATGTTTCCTCCGCTGAAAAAAATGCATTGTATGAGCATCTTAAGGTATACGATTTATTTAAATATATTTCATATATTGTGTGGTGAATAACTTCTTTTGTTTAATTCCTAGCTATCCTTTGACTTGGATGAGATTGAGCGTGGTTGCGAAAGTGCTCAAAAAAAGGGTGGTATTGAAGCAGCACTTTTAAAAAGATATAGAGATCGAAAGGCTATGGCAAAGCAACATTTTATCAAGAATGGAGGGTATGATGATGAAGAAAAAGCCAGGGCCAACCCCCCTGAGGGCATGTATGCTGAAAATTGGAAGAAAGCTGTAGATTTTTTCTTGTCGGATACACATAAAAAACGATCATCATCAAACGCTGAAGTTCGTCAGAAACAACTATACACAAACCGCGGAGGAACATCGGCTTATAGTAGTTATTGTTACAAAAATGTAATGTAACATTATATATATATATATATATATAAGTATTTAGTTAATGTATAATATATTTTTCTTGTTAAACAGAACAAGAGCAGACTTGAAGCTTTTCACAATGCTCATACTGGTAAAAATGGGATTTTTGACAGTGAAGTAGCTGAAAGACACTACGTAAGTATTTATCTAAATTGCAAATTTGACAATATGTATGTGTGTGTATGTATGTGTATGTGTATGCGGGTATCTATATAAATCTATTAAATAACCTTTGTATTGCAGAACGATTTAAAATCGGAGTTTCAAAATCAGATTGGACCCAATTCTGATGGAGAATTCGATGAAGAAAGTAGTGCATCACACCCGAATGAAGTTGCGGTCTTTGAGAAAGTAATGGGTGTTAGACGTGGGCATACTAGAGGCATTGGGCGTAAGCCTTCTATATCTGATGGATCATCTAGTTTTGTGGGTCATCAAGAGCAACAGATGAGACCTTCAGGACTTACACAGGTAATTGTTAGATAACTTTGTTAGGTTTTGACCCGTTTAGAAAATTTGGTATGTTTTGATCGTTTGGTAATTGTTAGATAACTTTGTTACGTTTTGACCCGTTTAGAAAATTTGGTATGTTTTGATCGTTTGGTAATTGTTAGATAACTTTGTTATGTTTTGACCCGTTTAGAAAATTTAGTATGTTTTGATCGTTTGGTAATTGTTAGATAACTTTGTTAGATTTGACCCGTTTAAAAATTTGGTATGTTTTGACCGTTTGGTAATTGTTAGATAACTTTGTTACGTTTTGACCCGTTTAGAAAATTTGGTATGTTTTGATCGTTTGGTATTTGTTAGATAACTTTGTTATGTTTTGACATGTTTAGAAAATTTGGTATGTTTTGATCGTTTGGTAATTGTTAGATAACTTTGTTATGTTTTGACATGTTTAGAAAATTTGGTATGTTTTGACCGTTTGGTAATTGTTAGATAACTTTGTTATGTTTTGACATGTTTAGACAAGTTTTAGATAAATTTTGTATGTGTTGAACCATTTATACAAGTTTTAGAAGCTTTGGTATGTTTTGACCATTTGAAAAGTGTTAGATAATTTGTTATGTTTTATCAAAGTTTCTTGTTGACTCATTTAAATCGACTTTGGTTTAACTTAAGCTATAATTTCTTTTATAGGATCAAATTGCATGTTTGTTTAAAGATCCAGACTTTATGGAACAACTCAACCACTTCATTGATTTAAAAAACAAGAAAGAGAACAAAAATGATGAAGATGATTCGGATGAAGCCGACGAATGATTTTAGCGGATATACTTAATTCTCCGTGTTATAAACTAGAAAGAAAACTATGGATTATTTGTTTTATGTGTATTGTAATCATAATTTGAACTTTTAAGTAGTTATTTGAATGGTTTGAATGTTTTTAATGCTACTTCTAGTTTCTTTATATTTAGGTGGTGCAAAACCGGGAAACGTCAATATTGAAACAGCACATTTTAAAATGTTTCAGCACCTTTAGCGGCGACAGCCACCAATAGTGGCGATTTTTGTCGCCACTAAAAGGCTACCAGACAGGAAAAAAATGACCTTTAGTGGCGATTTTTTAGCCACCTTTAGCGGCGATTTTGAGCATTAGCGGCGACCAGGTCAACAGCGGCGACACGGTCAACAGCGGCGATTATCGACCATTACCGACGATTTAATAGCGGCGACCTTTTAGCGGCGATTTTGAGGACCTTTAGCGGCGATTTTTGTCGCCGCTATTGCTGAATTTTCTTGCAGTGGGGAGCTCAATTTGTATGCACCAATGTATGCAATTTTGAAGTTTGTGACAAAGACACTGATGTATAATAACATTATTTTTTTATTTTTTTAATGTTAAAAAACATGTATAAGTAAAAAGTCATGTGTGTATTATGTGATTGATTTAACGTATCTCTCTATATTTTTATAGTTTAAGTTTATTCCACACTCAATATCAAATGCCATACATGTTATATATGCGGTGGCCGTTTTTTGCCTCTGCTCGATGGACCATGTTAAGACATAAATGGTACGTAGGATCGTCTTTGTTCAAAAAAAATTAATATACTCGCTTCAATAGATACAAAAGAATTAATATATAAATAATTCTTCTAAAGGAATTACTGCAGGAATAAATTACGCATTAAAATGAAATGTTGTAACATGTCGGATGCATGGAAAACACCGATTGCAGTCTCCCTTGCTTTTTTTTTCAACGGCTTGGTACAACGACACCTAAGACGTGATTTCAACCGTCCCATCGGATTTGACGTTTTGGGGCGTATGTCCGAGCCCATCCCAGGATGAACCCCACAACTAGGTAAACCCCCTGACCTTGCTTCAGTAAATATGCTTCAGCCCGAATTTGAACCCAAGACCTCTCATAAAGAAGTCAATGGGGTAACCATTAGGCTAGAAACCCTTGGTTTGCAGTCTCCCTTGCTTAAATGTGAGTTTCGAAGTTCTATCGGTACTTACTGCAAATTCAAAATTTAATTTTTATATTCTTTTTGTAATTATGTTTGCATCTAGTGTTTGACGAAGCTTTTAGAAGGGACCGTCTACCTCTTATTTCTGTTCGTGTTGTTAATTTTTCGACCGAAATGTTATTTAATATAGGTTTTGTCCACTTGTTTGAAAAAATTAACATGTATTCACTCGTAGTAAACATGTTAAAAATATGATCTTAAATATTAAAACTCGGATAAAATAAAAGTTGCGACTTCGCCGTAATGCCTTACAACATAAAGCACAAAAGTTTACAAAATTAGTAGTTAAAAAATAAAAATGAGTAAAAACTCGCGTCATACAATGTTGCCCAATAAAAAATATGTAAAAATAGGTGATCGCCCATCTCTTTTTCTGTCCGTAATGTTAATTTTTCGACCGAAATATTATTTTTTTGTTAAAAATATAGGTTTTGCCCCCTCTTTTGAAAAAATTAACATGTATTCACTTGTATTAAACATGTTAAAAATATGATCTTAAATATTGAATTTCGGATAAAATAAAAGTCGTGACTTCGCCGTAATGTCTTAAAACATAAAGCACAATTTACAAAATTAATAGTTAAAAAATAAAAACAAGTAAAAACTCGCGTCATACAATGTTGCTTAAGAAAAATTATGCAAAAAAGGTGATAGTCCACCTCTTTTTCTGTCGATTGTGTTAATTTTTTCGTCGAAATGTTACTTTTTGTTAAAAATATAGGTTTAATCCCCTTGCTTGAAAAAAATTGACATGTATTCCCTCATTTTAAACATGTTAAAAAGATGATCTTAAATATTGAAACTCGGATTAATAAAAGTTGTGACTTTGTCGTAATGCCTTAAAACATAAAGCACAAAAGTTTGAAAAATGAACAGTTAAAAAATAAAAGTGAGTAAGAACTCGCGTCACGCAATGTTGCCCAATAAAAACTATGCAAAAAAAGGTGAGCAATATCGTTACGTTGATATGACTAATATATCATGATGGTGACAACGTCACAAATATCAAAACGAAAATTAAAACGGACACAATTACTGTTAATTTATCTTAATACACTAAATCAAACCCTATTACGAAAGCAAGCGTCGTTTTCCAATTAACATGAACTCAAACATAAGTACAAAATGTTAAAGTTAGAATAAAAAACATGTTTAGTCGTAAAATCTTATGTGATCCAATTTCACTGGAACAAAAAACCTTCTCATGTTTCATTATAGAAGATTTAAAAGTAAAAAAGAAAAAGAAAAAAAATGAAAAAGGATAAAAGAAAAGGCAAACAAAAACTGACATAAAAATTGTGCAGGAAATGGTTCGCGTTTTTATTATATAAAACTAATCAAATATACATAATAATGATTCTCTCGTTATTAGTAAAAAATTATCTAAGACTTTACCGGTTACAAGACTAAAATAAAAGAATATAGATTACTAATTTATATACCAGACTTGTTTTAATCCATGTCTTCGGTAGGAACTCCAATGTCACACCCCCAAATTCCCACTCATGGTGTCAGTCCACATGGGTGTGACCTGGCCAGGATCACAGCTCATTGGTCATATAGAACGACTCTATATGAGTTCACAATCAAACAATTTTGTAAAATAATACAAGTTTCATAAATACGCCGCGGAATATGTTTAAAATACCATAACAAAATTAAGTTGCAGCGGAATAGTTAAAATACACAGCGGAATGTAAATTGTTTTAAACACTACATAATTTGAAATGTTTTCAAAGGAATCAATGCACACAAGGCCTAGGACACGGGTCTATATGCGAGCCAGACTCCTTAGTGCTTCCTTGTGCGCATCCTAGCGTGTGCTCCATTTAGTTACATGAGAACACATGCGAAAAGTGTCAACTAAAAAGTTGGTGAGTTCACAGGTTTAGACAGACTAAAAAGTAAACAGATATATACTGGACATGTTAAGTTTAGTTATGGATCTACGATCCGTGGAGTGTGTCAGTTCATTTTACCGAAACTCGACTGTTCCCGTTTGCCTCCGCGGGTCATCGCTGAACCCGACATCAACATCGAAATTACACTCGTTATGACCTCCAGTCAACATTGGTGCCGAGTGGGGTTAGTCAAACCCAGTAGTACTACGTAATTACGACTCGTTTGTAACAACTAACGGTAAGGATAAGCGAGGACTTTAAGCGATAATAGTTACACTCGAAAATGGTTTTCACAACATACCAGTCATATATCTAAAATAGTTGCAATGTAATTCTCACCCCATAAGTTTAGCAAAACAGTTAAAGAGTAAAGTGGGCCTGTAAACTCACCTGAGTTCGTGTAGAGATTCTGTGCGAAAAATAGAGTAGCTCACCGGCTAGCAGTTACCTATATCACATAGGTACTATAAGTTTGTGTTTACATACACGTGGGTCTCACGGGACCGTGTTAGCGTTTAACAACTCCTAGTTGTTGTGTGGGTCGTGTTGACCGTGTTTGACCTAACGACCCGTTGGTGACGGTTTTGATCAAGTGTTCGTGTAACGTGCGGTTTAGTGTCGTGTGGTGTGCGCGGATACCAAAGTCACTTTCGTGAGGAAACTTACTATTTTATAGTAAGTTCCTATTTTAGGAAAGTTTCCACATTTGGCAAGTCATACCATAAATCATAATCCGATTATTCTAACATGCATATTTATCCTAAGTGGGCATGTTATCACATAACACATAGTTACACGTAGCCGGTTTAGCATGTTTTGCGCGTAAAAGTTTCTATAATTAGAAATTTACTAAAATAAGCATATGTCACAAAGTTTAGATGCAAATCTCCTCATAATATCATCATCCTAATTCTAAATAGACATTTAATCATAACCGTTATGACTAGCATGCTCCTATTCGCCAACTTGTAAAATAAAGTTACTATTTTATAGTAACTCGTGACAAATGCACACATAACATTCAATTAAGTCATAAAATCACCAATTTTCATCATAACTAATGTAACTAAGCATGTTAAACATACAACATTTAACAAATTCATCATTACTAGCAACTTCATGTCAAAAAGTTACTATATTTAGTAATAATCCTAAATATCATAACTTTGACAATTTTAACAACTCAAATGCATCAAAAATCATCACAATAGTCTTCTAAGCATCATCTTAAGCATAACTTATGGATCTAAACACATACATTAAACCATTTCATCAAGAATCATAACTTTATAATGTTAAAGTTTCCATTATTAGAAATAATAACCAAATGACCATCACATTGGTTTCAAATCGTCATTTTATACTTAAACCATATATCTAGTCACATGCATGTGGTTATTTAATCACCCATATAAATTTTGTAACTACAAAGTTATTATAAATAGCAAGTTCTTCAAAATCTCATAGTTTATCAATTTTAAACATAATCTAATCATGCAATATCCTTCTAACATCATCAAGTAACTCATTTGATTGTTCAAAACCATCCCACATGCCATGGATCATACATGCATGTGGGTTTTTCAACATTTTATAACCAAATAATGATATTTCCACAAGCACCTCATCATAGATCATCACGAAATGTTTTCTAACCATTATAGATCATCAAGAAATTCATTCAAATCAACAAACCCAAAACAAAAACTCGTGCATGTGCACTATATGTGCTTGCATGTGTGTTTCATGCTTTGCATGTGGGTTTAGTGGTGTCTAAAAGCCAAAATGGACATAGAGACTACCTTCTCGAGCTTCTAGTTGCAGGGATTCGAGTTGGATGGTAAGAATGGCAGCTCCACAGGTCGTCCTTGATGTTCCCTTGGCTGCTATGGTGGTGGTGAAGATGGTAGGCAACCTTCTAAGCCTTCCACAAGCTTATCCTTCTTAAAAAATGGCTTCCCGCTGGTTCTAACAGCTTTCTAGAGGTAGAAGATGATGTTACAAGGTGAGAATGGACGGCCACTAGCTTCTGGTTTCGAGAGATGCGGTAGTAGAGTGGCTGAGAAATGATTAAGTCTTGGTTTTATAAACATTTTGCGTGTTAGAGTCGTCGCGTACCGCGACATGGGCCAAAAAAGATTCCTCGCGTAGCGCGGATTTCGGGATTCAAATTTCCCGAAACTCGTCACGTATAGCGATAGAGCTTCTTGAGGTCCATCGCGTACCGCGATGGGTCCACTGAGAGCCCAATAGGCCCAATTCAATGTGTTGGATCCGTTCGTAGCCGTTTTCACATTTACGAACTGTCGTTTGGCCTCGTTTGAACTTCCAGGTTCAATGTGTGAGTGTCTCGTGAGGTTTCGAGTGTTGTGCTACACATTGTGCTAGACGTTCACCAACGTTCGTTATTCCAGACACGTGCGAGTGTTGTGCGATAATTTATCGAATTATCGGTGCGTTTGAACTGTTGTGCCACGTGTCACACTAAACATTCATAATTCTAGTGCCACGTATGCAATAATAATACATATTATTATTCAAAACAGAGAAATGCTGACCTGGAAATTGCGAGGTGTCACATCCAAATAGCCTCCTTGATTAGGGAATGATTAATGTTGAGTCTTCAAGCAAGCATCTTGACGATGTTTTCCACCCAGTGCGTCTTTCACTGATTCTTCACTGCAACATGGATTAAACGTGTTGGCAACTGTGGTTGAGACACGTATTCAATACACTTTCCTTAAAACAGATTTCGCACCTCTTCTCAAGACGAATGTGTCTGTCTCCCAGGATACAACAACCGAAACAGTTTGTGTACTGTCGGGGTTAACCTAGCACCTGAAAAATATATCTTAAACAAGATATTGAAGAGTTGAGAAAGTTGGAAATTTTTCAAAGTTTGTGTGTGATGGTATGTAGTATCCTTTTTAACAAAAAAAAAGACACTAATTGTCTTGTATTTATACTACAATATATTGATTTTAAGAGTTTTGACATAATACATATAATCATTACATGTAATTTGAATAGTCTTGATTTAATTAAGTAATATGAACAGTCTTAATTTTTAATTCATATTAAATTTGATAATTACTCAAGTAATTCAAATTTCCAACAAGTTGTTGTTCCATCCTACAATAATAAACCAAACTTCATTGTGAACGCAATCATCACTCCAAGGAATACAAACCTGTTACATAAACACGAGTCGAGCCAAGCATTTGGGGGCTTAAAACAACTAATAAAAATTATGCTCTTTTAGTAAATAAATATTTTGTTTTCAACTCTAATACATGTTGTTAACACACTTAACATAATATTATTTTGATAACAGAAGTAACAAAATTGTATTGAACATACATAAAAAAGTGTAACTAAAAATGATAATATATTATCATTATACCAACTAATAATTGAATATTTTAACAAAACATATAGTAATAACCAATTTTCGAAGCATGCATTCAATAAATTTTCAAAAAATAAAATTAACCTTTAATAAAAGTGAATAACTCAAAAATCAAATAAATCAATTGGTATCAATATAATAAATAACAACAAAAAATCAACAAAGTTAAGATAAAGAAAAATCTAGAAAATTCAATTGATGACTACAATAAAAAATTAAAATATCATATTAATTAAGATGAATATACAAAAAAATTAGAATGTAAAAATTAAAAGTACTTAAAAAGTTCAATTTTTAAATGAGTGAAAAAATTGAATAATGCGTGATTAATTTTTTCCTCGAAAAAACTCAAAACTACCGCACATTAAAGTATAAAATTGTTGTATTTTTTTCACTCTGATTTTTTTATTTTGGATCAATTCAATAAAATTTAACGTATATATAAAATTTGCTAAGAAATGAGACCCTAAGGTTTTGAGGGCCCCAAACCCTAGTGTTACTCTTTAAGCCTGTCGGGTCACCCCTAATAAACACGAAATATAAAAAATCGTAAGAAAAAAAACTTTCATATAACAAGTGTCTCTCACCATTTTTACCAATCGAACTTTTGATTTGTAAATTGTTTAAAATTATATTTAACATAAAAGTTAAAAAAATAATTCTATTACTGGTCACTTCCATTCAATTTGTATATATGATAATAATAATAATAATAAAAGTAGTTCTAAAGTTAATGATTAAACCTAAGTGGACTATGTTTGACTCTCTTTGGTTCTTAATTTCAGTTTAGAAAACAGTTTTTAATTTATTTATTGGTTTAAGGGGTTTTTTGTTAACCTTTAAACCATTAAACGTTGAATCAATAAGATGTCTGAATGGTTAAGAGACTTTGAATGAGTAGTGCTGAATCAAATTAAACTATTTGGTTCAACATCTGAACCACTATCCAGAGAAGCGATGTCGTCGGAGAGAAGAGGCATTCGTCAGAGAAAAGAGGAGGTTGTTAGAGAGGATGGAGAGGTGAACATGAGCCAATCCCTTTCTTTTTTCTCATTTAGACATAATCCATCTAGTTTCTCACTCCGACGTTTCTTTTTATTCAAATGATCGAAACAAACAATTTAAATCTGACCGATTCAGACATGACCTCTTTCAGACTCTTTCATACCCTACCAAACAACCCTTAACATCCTTCAATAAGTACATATTATGTTGTATATTGTTGGAGAAGGGATGGTGGTATGAATCGTATTACCAAATCAAATTATATATTTTTTTTCCTTACAAATAAATGTTGTAAAGAGAGTAATGACAAACCTAATAAAGAGAAAAACTATTAATCACGAAATTAATTAAGACATTAAAAATTGAAAAATGACCAAATTATATGATGTGACCAAGGATGTATTTATGTGCTTTGTTACGTTGGATGATAGCTAGATAGTTACGCCTTAATTTGAATATTGATAGGTTGTCACTTTATTATGTGGACCTTGGCTACAAGGATCTTTTTAGTCCTTGTTACTTTTATTGATTATTAGAACATATATAATATATAGGAATTGAAGTTTGTTAAAAGCTTGATCAGTGTAACGCAAGTCACGTAGGCGTCACACAAGAGGTTTGAAGTGGGCTTGGTATATGTGCAATGACTCAATGAGAGGTTTGATGGAGTGCGATATTATTGTTTTATAATGGTTTAAAAAAAATCTACAAGTAGCTTCACAATCGTGACTGTCACACAAGACTGGTCACGCCTCGATCATGGGGATTGTGTAATGGGGTGAAGATGTGACGAGGGGCTTGAGGCTGGTCACAAGGTGAAGGTCACACTTCACTACATATGGTCTTATGATTTTGAACCATTTTTGTGATTGCTAATTAATCCATAATCCGCATTTAGTTTATATTACTGCCTTGTTAAAACAACCAAGTGTACCGTAGTATTTTAATGGTTTGTTTTTTTTTTTTACAATAATTCACTATTTCCAATTTTAGCAAATGGGGTTGGGATTTTAAAGTGTTGTTGATTATGCGGAGAGGTGGTGGTATGAGACTATGACCTGGTTGAAAAGGTTATGTAAGAGGCTAAGAGCATCGATCTCCTACTCAGAACATGAAACATACACAAACAACTTTTTCTCATACTAAACTAGTTTTTAGTTTCTAAAATTCTAAATTATTTTTTTAATAGCTTTAAATGTAGACATTCAAATAGGGCTGTCATAACGGGTCAGACACGACCCGTTAAGACACGACACTCCTTAAGACACGAAACACGAACACGACATGAATTCTTATCGTGTCTGTTTTTTCAAACACGAACATGACCCCTTAAAAACACGTAAACACGAAAAGACCCGTTAAGGAACATGTTAACAATTAACACTATAAATGACCTGTTAAAAAACCTGTTAAAACCCGTTAAAGAACTATGGTTAGATAATTAGAAATTTTTTAAAACTAATCGGTTAACCACATATTTTATTATATTATTTATTATAAATTTTAATTTTTAAACAGATCTTAACATGTCTTAAAGGATCTTAACATGTATTAACAAATCTTAAGAGGTCTTAAAGGGTCTTAGCGGGTTTTACCTGTTTAGACACGAAAAATAAACAGGTCTTAACGTGTCGACCTGTTTTAGACACGAAACATGTTAAAGTCGTGTCGTGTCGTGTTAACGTGTTCGTGTTTGAAATTGCCAGCCCTACATTCCAAATGGGATTTCAACTGTCACATTTGATTTGTGCTACGGGGCATACGTTTGATCCCATACAAAATAACCCTACAACTAGGTAAATCCCTTCACCTCGTCTCAATAAATATGTCTTGACTCGAATTTAAACCCGAGACCTCTTATAAGTTAACAGGGTAATCATTACGTTTGAAGCTTTTGGTTAAATTTATAAATTAACTATGTTAAATCTCATGTGTTACACGGATTGAATATATGTGTTGCATTAGTTGAATAAACATATGTATATTATACTACATAATATAATTTGTTAATACTTAGATTCGTTAAAATATATCATTAAAGAAATAAACTTTAATGTGATAATTAGAAATTTTGTTAAGTTAATTTTTGAAATATTTTATTTTAACTATGTATCAACGTTTTTATGTATTTGATAAATATTAACTCTATTAAAATATAAATTACTTATTCAAATATTTTTTGATCATATATGAACATGAATTGCAATTAATATTAATACATATGAAAAATTAAGTATTAGTACTTGGAATTTTTAAAAAATAAATTAATATAATAATTGGTCAAATTTGTTAATTACTATTAATAAATAATTGTTAATAAATGTATTAATTATCTAAATCTATGGTGAGAAAAATAAATTAAAACATGCTTTATTGCATGACACGTGTCAAATAAAAACATTTATTTATTATATAAGATATGTTATTATAGTGAATGAAAATTCCAAAAAACTTTAAAATAGTTTTTTTTATGAAACTCAAATATTAAACGTTACATAATTGAACACACATTAACATTTTAGATATTACCGTTGGAATTTGAAATTTTAATGTCAACTAGAACATAGATATCTTGTAAGAAAGGCATTATTATTATACAAATAAATAATCAAAATCATTTGAAAATGACATTAAAATTTAAATGTGTCTTGTAGTTATCATTTTTTTATTAAGTTTTTCATAACATCTTTCATAAAAGACAACAAACTTTTAAATGATTTAAACAAAATCAAAGTGAAAAGCATCTTGATTACTTTTGCTAAATCAAAAGTAACTAACCCGTTTGTGTGAGAATTTTTGTACGAAATGTCCCTCGTGTGTAAATTACATAGGCTTGATTTAACAGCAAAACCAAGCGACGTTGGTCTCAAGGTCGATTATGACACATTTTCACCAAACCAGATACACAAATGGCAACATAACTAGCCAAGTTTTTCTTGAACGACAATTAAACTGTCTCGTCGTGCTGTTTTCAGTTATCTTGTCGATTAATATCTTATAGATAAGATCGATTTCTCAATCTCCGACCTTGAGACACGTGTGCCCCCAGATGCGCGGGAACCGGATGTAATCCGTAAACCCTTGCCCCCTAGGTTCGAACACGGGATTAAAGCCCTGATTCGTTCCTTCACCTGGATATCCATTAAATTGCACTCAACAAGATTCGAACCCAAGACCTCCACATTGGGAGGGTGAGCCTTTACCAGCTGAGGCAATTATATGGATACATAATTAGCCAGGTAACTCAACAAGCAATTAACATGATATATAACAGGGGATTAAAAAAACACTTTAATATAATAGTTATAACCTATTTAGTTTTGATAAAAATGATTTAGGAAGCTGATATTTTTTTTAACGACAACTGTCGATAGGTGGGCACGTCCCTAAAGGAAAGATCGTACATCAACGTCGTACGTCATAACCTATATCTCTCAAATTCATGAGGAAACCCACCACTGTGGTAAAAACCTTCCAGATTCATGATTTGAACTTGAGACCTCAAGAGGGTTAAGTTGTATCCCTCATTCTCCTTAATATTTGCTAAATTGATAAGAGATCCTATTAAATGTGAAATAAAAAACAATTGTCCGTTGCTAAAAAATGCGAAAGGTAAGTTAAAAATTAGACATTACACACGAATTTATTGCACTTGTCCTTATAGTTATAAGTATGCTATTTTTGTATTTACTAATGGATGGGGTTTGATATATTAAAAACAATTTTTATTTAAAATATAAAAACAATACAAGAAAATATAATTTAGTAAAATAAAAATAGATCCAGTACAAAAAATAGACGTTTTTATGTTTGAAGCGAAATCTTGTTTTATATTTGATACTATGTCTAAGACATAGTGGACCTATCAACCTAACACATAAATGTATGTGGGGTTTCATTCAAAATGAACAAATACAAGACTTATATGTTAGATTTAGGTTTATTTTTTTTAAGGATGAGATATTTTGTTTTGCACCAACAATCTTATCATAAAATTGAATGCTACACAATTGCACTTCTAATGCACTACAAACATCTAATCATCATTTTTAACTTAAAGTTTCATTTGATAATCTAAGACTCATATTTTTGATATATATTTAATCTTTTATATCAGAAGTCACATGTTTAAATATGACAAAAAAGAAATTTAATTACATTAAGAAAAACTTTGACACAAGGCTCTAAGATCAACTCTTCATAGTAACATGATCAAACAGAAGAACCACACACACATCATAAATGGAGTCAATCATGGCTCTAGTACCACATTTTATGATGTTTTTAACTGACATCCGTCAAACATTAAGTTCACATGATGTTTCACTCTAAATATAGGCATGTAGCAGCTACATAAGATATATATTCAATTATTCAAAAAATGTCTAGGAATATGTAGTCATAATCAATCAAACACATGTACCACTCGATCCTTAACTAAGGTCTATCAGTTGTAACATCAAATCAATTGCATCAAGCCATCAAGGATACATGGAGAAACCATTACAATCAATTTTGTGAAGAGTACATAAACAATTTATCATTGTTGCCTCGGTATCCAATGATACCAAGACATAGGCAATGACAACATTACAAATATCAAAAGATAGACGGAAAATAACTGTCATGGCTATCATTCCGTCATGAAAACACTAAACGTATCCCCGTCTAAAAGAAACTCACCCTCAAGGACACGCAAACTCAAATGTAAACCCAAAGTGTGGAACTTGTGATCCATCACATGAAACACGTGCAACCAACTAGCTCTTCTATTAAAAATTATTACTAAATCTCTGACCTTTTAACATGAAAGATATACATCCCACCTAACGCGTATGATATAAATTGATATAATATGTTGACAATCTTAATAATGTGTAACCTGAAAAACAATATTATTATCTGGGTTTGGTTATTTACACATCCAAATTATTTAATTTAATACCCACCAGCCCTATATGCGTCGTATAGCACCATACGACGCTTATTACAAGGCATACGTCATATAGGGATCTATACATCATGTACAACAACTAGTATGCCTGTCATTTTTGGCAATAATTGAATGTCATACAGCACGTGGAATATTCTACGTGACGTATAAGAACTTAGCACCGATATTCTGAGCAAATTTATAAACTCTGTTTTCAAATTGGTACATATTATTCTCTATATTAAAAACCAAGTTGGATATAGAGAGTAATGAATAGTTCACCAGTAAAATAGTGGCCCCCCTTGATTGCTTTTTCACCTGGCTAAAAAAAAGTGGTAAAACATCTTGCTTTTTCGGTCACCTACAAAATATAATAAAAAAGATGAAAATGAACATCTTGGTGAATTTTTCGGCGGTATAAATAGATAATAATTTGTGTTTTCATTGCCCCATTCATTATAAATAATTACTACATATATTATTATTACATTATTTTTTAACGTGTTAGAAGACAAACCCCTAAAGCAAGATTTTAACCGTCTTATATACTAAAACTCATTACTATATATAATTAAATGTAATGAAATTGAATAGTAAAAATATAAATATTAAATAGAGGGGGTCCATGATATTATATATATATATAGGGAAAAGATAAAATGAAAACCACATCTCAATGAGAAAACCGAGAAAAACCGCGAAAATCATGCAAAAATCACGTAAAAAGAACGTTTTTTTTAATTTTTTTTACAGGTTTGTAACACTATTGGGCACATTTTTATAAAAAAACCAAAAAAACGCCGACCAAATATTTTAAAAAAAATATTTTATAAACCCACATAAAACCTACGTAACAAAACGTAAAAAAAATTGTGTTTACGTTTTGTTACGTAGGTTTTACGTGGGTTTACAAAATATTTTTTTTAAAAATATTTGATCGGCGTTTTTTTGGTTTTTTTTATAAAAATGTGCCCAATAGTGTTACAAACCTGTAAAAAAAATTCAAAAAAAAATTACGTTCTTTTTACGTGATTTTTGCATGGTTTTCGCGGTTTTCTCATTGAGATGTGGTTTTCAAAATAACCATACCCTATATATATATATGTAGGGGAAGGTTCCCCTAAAAAGTGTATTTTGCCTAAGAAGGCTAAGAAGGATTTTAAAAAAATTGAAAACCGACTCAAACAAACTCCGAACTAACTCATTTTTGCGTCATTGGAACCGTCTTGTTGAACCTTAAACCCGGAACGTTAAAACCCAAACCATAAACCATAATACTAAAACTTAAACTTTAAACTCAAACAATAAAGCCTAAAGATAAAACCTAAAAGTTAAAAATCAAGCCCTAAAACCTAAACTTTATAGATAAACTTTAAATCTAAAACTTAAAAGCTAATATTATAGAGTTCGACGATATGGTTCCAATGCCATCAAAATGAGCTCAATCGGAGTTCGTTTGGGTCGGTTTTAAATGTTTTAAAAATCCTTTTTAGCCTTCTTAGGCAAAATACACTTTTTATTTGATCCTACCCCTATATATGTATATATATAATATTAAATAGTGTGTGTGTGTGTATTAGTAGTAATGTATAGTGCATAAATGTTTGATCCATGTAGTGATATTTTGAAAGTTTAGACATGGACCAAAAAAAGTTTTTTTTTACTTTAAAAATTAGTAAACACAAATGAAAGTATAGATTTGATTTTTATTAAATTTGAAAGACTTGCTTATAGAATTGGGTTTTTATCGGTTTATGGTTTATGTTTAAGCTTTATGGCTTATGTTTTTTTTTTCTTTTTTAATTAATGTAGAACCACTTACATTAATAAAAAAAATAAGAAAAAACCTACAACTTTAGATTTACTTTCATGTGGGCCTCAAAATAATAAGATGTAGTTATTCGGTTAAAGCAATAAGGAATGGTTAACATTCGAACAATTCCCTATACATATATATATATATAGGGGAAAGATCAAATAAAAAGTTTATTTTGCCTAAGAAGGCTAAAAAGGAATTTCAAAACCTTGAAAACCGACCCAAACGAACTCCGATTGAACTCATTTCGATGGCATTGGAACCGTCTCATCGAACCCTACAATATTAGCTTTTAAATTTTAGATTTAACAATTAGTTTAAGAATTTAGATTTTAGGGCTTGATTTTTAACTTTTAAGTTTTATCTTTAGGTTTAGAGTTTTTATTTAAAGTTTTGGTTTTAGTATTAGGGTTTATTTTTTATAATTTAGGGTTCGGGTTTTAGGGTTCGACAAGACGGTTCCAATGATGCAAAAATGAATTTAATCGGAGCTTGTTTGGGTCGGTTTTTGAGTTTTTAGAAATCCTTCTTAGCCTTCTTAGGCAAAATAGACTTTTTAGGGGAACCCTCCCCTATATATATATATATAGAGAGAAGATCAAATGTTAACCCATATTTATTCCGTTAAGTAAATAACTACATCTTATTATTTTGAGACTCACTTTAAACTAAATTTAAAGGTGTATGTTTTTTCTTCTTTTTTTAATTAATGTAACTAATGTAGGCCCGACTTACATTAATTAAAAAATTAGAAAAAACCTACACCTTTATATTTACTTTAATACGGGTCTCAAATTAATAGGATATAGTGCATAAGTGTTTGATCCATGTAGTAATGTTTTGAAAGTTTAGACTTGGAAACGAAGAAGGTTTTTTAACTTTGAAAATTACTAAACACAGATAAGGGTTTAAATTTGAGATATTTGCTTAGATATTTGGGTTATTATTAAATTTGAGAGATTTGCTTATAGATTGGGTTTTGTTGGTTTAGGGTTTAGGTTTAGGCTTTATAGCTTAAGGTTTAGTTCGTAATGAGATGATTGATTTTGCTATATAACTTATGCTTTTGCAGATGATATATAATACCCGTTTTCGGAAGTATACTGTGATAACGCGCCGCAACGCGCGGGTGGAATAAACCTAGTTAATTTAAAATTTTGAAAATATAAAAATAAATTTGATTTTTTAGACCACAAGTCGACCGATGCCGCGGTGCGTTAATGGTCGCCCCTAAAACCCTAAACCCTAACAATCAATCATCAGATCCCCAATCTCGCGATATTGGCTATGGCTTCAAGATGCAACAGATTCGTAAACAAATCGTCAATTTCAAATCTCAAATCCGCTTTCATGTCTGCCTCCATGCCCAAATCTCCTGCCTCCGCCTCGTCCCCAAAATTCCATCTTCCATCCAGATCGACCGCCTCACCGGTTCCTCGCTTTTCAGCTTATAGGTATTTGATTTCTTATAAAAAAACACGATTCATCTGATTATCAAATTCATGTTTACAACTGAATTGAGTAAACATTTCCTCGATCAGGTGGTTTAAATGTGGTCAAGTAAACGTCTTATCTGTTATCTAATTGGAATCCACTTTGTAATAAACTAAATTTGAAATAGTAGTCGGATTAGTGCAAACTGCAAAGATACAGTGTTATCATGGTATGAGAGACGATAATCTTGCGGATATTAGAAACTGATGTATGGTTGTTGAATGAAGGGAACATAAATTACTGAGTCGTAGGATATGCAATCTTGCTTATATAAGAAATTGGGTTTGTATATTTCATTCAAATGTTCCATCTCGAATTCGAATTTGAAATAGTTTGTTCTGTAAAGCAAATGGTATTAGGTTGAGTCGTAGGATATGCAATCTGAGAAATTTGGTCGACACCTAGGATTGAGTCTCTGGTCCCACCAGTCAATTCGAGATTCTTTCCCTCTTGAATTGGAGGTACTGGTTGTTATCAAGTTTGTATAAATTTGTTTAAACCTTACAAATCACTCCTCATATTATCTCATGGTAAGAATTGTTGAATATCTTGTCACTAATGTGTTGTGGTTGATTTTGCTGTAAAAATTTGAGATGTTAAGCTCCATTAAGTAGATGGTTATGCGTAATTTCAAATAGTTTGTAATAATGTACCTGATAGGTGCCCATCAGAACTTGGATGTGTGCAGTCATTGCTACCCCTACATAATGCAGTTTCTGCAGCTAGATTGACTTCCTGCCTGAGCACTACTTCAAGGAGTTGCAGATCTCTTTCACAGGGTACACACTGTTACACCTCTCCTGTTCTCTAGTATGGTCTTTTCTTATTTGACTGTGAGTCACAGCTTGTTACATGCAACATGCAAGTTTTGGGTGTACCATTAATTTCTTGGTTGACTCAATATGCGTGATCATTTGATGCGTGGGAAAGTGATTGCCTTTTGGTTCTAAGTTGTAATGGAATTTTCTGCGTGTGCATGTTATAGAAAGTAGGTTATTGTGTGTCTCAAGTAGCTGAGTCTTAACTGAAAGGAAATAATAGGGATATCTCTTATTTAAGATAAGCCAATGAGAATATGCTTTGTTTAGATAATGACTGTATATGTTATAGAAGTAAGCAGTTTATTAAGATAAATACCACCACATGAGAATCCATCCCATTGTCTTCACAGCTTATGCCAGCATTAGAATACACCATAATTTTGAACTTAATTATATTCAAATAGAACATGAACTCTTGACTGTATCTTAAAACTGAGTGTAATCAAAATCCTTATTCATCAGAAATTTGGAGAACACATTTTCTGGTTGACATAGCATCTAGAGTGTGAGAGGGTGCGTTGATCAGGTATTTGACTGGAGTTTGGTTCCTGCAGGCACATGATTTCTTAATGCATGAAAGAAATGAACTGGGATTTACAAGACTTGTCTTCATATCAAGTATGAGCACTCACCAAGTCAAAAGATGTAGGCTTATAAGTAGATTGATTTATTACCACCATGGTCTTTGTGCTTATTACTTATGCCTTCAAGTTAATGAGAAAACTTTACGGAGTGTTTAGTGTATGATTGGTTTGCTTTTTTTTTTCTTTTTCTTTTTTGCTGAAGGACAAATATCGACACCTCTATGAGGCCATATATTAATTAAGCATATGATTATATTTAACCCGAACTTTCCAGTGTTCATTTTATTCGTCATCAAACCTTATCCATTATATGCACTTGACCTTCATGAATGCTTTGGTCTGTTTGCTTGTTTGATGCATATTTCCTTGTGCTATACGTGGCTAGTTCAATTTCAGTAGTACCAACAGATAATGAACGCCTCACAACTGCCTTGCATAAGTCATAGGGTCAAGCAACATATTCAAATTGTGGTTCATCTTACTGCAACTAATGTTAGCAAACTATCAAAGGACAAAGGGTAAAATAGACTCAAAATTTGTGCATTTCCATTTGCTTATAGATTATATGGCAAAATTTTAGACGTTACAAATATCTTTTCTTCAGCAAACAAATCCCTGTGCTGCATTTAGCTGAAATTAGAGTATATAGTAACAATACTTTTCTTTTCCCAGATGCATTTGATGGATCGTGATACATTTTGCTGCGTGTAGAGGTGGGCCCAACTCATTATAATAATAGCAAGGAATTTTATTCGGAAAATATGCCCTGCATTTGATGATTTGCAAACCCATTTTTTATCTTAAAATGTTGTTTATTTGCTGAACTCTGTGAATTGCTTAACACTAGGATCCTCATTGTTTTGTGTTAAGTGCTAACAACATATTTGTGAATATAATTTAAAATTCAAAACATTTTCATGCATGTGTGAGGAGTTTGTGATGTATATAGCTCAGAGTAGAGTATCTAGTAACATGAAATTCTCGTTTTCTCAGATGAATTTGATGGAACGTGATACATTATGCCGTTTCTAGAGGTTGGGCCTGCTTCATTATGCTAATATAATGATTTTTATTTTTTGATCCACTTTACCAAATAATTGGAAGTTACTCATTTAGATAGATAGACAAGAAGATTCTTTTATTCTTTTGTGTAACATCTTGCAATATTTGGTAGCACACGACGATATAGAAGGTCGTATCCGTATCTGATCTTGGGTTCTTTTTGTTTGAACTAGAGCTGGGTTTATCGGTTCCAAGGTGACCTGTTAGCAGATATTTGGACTGAGAAACTTTACCTCATCAAACAAGAAGCCAGGTTCTGTAATTCATCCCAATTATTTTGTAGTTCATAAAAAGTGCTTGAATCTTTACAAAACAGTATAACAGATGCTGATTGTTTTTAATTTCATAAACACTCTCGAACGTGAATCGAGCATTAAACCTCACTATACTTGTTCGGTGTTTACTTACAACCTTCGGATATGTTTCTTGTTCTGGCATTGCTGCCTTTATGTTTCGGTTTTATTTTTATTTTTTCTCAATGGGTGAGATTCAAACTGAGTTTCACAATACAGCAATTGACCGTGTCTCCCGTTTTAAGTGCTCTAATATTTGATCGTGTGCATCTTACAAAAGAATGTTAGTGCATAGTTTGGATTGTTGCGGTTCTTGCCAGGGTGCGTGTGGGTCGGTTTGTGACTTAAAAGACGTAACCATAACTGAACTTTCAGGTAACTAGACATTGATAACTGGTTGGTTTTGGTTAATACAGTTTTGCTTAATCGGTTTTACATTTTGATTTGGTTCGTTAATGGGTCGGCTAAAACCATAGTATACGGGTTCCAAGAGATTGAATCTTCTCCTTAGATTTATATTCATACATGACGCGCGAACATAGCTTAATCTCTCTTTTGGTCATACTAGAGTTGACAGAAACAAGATATTAAAATCATGAGTTTATGTATTTAATCTTTGTACAGACGATGAAACAAATTAGTTAACAAATAGATATATGAATAGGGGCTGGTTTAAATACAAATGTTTTTTTTTTTTTTTCAACGTGAAGGTACGAAGTCTAAATGATCACACAAGTGACCAGTGTTAATTGTTAGTGTATGATTTTATTATGCAGATGCAGAGTTATCACACAAATGAAATTATCACGTAGATGGTTTGTGTGTGATAATCCAGTGTCTGAGTGACAAAATCACCAAGAACAATTAACACTCGAGTGATTTTCATACAAGAAAATTTAATGTTCGTGTGAATTTCTTATGCAAATTTCGTATTTGCACCTAAAACATCATTTGTATTTTAAACTGTATATATATAAATGAATTTGAATTCTATCTATAAATCAATCAGACATACCTAGGAAATCACATTCGTAATAATGGGTCCTTTAAAATGAAACTAATGTAGATAACTGAAATACGTTAAAACTGTGAGAACCGTTCATACAATTTGTTTTTAGGCAATTAAAAAATAAGTATCAAATGGTACCTAGATATGAACTCTGAATTTAAGATTTTTTATCGGATTTGAATCCTTAATGATTGTTGTTACTTGATATTTGTTTATTCCTGATTAAAGCTCTCTCTTTTTTTTTTTATGCAGTTATTAGGCTTAGTTGCCGTATTTTGATATCAATTTTTTGGTAAAACAGTGTAAATAAATGAGCATATGTTGGTCAATGACTCAATTGGTGGAAATAGAGGCGAGAATAAAACCGGACCCGGAACCGGCAAACCCCCGAACCGGATATACCCGAACCGATGGGTACAAACGGGTCCGGTTTTTAGACAAATTAAAACCGAAACCGAGAAAATCGGAATTGATTTCACTTGTACCCGGCCAAAAACCTGAACTGGTCGAAATCCAGAACTGGAACCAAAACCGGGTATTGACTTTGTTGACCTGAACTGAAACCGACTGGAATAGAAACCAGTTTCGGAACCGGTTCCAAAAAAACCCGATTTACGCACCTCTAGGTGGAAATGTTAAATCTAAAACATATAATAATGTGCCATCTTAGACTTTGGGCCAAGTCTCCTGCAATAATGCTTGTCTCGAGGCTGAAACATGTCACTTTTGATACTAATCTCTTATACCAACTTCTATTACAATTATATCATCAAAACCGATTGGTCCAGAAGTAATTATACGACTTTTCTTATAAAAAGTCATTGGTTTAAGTCTCACTTGAAGCAAATTTGTTATGTTTTGAGTCGGAACGTTCTTCAAGTTGTGAGTTCCCTTCTCGACGAGGTGGGTTGGGTATTATGCTACTGTTCTTTATAACGAATAGAATTATCCATTTACCAGAGTGATCTCGTTTATCTGGGTCTTTGGTGTTTAAAAAACTACCACTATATCTTGTGATAAAGAATAATAACGTGAGTAAGAAATTTGTGTTATGCGACTGCTTCTCAATGACATCCATCAAGCTCATGATCACCGTTTCAAATTTTGCTTCTAATTAGCATGTACATACATTCCAAAGGTCAAAAACAAAATAATCCATCAATATCGATAACAGTTAAGCCAGTAGTAAAGGATTCATGATTTCTCATCACACGGGGTTTGGGGGGGGATATGAGTTGGGTCAAAATGAGTCAGATAAGGTAAAAATATAATTGGTCATCGCTCACTACTGGCTGGTTCTTCAAAGTATGTGCACAGATCAGAGATGAGACAAAATAATAGTTAAAGAATCAAAACCAACTATTCATCTCATCTTAATTCTCAAATCGGTTTGGGATAGAACTAATTCCAATTTAAATCGAAAGATTGATTTTGCTTTCTAATCCAGTACGTGCATAATATGAACCAAATCAATTTAAACCGTTTTTAATCCCAAATTAAAGCAATTAAAATCGCTTTCATATCCAAACCTACCCGATTTAACCAGTTTTCAATCATGAATTATAGCGATTAAAACCGCTTTCAAAACCCAAACCTGCATGTGCGGCCTGAGGGAAGGGCAAACCCGAGCTCCGTCCCGGGCCCATTGTTTTTAGGAGGCACAAAATCTACCTACTCTAATAAAGGAGTATTTCTAGGAGACATGTGGCACGTCTTGGTTAAATATGAAAATGTTTTTCCCGCCTCTCTCTCATACTAAATAATATTAATTTTTAATAATTATATTATATAATTAAATATTAAAAATATAATTTTACTTATTCCAATAATTACTAATTTAAAATTGGGGCAATTACATATATCCACCTATAAACCTCATTTATTACATATATACCCAATCCAAAATTTTAATTACATATATCCCCCTATAAATTTCATCTATTACATATATACCCAATCCAAAATTTTAATTACATATATTCCCTCCTCTAATTCTAAAAATTTCAAGTATACCCATTTTAATATATTATCCGATCCGGAAAAAGTAGTTTTTGTATATCTAAAACCCGACCCGAATCTAAAATCTTTTTATTCGACCCGAAAAACCCGAACTGGATTTTGGATGAGGTTTTTCGGGTTTCGGATACGATTCATATTTCGAATTTTTTCGAGTTTCGGATATTTTAAACACCCCTATTTACGTATGTTTACATTCAAAATGTTACAATGTATAAAGAGAGTAAAGTTGGGTATATATGTATTTAAATTTTTTAGTTGAGTATATATGTAATTAGACCTTAAAAGAAGGGTATATATGTAATTAAATTTTTTAGTTGGGTATATATGTAATTAGACCTCAAAAGAGGGGGATATATGTAATTATACCTTTAAAATTTAATAAACAATAAGAATTATTCGATTATATCTTATCATAAATATACTTTTATAACTATTAAATATTTATTATTATTTAATATAAATAAAATATATATTTTATTATTCAACCCGTGTAATACACGGGTTTTCTTAGCTAGTTTTTGATATATATTTATATATAGAGATTTGTTCAAATGAGAATCAACAAGTTGCAGGAAAAATATAAAAAACCATTTATAGAAAATGATTTAAGGGATACAAAAAATAAATTCTTTTAAAGTATAAAAAGTTAATCTCATGCCCTTTAAATTAGAGGTGTTCATCAGTTCGGTTAACGGTTTATTTGGTTTTCAATTTTTTTTTCCAATCCAAAAACCGAACAGAATTCGAGAAATGATTCGGTTCGGTTAAAACCGGAAAACCGATTAAAAACCAAATAAACCGATTAAAAACCAAATAAACCGATTAAAAATCGAATAAACCGATCCAAATATATAGAATTCAACCTTAATGTTATTAACAAGATAATAAATAAGTAGTTAGCCAAACAAACCGAATTTAAAAAAATTGGAACCGATAACCGAACCGAAAAACAAACTTCGGATACAGTTAGAAACCGAACCATAAACCGAATTCGAAATTCAGTTCCTTCAGCTACAAATATGGTTCGGTTTTCGGTTTATTTGAACACTACTACTTTAATATTTGACTTCGTTAAAGAGTTTTTTCTGCATGTTTACAAAACCCAATTTAAACCTATTACTCAGCAAAAATAATTTGTAAAGTTTTAAATTTTGCGTGGCGGGAGTGGAGAGGTCGCCAGCGATAGTCGCCAGAATACTGAAAGGTTAAATTTGTAATTTAAACGTTGCAACAATTTCATGCTTTTGTATGTTGTTGAGTCATCTGGTGCGAAATTTTGGGTATGTCTCTTGTTTCTCTCTCTATACGTATACAATTCTATATGTATTGTAATAACCTTCGACTTAGCGTCTTGATTTCTAAAATTAATCGTTGTGTTTCGGAATTCGATGCGATTCATGTTGATGGATTGAGAGTGTTCGAAGGTAAATTTGTTACCGATATGTGTTTATTTGATTTGTTGGTTGGGGATCGGTAAAACCCTAGATAGATCGTTCGTCGTTTCTTCTTTAGATGTATAAAATTTTCGGAGATTTCGTTAATTTTATATGCGTATAGATTTCTATATGTATGTGACGTTGTGGATGGATTGAGTATGAGATCGGAGAAGCTGTCTAGGGTTAGACGTTGAGTTGAATCCTCCGTTGATGGAGGATACTGATGAAGATTTCTTTGATAAATTGGTTGATGATGTTGATGATCATTATGCAACCACTTCATCAACCACTGTAAACGAAATCACCAATGTGAGTCGTTCTGATGAGGCTAAAACTAATTCAAGCATCGATGGTGGTAGAAATATAGTTAAAGAATTGGGCAAAGTAGGTGAACAAGATGATCATAGAGCTTCTTCTGTAATTAGTGCTCGTCTCAAAGATGATCGAGTGGACCCTGGTCAATATTTAGTGTCGTCTAATACATACTCGTATGATCATGTAAATCAAGAACATAATAATTTGGATTCTTATCTTGGAACTGGGAGTGGGTCGGGTGTCAAGGAGGTGCAGTGGAGTGCTTTTACAACCGATCCTGTAAATAACTGCGTTAATGATTTTGGATCATATGAGGACTTTTTCACAGAATTTGACCATGGTTTGGTTGACCCGACTGTTAAAGGGGATAATCTTGTTAACAGTGAAGTTAATTCGGTTGGTGGTTCATCACATGTTGGGAGTGTTTTAGATTATTCACATCAATTTCAAGAGGGTCAATCTAATACTACTTCTGGAAGACAAAGTACAGATGGCCAGGATCTGAATAGTAGTCAGTATTGGGAGAATCTTTATCCAGGATGGAAGTATGATACAAATACTGGACAATGGTATCAAGTTGATGAAGGCTACGATGCACCGTCAAATGCTCTGGCAGATAATGCAAGTTCTTCATCTGACTGGACTGTTTCAAATGTGAAAACAGAGGTCACTTATTTGCAGCAAACTGCCCAATCTTTGATAGCAGAAAAAGGCGCAAATGAAAGTGCCATGAGCTGGAGTCCAACTTCACAAACTAGTCACACTAACGAGAGTTTTTCAAATTGGAGTCAAACATCACAAGGAAATAACAGGTATCCCCCACATTTTTATTTTGATCCCCAATATCCAGGTTGGTATTATGACATGAATGCTCAAGAATGGCGGTCTTTAGATGCATATAATTCTCAGAAAATTGATCAAACTAGCTCTTCTGCAAGTAATAGCTATTATGAAAATGACCAGTTAGATAAGCTGTCTGGAGTAGACTATAACGGGAACGATTCTTTTGAAAAACATCAAGGTTGGCAGCCGGATACTGTTAACAATCTTAACCAACAGCAATCCTATGGTGCTAATTTTTGTGTAGATAAGACTGCTAATCAACAGCAATCGTATGATCATGGTGGCATGGTTTCATCTTTTAATAAATCTAGTCAGGCTTGTAACGAGCTTCCGGCTGTTTCTGGGAGTGGGAATTTTGGTCGAGCATTTAGTCAACCAATGATGGTGCAAAGTAAGGCGATCAATGCTACAAAGGTGTATGCGAGTCAGAACCAATTAAACTATTCTCAGCAAAGCGTTCATCGAAGTGGACATAAAAAATCTTATGGGTCTACTGCTGGAAGGTCATCTGCTGGTCAACCTCCTCATGCATTGGTTACTTTTGGTTTTGGTGGGAAACTAATTGTGATGAAGAATACAAGTGCTATAATAAGTTCATCATATGGAGGCCAAGTGAGCTTTTAAATCTTTATCCTCATCAGTCGTATATATGTACTTTCTTTAGCTTCATCCTGTATTAATATAAGATTTGCGCTATTTGAGGTTATTTAGTTGGTATAAAACGGTAACTAACTTTGTTCAGAAATTTGTTTTGGGTAACACACTTTATATGTACTCACAAAGGGACTAAAACTTTCTAAGTATTATTTTAAGGTAATCTTCTTATGAATTGGTTTTCATGTGCCTTGTCAGCAAGGCATGCTCCGCATCAGAAAAAAAGTTTACTTAGTCAAAATTGCCTATCAGGTCATCATTTTGATCGGAATCAAGGTCAGATTACATTGAATCAAAATTTTTGAAAGTTGTTTCATCAGCATTTGTGAAAGTTGGTTACCTTTTCAAGGGTAGAAGATAAAGAAGGCACCATGAACACAAATCAAACAAAAAGTTGGTTATGTTTATGCAATTTGCCATTTCCATGATTTATAAGCTCTTTTTCAGAAAGTAATTAAACGCGGGTGTGCATATATACAGGAGATCATTAAAGATTAATGGTTTAATTGTTTTTATTTAAGGTTCAATTAAGCATTATTTGAAAGCTATGACCGCCTCTTGCAACCAGATTAATCTTTTAATTTGACTCTCTTTATTATTTCGATAAAACATGCATTGGTTCCTTTTATTTTACCCTAAGACGTTTGCCAGATTAATCACAAATGTTTGTTTGTCTTATTGAAGGACTGTAGTGCTGGAACAATTTCTGTTCTTAACCTGGGGGAAGTTGCTACCAAAGTAGGTGATGCGTCAAGCAGTGGGGCAGGTGTACATAGTTACTTTAGAACTCTTTGCCGTCAGTCGTTTCCTGGTCCACTGGCGGGTGGAAATGTTGGTAGTAGAGAGTTGAATAGATGGATTGATGAAAGAATCACACACCCTACTGACGCAAATTACAAAAAAGACCAAGTTCTGAGGTTGCTCCTTTCATTGCTAAAAATAGCTTCACAGCACTATGGGAAATTGCGGTCTCCTTATGGAACTGATACTACATCAAAGGTAAATTCTAATTTTGTAGGTTTTTCCAGTGTAAATAGCAATTCTAATAACATACTATAAATTGATCAAATTAATTTATTTCATTTTTAAGTGATGAGTGCCAAAGCCTTTGCACGTGATAACACTATGAATGCTCATATTGGTGCTTTGGTACTTGAACCAGGAAAATGATGCTCCAGATGTTGCCGTTGCTAGACTGTTTGCTTCTGCAAAGAAAAACAATGCAGAATATGTTGATTATCGAGCTTTCTCCAACTGCTTGCAGCACTTGCCTTCAGAGGGACAGACCAGGGTATTCATCTTTATTTTTTAAATTATAATTTATTCCCATATTAGGATAACAATTTTTCATCCCTTTGCAGTTTTCGCTTTTTTTTTTTTTGTTTTATCTCTAACAGATCAATTAATTTTCTTAGCTAAAAAGGTAACATATCAGAAGTCTCTTACACTCTATATTAATGCATAAACATCCTGAATCACTTTACTCAAATAATCTGATTAATTGATTATTAATGTAATTATCTAGTTTTTTGAACACATTTAAAGCAATAGTTACTTAAAGTAATTTATAAAAAAATAGCACATTGTTTGCAGGTCAACACAACCTGTTTCAGCCTGCTATATACTAGAAATATTTAACCATTTTGACCCAAACCTGTTTTGACCTTTTAATAACCCACTTGTTCCCAAACCTCTTGATCTGCACCCCTCATTCTTCAACTGCTTATGTGTATATGACTTTAGGCAATTGCTGTTGAAGTCCAAACCCTGCTGGTGTCTGGTAGAAAGATGGAAGCCCTTCATCGTGCGCAAGAGGGTCAGTTATGGGGACTTGCCCTTATTCTTGCAGCACAACTTGGTGATCAGGTTAGTTTTCTAAGCTTTGATTATTTTTTTGTTAACATGAATTATAATTGTTAAAATTTGTTTGCTTATGGGACTGGGCTGTTTATTGTAGTTCTATGTGGATACGGTTAGGAAGATGGCTCTTTGCCAGCTAGTAGCGGGCTCACCTTTGCGGACTTTATGCCTACTTATTGCGGGTCAACCTGCAGATGTGTTTTCAGCTGATCCAATAGCGGGTGATGCAACCCCTGCTGCTGCAAGTATGTTTCAGCAGCATGTGCAGGTATTGTGGTTATGCTGCTTCATCATGTAGTTTTTATTATCTTTTAGTCTCATCTAACTATTAAAATGCATCAAAAAATGTTATTTTGAACCCTTTATTTGTAAACCTACTTTTAGAAAGAACTATGGTCAATGGCGTATGGTGAGCATTTGACACTTTATGGTGTGCTATGTTCAAATGTCATGCTTGTGCTCCTAGAAGAGGCAATGTCTATCTAGTCTTTGGAAATGGGTTAATTTTGGGTTGTTTTTATACAGCTAATGTGTGAAATTAGTAGAGTGAATAAACTTTGCTGAAAGGAGATGTCAAACTGGTAAAACAGTTAAATGGGTCAATTTGGGTTAATCAAGTGTTCATAACCTCACAAAAATAATTAACTGGAAAAAAATGAAACTTTTATCTTAATAATAGTTTGTGATCATGTTTAATATCTTAATTATTTATAAATTTCAAATAGAAAAATATATATATATATATATATATATATATATATATATATATATATATATATATAGGGAAGGGTATAAAAAATAACCCTCATCTTTTGCTACAACTACATAACCCATTTAAACCAATCATAAACTTACACATAAGCATTACATTAAAATATTAAAAAGGGCATCATAGTCATTTTACCCCTTATAAGTTTTCCCCCCCTCTTTTTTAAACATTAATAACTTTTTTATAATATATTATTTTTAAAAAAAAATTGCACCATTATATTCGTCTCATTTTTCTCTTTAATTCCGTTATAGTCTCGACTAATTTTTTTTACCTTTTTTAAATGCCCTATATTTACATCATTGTAACGAGGTTAAATATAACAAATTTATTTGAATTTTTTTTAAAAATGATAAATTACAGTGATGTAATTTACATTGACGTAATTTATCGTGATGTAATTTACATTGACGTAAAATTCGGTTTCGGTTTTTTTCGGTGAATTTGGTTTAAATTACAGTGATGTAATTTACATTGACAACAAATTAGTTTAAATTTTTTTCGAACAATGATAAATTACATCACTATAATTATCATTGTTAGAGAAAAAAATCAAAAAAATGTGTTCTATTACATCAATGTAATTTATCATTGTAATTATCATTGACGTAAAATTCGGTTTCGGTTTTTTTCGGTGAATTTGGTTTAAATTACAGTGATGTAATTTACATTGACAACAAATTAGTTTAAATTTTTTTCGAACAATGATAAATTACATCACTATAATTATCATTGTGAGAGAAAAAAATCAAAATAATGTGTTCTATTTACACCATTGTATTGTTAGAGAAAAAAAATAAAATAATGTGTCACGTCACCGTTAATTATGTCATTGTAAATTACTCCATTTTGTGTTACATTACTTCATTTTTTGTTACATTACTGTAATTTACCATTGTTAGAAAAAATTTCTAATTAATTTGCTATCTTTAAGCTCGTTACAATGATGTAAATACATGACATCAAAAAAAAAAAAAAAAACTAGTCGAGACTATAACGAAATTAAAGAGAAAAATGAGACGAGTATAATGATGCAATTTTTTAAAAAAAATAATATAGTATAAAAAAGCTATGAATGTTTAAAAAAAATGGGGTAAACTTTACTTAAATAACAAATGTCTTAAATGCCCTTTATATTAAAAAAAAGAAAAAAAAAGGAATCTGACACGTGTCACCATCCTATAAACTTACATTTTTAAAGTAACCATTGGATGATGGTTAATGGGTTGTAACAAAAGATGAGGGTTATCAAAAATTCCATGCCCTATATATATATATATATATATATATATATATATATATATAATGGCTCAAACCTATCCAGTTAATCCTCCAATTGCAACCTGAACCTGAATTGACCCACTACCCAAGCCAACCGACCCGTTCATTCTAAATGTACAATTTCTTGGCTGTAGGCTCAACTTGGTTCGAATACTATGCTCGATGATTGGGAAGAAAATTTGGCTATGATTACTGCTAACAGGACCAAAGATGATGAACTGGTGCTTATCCATCTTGGTGACTGTTTGTGGAAGGAAACAAGTAATGTGAGTGCCACACATTATAATCTTCTAATTTCCATGTCAAATGATTCGGCGTTTGCTATCAATTTTGAGACTCTTTTGGTGAATGATCCAGATTATTGCTGCTCATATTTGCTACTTAGTTGCTGAAGCGAACTTTGAGCCTTATTCAGATAGTGCTAGACTCTGTCTCATCGGTGCAGATCACTGGAAACATTCCCGAACATATGCATCTCCGGAAGCCATTCAGGTCAACGAGTTGGGTCGGGCCGGGTCACCCCTAGATTTTTTTTTTGTCATTTTGTAAACTTTTATAAAAATGCTTGGTAAATTCAATATGATTAAGAATTTGGTTGTACTAGAATTTCTATGAAAGCAATTCATTTTCTTTGCTTTGATATGCATAATGGTTCAGGCTATTTGGACAAAATAATAATTTTGTTATCTTTTAATATGACTATATAAGCAGAGGACAGAGGTGTATGAATACTCAAAGCTGCAGGGTAACTCTCAGTTCACCTTGCTACCGTTCCAACCATATAAGCTTATATACGCCTATATGTTGGCTGAAGTAGGAAGAATATCCGACTCATTAAAGTAAGTGTACAAAAACCATTTTCTGAAATTTTTTTTCTAAATATTGTTTCTTTATTCTTTATCCTTTATCATATTAAATATTTTTTCTTATTCAGGTATTGTCAAGTAATTTTAAAATCTTTAAAAACCGGCCGAGCCCCTGAAGTAGAAACATGGAAGCATTTGGTTTTATCCTTAGAAGACCGAATAAAAACTCACCAACAGGTAAATTGTTGAATCTCTTATCATATTTCCTGATAAATATATTATTAATTTTTTTTTGTTGTTGTTATTATTGTTATCACCACCATCATCATCATCATTTTTTTCAGGGTGGCTTCTCAACGAACTTAGCTCCTGCTAAATTAGTTGGAAAATTACTCAACCTTTTTGACAGCACCGCACAACGTGTGGTGGGTAATGGATTACCGCCACCTGTCCCAACAACCTCTGGTTCTGTTACACAAAATGACCATTGTCACCAACCCATTGGGTCCCGGGTATCATCTAGTCAGTCAACAATGGCCATGTCATCATTAGTACCCTCCACATCCATGGAGCCCATCACTCAGCAATCCGCAGAGGGAAACAACAGAAGGATCATACATAACAGAAGTGTTTCTGAGCCTGATTTTGGTCGGTCTCCTAGACAGGTTTTGAAATAATATAATTCCATGTGAACTTTATTCTAATTATGCAAAATCATATTCTGCAAGTATTTGTCTGGATGAACTGTTTATTGGTCGATATCTGATGCGGGAAATTTTGATTTAGAATCAGGTTGATTCATCAAAAGAAATCCGAGCAGATTCACGGAGTAAAGCATCTAGTACTTCAAGATTTGGTCGTTTCAAGTTTGGGTCCCAGCTGTTCCAAAAGACTGTCGATTTAGTTTTAGGCGCTCGCCAGGACAACCAGGTATCATATGCTCACTTTTTTTTCTTCTAATTTTTTGCAGTCAATGTCAAGTTATTTAGAGCTGACAATAATAAGGTTAATGTTGGATAAAACCTACCAATTTTCAAATGTTTTGTCGGATTAGTCCCTTTACTTTTCCTAGTAGGTTATATCCAGCGTTAATAGAACCAGACTTGTTGGTTGGACTGGATACCGGCGGTCCAGTTGAGTGTATATGGATCATTCCCATATGATTTTTTTTTTGTGAATCAGCCTAGGTGGTCGAACCAGACTTTAATAAGAAAAAGAGAAGTAAATTTTTTTTTTTCCTTTCAGAATCTTATACTGATTCATTTACTACTTCAGGTCCCATATTTTATCTAGCAAGACTTCCTATTTTATTTAAAATCAAAATCCACACTAAAATGTATAATTTTTTTCATATTTTGTTTTAAATTAGTTATACATGTAGTTTTGATTTTAAAATATTCATGACGTCATCCGGTCTCTGAAATTGGTCCAACTAGTGGGCCGGTAGGATGGCTGGTTTGATGACCGGTCTGGTTAAGTGGTTATCAAACCATTGTTTATATCTCTGCTTTTTATACTTGTCTTGTTAGTTAGAAAAAATGTTAAGAGTAAATTACTATTTTTGTCCCTGTGATTTGTCCACTTTTGCCATTTCAGTACAAAAGTAAATTTCATTATTTTCGTCCGTGTGGTTTTCATTTTATTGTCATTTTCATCCTTGTGTTTATGTCACTTTTGCCATTATTATCCAAAGTTTTAATTTCACTGGACTAAAATGGCAATAAAATGGAAACCATAAGGACGAAAACAATGAAATTTAAACTTTTGGACTAAAATGGCAAAAGTGGGCAATCCTTAGGTACTTAAATGACAATTTACTCAAAATGTTATCTTGACCTGTAGGTTGACTAACTTTTTGATGTTTTCAGGCAAGATTGGGAGAGACAAACAAGTTTTATTATGATAATAAACTTAAAAGATGGGTCGAGGAAGGTGCTGAACCACCAGCAGAGGAAACGGCACTTGCTGCACCACCAACAATGGCAACTTTTCAGAATGGAACACTGGAATATTCCTCAAAAAGTGCTGCAAAAAGCGAAGGATCTCTTACCAATGGAAGCTCAGAGTTTTCAAGCTCAAGAAGTTCAGGAATTCCACCAATTCCAGCCTCTTCGAGTCAGTTCTCAGCTCGTGGAAGGACAGGTGTTCGAGCAAGGTGATTTATTTACGTTTTTATTTTGGTCAGACTAATTTTTTTTAAGGTGGTAATTTTGACCAGTTTACACGGAATGGTCATTTAGGTTGTTTATTTTATCTCAAACAAGTCAAATCATAAAACTTAGCTAAAATGGAAACATGTCAAACATGTAGACACTTGCCTCATGTCTAGTTGATGCATTATTTATGGTTAACAGATTTAAACGTCTTGAAGCGCCTCAGTTTTTTTATAAATAACAATAATTATTGATTACTGAAAATTATATTGGAAAATTTAATTAACAGACAGTAGGTTGCTTGTGGGTCAAGCCGTACTAAAACACAATTCATTTAGATTTTTTATTTTTATTTTTTTCCATTTTGCAGGTATGTTGACACTTTTAACCAAGGAGGTGGGAACCCAACCAAGTTGTTCCAGTCACCTTCTACCTCATCGATCAAACACCCTACAAAATCGAATCCAAAATTCTTCGTTCCGAAGGCTACACCCTTGGTTGACCAACCAGTTGACCCGCTTCAAGAAAAGACACAACAAACTTCAACCGTTGAGGAAAATCAATCGCCAGCTTCACCACACAACCGTTTCCAACCTCCATCATATCAATCTTCCATGCAAAGATTTGCAAGCATGGATGATATCTCAAGAGGGAGAATCATTCCCTCATTTCCAACTACAACCGTTTCACCTCGCTCACGAAGAACGGTTTCTTGGGGTGGAGGTACTAATGAACTGTTTTCAGTTTCTAGTGGTCAAATGAAACCAAATGGTGAGGTTTTGGATATGGCTTCGAGGTCATTTGTCACGGGTGATGGTTATAATGATCTTCATGAGGTTGAACTTTAGAAACCGAATGTAAGGAGGTGGTTTTTAGGTTCTATAGTATAATTGCTTGTATAGAGATAGGTTTTGCTTTATAATATGATGAGTTGCTGAGATGGTGAACCGAAGGTTGCCACTGTAGAGTTTACTGGTTTGTTAATTGACGAGAGCCAGTAAACTTACCCACGTGTTGCGGGGCGAGATGCTTCCGATTAAAACATACATATTGACACGTAAATAAAAATACGATATGTCTAATACATTGCGGTATGAGAATTTTTTAAAAAAGTGATTTAATTGAAAAAAATTAAGAAAACTCAAAAGCGACGTCACACTATGCATCGAGTTGGGTTGCGTTGCGTTGATACCTTTAGGTTGGTCAAGTACATAGAAGAAATATACGTAATCACGGTGACTTGATTAAAGAAACTGAAGTGTGTGTGTTTGTGTATATATACAAGTATAAATGTTTTTTAGTTAGTGTCATTTTATTCTATATTGTAACAACACACATGTTAGTTGATTTTTACTCATGTTTATTTTTTAAAATTAACGAACAAATATATTCAGGAAAAAATAGATTATACAGCATTGATGATAAATTATAAAATTCTAAATTCAAAAGGTTGAAAGTAATTTTTTTATAGAAACGGATCAAGAAATAAAGCTAAAAGCCCTGAAAAAGAAAATAAATAAAAGAAACATGAGACGAAAAAAAAAATGGAAACGCAAGACTTGAATCTTGTTTGACACTGTTTCAAGAGCCCTCTCACAAAAGGCCCAAACATCACTTCACTTGCCCACCACTTTACTTTGTTTACTTAACAAAGTATATATATATATAAAATTAAAAAAAAAGGAAACGAAGTCTGAATCACCGATATTGATTTTTAAGATATATAAAATGTAGAACATTGTAAGAAGTTTACAATAAGTGGTGTATATATATGTTTGTACAATTATCAGACTCTTCTATAAAAGTTGTTTGACCTTGAATGTTCTTTTTGTATTTGTATACAACACTTGTATCCTATTATAATTCAACTTTATAAAGTTAATATATTTCTGGTAATACATTTTAAATGTTAAAAAATATGTGTCAATCACATCCGTTGCTGGGAATGAGATGGCCACCATGTTTCTACACAATTGAGAGCAAGCCACCATAAGGGAGCGTGACAAGACAGACAGCCGACCAAAAACAAGGGTTGTCGTCATTGTTCTTGTGCGCACCACGGGTTTCGTCACTAATTCGCAATTGAACAAGGAAAGAGATTCGTCGCTGCTGGTTAGATAAAAATAATTATTTACAAAAAGAATGATCATTTAGTCCAATTCCTAGATAGGAGGTTCAATTAATGATCCCCAATTACGTGTGAGGTTTAAATGTTACATTTATTTCTTGTAATAACAAAGTAATCAACGTCCAAAACTTGCTTTAACTGTCCATATGTACTGATTGATTGTGTTTTCATTAAAATTTAGACGCTTAATCGCTTCTTCTTCTCATATGTTCATAATCTATTCTGATTATTATTTTGAATTAAATTTAGACTACATAATCACATAGTGTTGTGGATTAATTGTCAGCATTTTAATTCAAGTGAATTTGGATAGAATGCCACTCGTTATTTAACTCAAGTACATTTCGATCTTGATGATGATATGTGATGATGAATTTGCATTTTTTTTTGAAAAATCCATGCCACATTGAAACTTTTTCAAGCGACGCATTGGGAAGAGTTTGGTACCCTATTAGTACCAATGTTTTGAAAACCGGACCGGACCGGTCGAACCTGAAACCGGTGGGTGAATCGGTCCGGTCAGGGGTTCTAGGTCGAACCGGCGGTCAGACCGGAAAACCGGTGATTGAACCGGTTTTTTAATTTTTTTTTATTTTTTATGTATATATATATATTTATAAAATGTTTATACAATCATCCGGTAAGAAGATCGGTTCGACGTCTGGTCTGGTTCTAAAAACATTGATTAGTACAGTTAAAAAAAGTACCGATAATGAATATTTGAAAAAATGGGTATTGAATACTTACTGAATCTATCAATATGTTACCAGTTCGGTACAATATCGATATTTGTTACAAAATGATTATCTTTAAGGCTATGTGTAACCATCATCTCATCTTCACTCCGCGTAAACAATTATTTTCATCACCTCTCTTCACATACACATGTGTAACAATTATCCCTTCTCATTTTACCTTTTTCTTCTCCTCTCACGCTATGAACTGGGTCATAGTTTAATTACGTTAACTAAATATAAGCATGACTATTAATAAAATGATGTATAGTTTAACACATTTATTATATAAGGGAGGGTTCAAAATAAAACTTGTCACTTTAGAGAAAATTAAGAAAACTCCTACTAACCAAACAATTTTCAAAAAAAAAAAAAATTTCATGATTTTTTATTATTAGCTTAGAAATGTTATAAACAATTTGTTTAATAATAATATGGAGATCACGAAGTTACGTATATGTAATTTATAAATTTACATATATGTAACTCCTATATGTAATCGACAAGTTACATATGTAATTAATGAGTTACATATATGTAATAACATAAATTACACACACACACATATATATATATATTTCTTTTTGTTAACAAATATAATATTATAATAAAACAAAATGTAAAACAAAAAACGAAAAACGAAATTGATCTATAATAATTGTGACAATTCAAAATTAGGTCAAAATAATAAGAAATAAATAGTAATCCAATTAACCCGACTGATCCGATCCGAATAACACACGACTAATCCGAACCCGATTAACTCGAACGATATTCGGGTCGTGTTTCCTGACTAACCCGACCGATTAACCTAATCAGTTTGCCCGATCAAACACCCCAGACCTCCACGATCCCAGTTTTGCATAAAATCTCTTCGCTTTGATATCGTGTAAAATCTCTCTTGCAATCCTGTGTTTCTCGATTAATAGCAGGTATGATCTTAATTTAATTTCTTCCACAAACACTCTAATTTGATGTTTTTGCTTCGAGTAACACCTTTGTGGCCATGTATTATTCGTAAATCATAATCTATCTATATTAATATATGCACATATGACAACAATGATATGAATTGAGTTTCGAGACTCGCTATTGTTTCTTCTAGACCTTAAATATGGTTAATTTGTCAGATCAATTCGGTTTTAGACTACCGATTCGAGTTGAAGATATGAACCCTAAATTTAGAGTCGCGATCGGGTATAGTGTTAGCATTTGAGCGCAATTGAATCAAAAAGCAATTGGATTTTCAAATTTAGGTTGTATTACTATTATAAGCCTTCTATACTTGGAGTTGATAAATGAATCTGGGATTTAGTTGTCATAGATCTTCTATAATTGGATTTGACCCAAATTTCGTGGTAGTCATTGTTGTTTTTCAATTTTTATAACATCAAGGTAGCAAATTAAACTATATTTAATACAGGACTTGAGGTTTTTGTTAATTTATATTCGATTTCAAGTTTTGCATGATTTCAATTATTGCTTATAGATGAATATAATGATATATTGATATAATGAAGATTGTGTGATTGAAGGAAGATGGAGAAGCAACTACTGTTGGGTTTTGGTAAATCCAATATGCATAAAATGTTATTATGTACCAAACTAACTTATATTTCTTCATGTGGTAGAATCTTGTGTTTCAAATGGCAAATCGAGCTCAAATCCCTACCAGCAACTCTGCACTTATTGCTATGATTGCTGATGAGGTAATAAGTATTTTCTAATTAATATGTGTTCTATGAAATATGTATTGATGATACTATCTCTTTAGTTATCTGTTTACTAACATGTTCATTCTATGATTTGCTTAAGTAGAGAGATCATCTAAATGATTAAAGTATGCTAACCTTTGTTTAAAGATTATCTATTTCATTCCATTAACTTGGCGAGAAGTATGTAGGGAGGAGAGGGAACAATGTTATCCAGTTGACATGATTAACATCAGATAAAATTTTATTCAAAATTGATATTTACAATAAAGCTAAATTAAAACTTTTTGTATAGTAATAATCACAAAGTTTATTGATATGGTAGTGAGCCATTGTTGAGTTTTTAAGCCATTGTGGAAGTTAGTTATAACTTATAACATGAAGCTGGCTAGAGTGTTATAAATTCTGGCGAGAATGTTATATATTCTTTGTGGCAATAAGGCCCATAAATGCCCATCTAAATTTGCAACATAATCTTCATGTTTTAAGCTGAGCAACATCTTAAAAACTAGTTTCTTATATTATGGTTGACTGATACGTTTTTTGGTACTTATAATCTATGAAATCATATTAGATTATTTGGCTGGTCTGTTCAAGACAATTTTTTATGTATTGGAACTTCTTTTTGAGATTTTTTGACGACTTGTCGACTTATAGAAATATGAGATACACACAATGAACTAAGGCCATACTATGAGTGTAATAAATTGATGTTTTTGCTATGGCTTTCAGAGATTTTATTTTCTTAAGGTTAATTCAGTTAATGCTTGATGCTTTTGAATATTCTTATAATAGTTTTTATCTTGCGTAGGACACAGTAACTGGATTTTTACTTGCTGGAGTTGGTAATGTTGACTTGAGGAGGAAGACAAATTATCTCATTGTTGACTCCAGTATTACTTCTTTCTTGAACATTCTATTGAATTTTGCCTCAAGCTGTTTGAAATTCAGACCCTAAATATTGCCATACTGTGAAAATTCAAAACACTTTAGGTTTCCATAACATATAACAAGAAAATGTATAACATCATTTGTAACATAAAATTATTTAGCAAGCACTTAAATGGCGCATTTAAACAATTTTATGGAAGTATTTGGCCATAAATTGGGAGTCCAAACACTCTCTAAATTGCTGGATAATAGAATATTATCTACCCAAATTATAAAATTCTAGAATGCTAGAAGTTAAATGATGTGAAACATTCTTAAAAATTGGAAATATTTCAATTCTTATTTGGCTTACCAAAGTGGAAGTCATTTGAGTTCCCATGGGATGAATAGAATGTTTCACTCGACTAATGGCTTCTTAATGACCACCAATAAGAGTATAAGACAATTATCATTTATATGTTGAAACCATGGAATTATTATTATTATTATTTTTTGGTAATATTAAGAACAACAAGAATCACTTCTTTTCTTTATAAACATTCTTTCATTTTGTTTCAGAGACAACTGTCAAACAAATTGAGGATGCTTTCAAGGAATTCACCACAAGAGATGACGTGGCGATAGTTTTGATCAGTCAATATGTAAGTTATCACTTTTCACTATTTTATTACATAAACAATCTTCCCTCAAAACCCGAAAGAAAGATGTTTTCTCCATGACTCGACATGAAGAATTGTGTTTTCCAGAAAAATTTGCGGTTGAAAAAGATAGCCAAAACATACCAATTAACAAGTTTTGAAAAGTTTGATCTTTATTCCAATGTTGTTGGTCATCATAGGTTGCAAATATGATCCGGTTCTTAGTGGATAGCTACAACAAACCGGTTCCTGCAATTTTGGAGATTCCTTCAAAGGACCATCCGTATGATCCTGCACATGATTCTGTTCTCTCCCGAGTCAAGTACCTCTTCTCCACTGAATCTGTTGCATCTGATAGGCGTTGAGTCGATAAATCTTGATCGATTGTCACTTTTTTTTTCAACATCAAGTTTATTTTTGAAGACTAATGATTTCAACAATAAAATGCCATGTTTTATATACTGGGAGTGGGTCAAAAGATTGATCAAGTGATCTAAATGTTTTTGTTCATCATAACCTGTGTGACAGTTTATCTCTTGGACCGTTTGTCTGTATTTCATATATATTAGATTCATTTAAAAGCATCTTTCTTAGAAACTATTGTTGAAGAGTGTCCTGAGCTAATGGACCTAACGAACCAGAAACAACTGAACCAGCAGACATTGTTAAAACATAAAATTCAAGAGCAAAATTGGTGGAAACCATCCCTTTGAGGATCAAGGTTATAAGACTCTGCTGATCGGTTGAGCCGGTGAACCGTCAAAACTCTGGTTCAACCGCTGGTCTGATTTTAAATTGTTGATCCCCATTTAAAACAAGCCAACTTGTTTAAAGCATCATCATCGTACTCAGTATATCCCACCATTAGCAAAGCTAGGTAGGGCCTGAGGAGAGTAAGATGTAGACAGCCTTATCTCTACCTCGTAGGAATAGAGAGGCTGCTTTCAGTGAGACCACTGGCTCATGATGCCTGACTGACTGACCAACCCATATTTTTAATGTTATTTTCACAAAAACAAAGTAAAATAACGTTAAAACTAGTGCAACTTTACTTTTGCCACTTAAGGGCCCGGCACATATATACAATATATGTGCGCACCGCAAACGGGCTAAAACCTAACTATTAAAGCCCATATACTGCAGGCAACTGACAATATAATTATTATATATATTAAAAACCAACTGAAAGGAATAATAAAGTTTTGTTTTTTCGATTTTGGTTACCAAAACTTTTATATAATATAAAGTTTTGTTTTTTCGATTTTGGCCACTAAAACTTTTATATATTATAAGGTTTTGTTTTTTCGATTTTGCCCACTAAAACTTTTAAAAGTTTTGTTTTTTCGATTTTGGTCACTAAAACTTTTATATAATATGAAGTTTTGTTTTTTCGATTTTTGTCACTAAAAGTAAAGTTTTGTTTTTTCGATTTTTGTCACTTTTTTTGAATTACTAAAACTTTTTAAAGTTTTGTTTTTTCGATTTTGGCCACTAAAACTTTTATATAATATAAAGTTTTGTTTTTTCGATTTTGGCCACTAAAAGCAAAGTTTTGTTTTTTCGATTTTGGTCACTAAAACTTTTATATAATATAAAGTTTTGTTTTTTCGATTTTGGCCACAAAAACTTTTAAAGTTTTGTTTTTTCTATTTTTGCCACTATAACTTTAATATAATACAAAGTTTTGTTTTTTCTATTTTGGCCACTAAAATTTTTTAAAGTTTTGTTTTTTCGATTTTGGCCACTTAAACTTTTTAAAGTTTTTTTTTTAATTTTGGCCACTAAAACTTTTATATAATATAAAGTTTTGTTTTTTCGATTTTGGTCATTAAAACTTTTATATAATATAAAGTTTTGTTTATTTAATTTTGGCTACTAAAACTTTTAAATTTCGGTTTTTCGATTTTGTATAATTTTATGTTTATATATATATATATATATATATATAATTGTATAGAGTTTGTGATGAAAGATTTGATTTTGCTATGTAACTTATGATTTTGCAAATGATATATAATACCCGTTATCGGAAGTGTACTGTGATAGTGTGATAACCCGCCGCAACGCGCGGGTGGGATTAAACCTAGTTTCTATTAACTTTGAATGCCAACCTTTGTTTTCCTGCAGGCAACTGACAATATAATTTCTATTAACTTTGAATGCCAACCTTTGTTTTCACAGAAAAATTTAGATAATGTTAACCATCCGGTTAGTCCAAACGGTTTGGTTAATTTAGATAAGGTTTGAGCCCTTGGGCTTTATTTACCAAGCCAGAGTCCGATAGAGATATATTTCTCTTCGCGTGAGCGGATGGAGATGTAAAAAAATATTATCATAATGGAAAGAGTAAATTACGGAGATGGTTCTTGTGGTTTGCTAGTATATTTTACTCTTGGTCCCTAGGTTTTATAAATTACCCATATGGTTCCAAACTTTAGACATTCGTAACACATTAAGTCCTTAGGTCACTAAATTACTCTTACATACTTGACTAAATTACCCTCACTAAAGAACTATATGTGTTATATATGTTTAAAGTTTGGGACCATGTGAGTAATTTATGAAACCTAGGGACCAAAAGTGAAATACAAGCAAATCACATGGATCATATCAGTAATTTACTCTAATGAAAAATACAGAATGAGCCTTTGAGGAATATTAAGGTTCTTGTTTGTTGACCTGAAGGCAGAAGCCTGGAAGTCAGAAGTAAGAGTACGAATCGTCAAAACAATCAATGATATAAATGAGAATACGAGAAAATAATGCCTACTTCATACTCAAACCGACCATCATCATATTATATGAAATGATGTTTAGAGAGGAGGCATGTTAAACACACACTCACTTAGGTATCTATACGGCTTCAATATGATCTGTATCAACCTAACGAAAGTTGCGTAAGATCAAACCAGTCAATCGAGAGAAACATACGGTTGTAAGTTACCTAATGGTTGTTAGCTAATACAAATCAAAGGGCATTTGTCTCAATGGTACCAAGGTGTGGTTAAGGTGTCCTCCCTAAAATAGGTTGAGGGTTCTAGTCCCATAGTGGACAAAAGGTGGAAAAAATTTGCTGTTAAAAAAAGAAGAAGATGGGTTTATTTGTGGGTTGTAATGCTCAATATAATGCCCCGTTAGCGGTGCGCACATATAATGTATATATGTGTCGACAGCTCTTGAGGGGCAAAAGTAAAATTGCACTAATTTTAACGTTATTTTACTTATTCAGTGAAAATAACGTTAAAATCATTTCGGACGGTTGATCAAGCATCATGAGCCGAGGGTCTCACTGGAAGCAGCCTCTCTACCCCTACGGGGTAGGGGTAAGGCTGTCTACATCTCACCCTCCTCAGACCCTGCCTTAGCATGCTAATGGCGGGATATACTGAGTACGTTGATTGATTGATTGAATGCTCAATATAGAATTTGTCGAATTTTTCAATCACATAGTATAATGTTTTAATCAACAAAAATTACTATTATTTAAAATATTAAGAACATTCATAATCTAATAACTACAAACATAAGATCAACAAAGCACAAAACTAGTTCCTAACTTTTTGGTCAATTAAACACCAAATTTATCGAATTAAAGGATGCATGATTGCTCAATGCCTCATTATGGAAGAAATATATATAAAACAAAATGCCAAAATGGACCGTATAGAAACTTATTGGACATATATATAAAAACTTATAGGATATATCTATAAAGTATAAACTATATACATGCCATATAGCGTCTTACAACCCATTTTATTCATATCGTTTAATCTTTTAGAAATAAATATATGTATATTTTTCTTAATATAATTTACGAGAGTCTGTCTTCCTTTACTTATAGCATATATATATAAAAAGAAAGAATTCGCTAAACTTATCCAATTAAATTCTCATTGATGTATTGTTTCATTGAGATCCAATCCAAATCACGATGTTATTTTCTTATTCTTAAATGAGTCTTGTTAAACTTTTTAGGTTTATGCTCTACTCCAGATAAATATTCGCGTTATTTTGATTTGCACATATAGTAGAAATGCTTCTATTACCACTTCCTTTTGTTCTCTTTCAATTCACACATTTTGTAACAAAGTTGACGAATTCATGCATAGTGAAGTGTTCAAATAATAACCCACTCTTAAAGCAATAACCCAAATAACTTTGCCAAGATGAAGCCGAATCTTGAATTTTTTTTTGAACATCATTGTAACACAATTAGAACACTATGTTCTTTTATGAGTTTGTGAAAATTCATTACAGTTTAAGAGATATCATCGTTGTAAGTTTTTGATTTACAACACTGTAACTGTTTTAGGCTATAAACTTACAACGATGTAAACTCTCAAACGGTGATGAATTTTCGCAAACTCATAAAAGAACATAGTGTTCTAATTGTGTTACAATGATGTTAAAAAAAAATCCAAGATTCGGCTTCATCTTGGCAAAGTTATCTGGGTTATTTCTTTAAGAGTGTGTTATTATTTCATCCCAATCCTTAATGCATATTACTCAATTAATTAACATAAGAGTTATGAACTTTATTAAAGGAGTTTAATAAACAAACAAATAAACACATCCAGTTAAGTTTCACTAATCAATAAAATCTGGAGCGTAAAACGTAGACAAATCTTACCCATATCTTTCTCTCCCTAGGATTAGATAGAAAGGCTCTAGAAATCCAATGATCAGTTGAAATCCCGTCTTAAATGTCCGCGTTTCAAACTGTTCAACAGAAAAAGAAGAATAAAAAAGAAAGATAGAAAGACTCAGGAATCAAATGATCTTGAGTTCAAATCTCACAAGAGTGTTTTTTCAGAGTACTAAGTTTCTCTCAGAATTGGTGACTTAATAGTGGATATGATCGGGTGAACTACTGGTGACACAATGATACTCAAGTGATCCGTCAGCAATTCAAAAATTAACCGATTAATAAAAAAGAAACAAAGAAAGAAAGAAAAAAAGGGTGTTTGGTGTGAAAATATTCCCAACATTGATGTGTCAAAAGTCAATCTATACCAACATCGAAATCTCCGTTTCATATAAAAAAAATTAGAAAACACCCTTTTCACAACTCTCGCCTACCCATTTCAATCTCCCCCACCCCCAAACAAAATCAACAAACAAGATTTGCAATTCACCTAATTTTTTTTGATCTGGTATTTGAATTCTGCATCGATTGAAGAAATGAGTACGGGGGAACTCGTCAGCGTCGATCCTTTAGAGCTCAAATTCTCTTGTAAGTCGATCCGATCACATCTCCCAATTCGAAACCTAACTTGTTTATATGTTTTCGTTATTCGAATCTAATTGATGCGTGCCTGTTGTTTTCGTTCGATGAATTAGTTGAATTAAACAAACAGATCAATTCCTCGCTTCAGTTGACGAATAAGACCGATAATTATGTGGGTTTCAAGGTAAAATTTTCTACCTTTCTGTTTTTTTGAATGCCGTATGATTACGTTACGATAATACGATTTCGTTGTGGAATTCTAGTTTCTGATTTTTGATTAATCTCATGTGGTTTATGGATTATGGATTCAGATTTTGGTTTTTGGATCTTAGGTGTAAAGAGTACACTGTAAGTACATATGATCTGATTTTAAAGTTTATGGTATTTCAATGCAAATTTTTAAGGTTAAAACGACGAATCCGAAGAAGTATTGTGTTCGTCCCAACACTGGAGTTGTTTTGCCTCGATCGACATGTGAAATTATAGGTGCCATATATTCCTAATTCAGTTCTTCCTTTTGATCTTTATGGTTGTTGAAAAATGCCAGTGTGATATCAGTTCCTTATATAGTTGCTTTGTTTTGTTTTTTCCCCCCTAAAACATGAGTCGAATAGTGGTGTGACGGCGGTCATTCAAGTGCCTTTTGGGTCCACTATCGGGTCATTCATATAAACATGATTATATGAAAATCATGATCATGATTGGAAGCCAAAATGGTCACTTTGTCCCCTACAATTATCCTGAAACATATGGATCTTATTAACTCAGTTTTAAAATTCTCAATGATCATAGAAGTTGAGATTGTTTTGATTATTGTTGCAACTATTATTTGCTAAATATTTCATTTTAATGTAGTAACAATGCAAGCTCAGAAGGAAGCTCCTCCTGATATGCAATGTAAGGATAAATTTCTTCTTCAAAGTGTAATTGCAAGCCCAGGAGCAACCCCAAAGGACATCACCCCAGAAATGGTAAGAACATGCTTACGTTTTATTGCTATGAGATCTAAGTAATGATAACAATCTACATGTTTTTATTTGTACTGTAAGAAACATAAAACGAAAGTTCTGACGATAAGAAGTATATTTCTTTACATTATTATTTAATATTTTTTTTTTATTTTTTTTTTCCACTTTTGTGATCAAACTAGAATCCTAGTGAAAGTATGTTGCTGCTTATTGATATTTGTTCATAATAATACTGTGATTAGTTGAAGTATGTGTACTTTATAATGCTTTGTGTAACAGTTTTCTAAAGAGTCGGGGAATGTAGTGGAGGAGTGCAAATTGAAAGTGGTATATGTTCCTTTAACCCCACCAACTTCAGCCAATGCACAAGGAGCAAAGGAAGTTCTTCCATTTAATGCATTAGTGGTAGATACGGGAAAATTGAGTGGCACTGAGGTTGCTTTTGGTCCATCAAAATTTTTAATATTTTCTTGATTTTTGATCATGTTGTAGCAATAATGTATATTTCTTCTTTCTATATGCTTGCAGGATTCAAGAACATATGTAGATTCTCCTGACAAGTCTTCCGAGGTGAGTTGATATACAATTTTTAGCTTTTTTTGCGAGTCACGTGTGCAATATATTAGCATGATGAAACATTTGACAAAATTAAAATCACAATTAGATAAACTGTTTTATTGTACCAAATATGTAATGAACTATTTTTTGTTTTCTTTTAAGTTTTACCATCGCAATTGACCTGCTATATCCAGGAGAGACTTCTTGTGCCAGTGTTTTCTTGGTTATAGCATATCAATTACGTCAGATGGTAATGAAATGGTAAACAGGCTTTATTCAATGACAAAACCGTAAAATATCATGACGTTTTTGTAACAAATCTGCTTAAAGCTAAGTAGGGGCGAATGGGGCCCTCTTTTTTTGGTCAGTAGTGTTAATTTTCGGACTGAAAGGTTATTTTTAGTTAAAAATACGGGTTTTGCCCCCCTTCGTTTCAAAAATTTAACATGTATTTAGAGTCACATAAATTTCTGCTCCCTTCCATAACAGTGAAGCTCCGCCACAGAAGCTAAGGATAGGTGTGTAATCTTAAATTGTACATGGTTATTTTGTTATAACCAACACATTTTAGTATGAAGATTGATTTATCTGCTACTAAAAGAAAATATCATATGATAAAAAAGTCAATGACTTGCTTAAATTGAAAATAATCATGTGGTATTTATCATATAAGCATAAACAAAAATCATGTGTTGTGTTGCTGCAACTGGCTTTTGGTAGTTCATTACTTCTAATTAGTTGGTATGTGTTCATTTTAACAATTTAATAGTTTCATTTAAGAGTCCCACATATATACCGAGGACAAGATTGTGGGTCCATTTACATCAGGGAACTAAAAAGAAATGGTTTGGGCTAATCATGCTCATGGATTTTCAGGTGAAATCTCTCATTTTAAAGTTAACTGATGAGAAGAATGCTGCTATTGAGCAGAGTAAAAGAATTCTACAAGAATTGGTGAGTGATTCCGTTTCTTTTGTACTTACTAATATTAATCTTTGACCCATTTACTTGTAACGGTCCTTTTGGGTTGCATTATATCTTAAACGGGTTAAATCAACAAATTCAGCTATAAGAGGGAATGTGTCAACTGGGTCGAAAGCTTGTTCGAACTTTAAAGTCTATTTTTGATGCACACTTCTTAAATTGTTTAATTTAAAGAATCAAATTAATGCCTGTAACCATAATTAACTAAATAGTACAAAAAATTGAACTGTGGATCAAATGAATCGAATGTTTTGACATGTTTTAAGGACCAGTTGGCCGTTTGTATCTGAACCTTGGTTTTAGAAAGCGTGCCTGAGCATGTCTAGGCGCAAGGCTCCTCGCCTTAAGTGACTCAAGGCGCATGTTGTACCAAAAGCGTGATTTTTTTTTAAGAAAAATCCCATTGAGACACGTGCTTCTTGTACAGAGGGTTTTTTTGTGCTTCAAAGTTATTATACATGTAACTAAAAATGTTGTACATATAGGTAATTTATACATTAAATCACGTATAAAACTTATTTATAGCTATATTTTGGGACGGGATACATAGAAAAAAAGTTATATAAACACATTCTACCTCACATACGAAAAACCCACCGCTTTTGCGCTTCAGTTTTAAACTTTGTTGCCTTGGTGCATGTCTTGCTTTTTAAAACCAAGATCTGAACTTGTTTTAACCACTTATCCTCCCAATCGAACCCAAACTCGACCTTACTATCTTTCTATCACTATAATCCATCTTGCATCAATCTTAAAAACCCAGTGAACTAACTAGCACTTTGGTTACAATGTATAGGAACTCTTGAGGCGCGGAAGCAACAAAAGCCAAGGGGGTGGTGCATCTTTGCTCTTTGTGATTGTTGTTGGCTTGATTGGCTTGATTCTTGGGTATATCATGAAGAAATAATGTCATTTATTTAGTTGAAATTACATTTTTCCTTTAGATGGTCATAATTGTAAGAAATGCAAGAAATTCATTAGTGGTTTGTTTAATTTTTCTTTCTTTAAACTAGTTTTGTGACGATATATGAGAAACTTTTAGTTGCAATCTGTAAACCTGCATTTGATCGTATTTTGAGTTCTTTTGTTAACCTCAGGCAATTGGATTTATCTAAACCTGACAATCTTGATCTGTTACCCAACCCAACCTGCCCATTTTGCAAGACACAGATTTATATATACAAATTAATCATTTCACTCTTGCAACTCTAAAGAAGACTTGTGAATTGTGATTGCAACTCGGGTTTGAACTTTGAAGCTTGTAAACTAATCAAAGACCCGTCTGAGCTTATAAAATTTATGAAGTATATATGGTTCGGTTTCAACAGTTTTTGATGGTTTTGTTTGTTCTGGTTGGTTTGGAACCTGAAACCACCAAGTAATCTTTATTATGTATGCATGTATATAATAAACAAACTTACTCAGTATATTCCTACTCTTCAGTAGGGTCTGGGGAGAAATAATGAAGACAAACATTACTCTTATCTCAGTTGGGATAGAGAGCCTCCTCGAAACAGTCCCCAATATGTATGCAGGTGTGTATATATATATATGTAATGAAATAAGTTATTAATAACCTATTTTATCTCGTTAACCTAAGATAATCTGTCAAAATAAATCTGAATCATTGTTTTTTTTTCTTTCACGTTATTTTGTATATAACTTATATACTACATATACGCCCCATTTGCGGTGCACGTGTATAATGTATATATGTGTGGGTCCTTAAGGGACAAAAGTAAAAGTGCACTAATTTTAACGTTATTTTAGTTATTTGTGAAAATAACGTTAAAATAATTGGGATGATCAACTTCAAACGATAACTTTGAGCTGGGGACTCTTTTGGAGCAGCCTCTCTATCCCAATTGGGATAGGGGTAAGGTTTGTATCTATCCTTCCCCCCCAGACCCTACTGAAAAGTGGGAATATACTGGGTAAGGTTGTTGTTGTTATATACTACATATATGCGTATTGTATGAATTACATGTATGCAATTTTATGAGTTACATACGAACCTTCGTAAGTTACACTTCATGATTTACATATTTTTAATTAATCATTTGTTTTTGCCTATTACATTTATAACATTATAATTAAAAGTCATAAAAAATTAAAAAAAAATTGATTGAAAATAATTTTTTTAGGTTTTTTTTCCTTTCTTTCTTCTTTCAAAATGAGGCATGTATGAAATTCTTAAAATGGTTGAGTATTGTGTTTATATTAATTTGAATGTAAAAATATTGAGTACCAGCTACAAGAAGAGCACGCCTCATGATGGTGTCTGCTGTGAAGTTGGCATCCCTTAAAAGGAAAACAAATTGAGAAAACACTAACATTCTTATTGAGATCAAAAAAGTATGTATATATATATATGTATGTATCATGTATGTATGTAAAATCTTATGATTACAATGTTCATGTTTCTTAGATTCATACAGAATCATCAACTCATGCCATTCTTTGTCTTTCCTTTCCTCTTGACTTAAATTAAGATCTCAAGATCCCATCCATATTCCTCAAACTTCAATTTACCATCCGATCGATGCACAGCACGTCGTATATGATCTAGCATTCGATCTCCTACGTATGTTCCTTCTTCATGATCGACTTCTAATTAAAAGGATACGCCTCACAGTCGATATATACTGTTTTCATGGTAAGTTGATCATATACGCAAATTTTCTTAGAATGCATGTCATGCTTACCAATAAACGTTTTCCTTCTATATATATAAGATGTATCAATAGCACTTATGATCATAATTGTAAAAGTCGCTAGACGTATAGAATTATAGGTCGGTCGACTGAACAATGATCGAGGACTTGTTCAGTCGACGAGTACTTGGCATATAAATAGAGTACTCGAGGAATTTTACAACAATGCTTATGATCATCTTTTTTTTGGGTTGTTAATTATAGGCACAATTGTTACGTTTTGCAACTTAATTGGTTCTAATACATATATATATATATATATATATATATATATATATATATATATATATATATATATATATCTTTGAAACTAAAGTTCTATCTAAGTTAATTGGGCGTCTTTTAATTTTTGTTAGGGTGGCATTTAGATTATGGTTTACGTTGTTTTGATAATTTAAAAACGAAAACCAAATTATATATATATATATATAGCCTGTTGGCTAGATTTTTGCCAACACGTGTCATAATTCTTTCTTTGTTTTTTTTAATAATGTCCGAGGGTCTGTCGTGCTACATTCAGTTATTCTAGAGGTTGATAACTAAGATCGATTACTCGATCGCCGACCATGAGACTGTACCCCCTGGTGCGCGGGAACCACGTGGAATAGGTAAACCCTCGCCTCCTATTGGTTCAGAACCTGAGATTAAGATCAAGATTCTCCCCCTCACATGATATACATTAAATTGTTACCAGTGAGACTTGAACTCTGATATTAAAAAGAAAGAACCAAGCCTTAACTACTAGCGTAACTTTGCTGGATGCCTTAATTCTTTCTGTTAGTTGATTTTTAATGCCGGTTAAATTCTAGATAGTTGAATTTGGAAGAATTCTGCATGGTATTACCTAATAGGTTTGGTTTTGTTTTGTTTTGTTTTTTTTCCAAAGTGCTTTCCTCCTTTTTCATGCAGACCGACTCAGGGCTGGTATAATAGATCAAACAACTTAAATAAGAGCTTAGGGTTTGAAAAAAATACACGACCCTCAATTTTTTTGAACTTTTTGTATGTATTGTTGTTTTTTGGCATGTATATATTTTTGGCTTGTGGGTCCACAAAAATATAGGATTTACATAAAGACCTTCTAATATTTACTACAAAAAATTGATTAATAACATTTTATTAAAGAGTTTGCATATGAAAAAACTAGAAAAACAGATTAATCTAAATAATTTATACACGTAAATACAAACAATTTTTTAACACCACCAGATATAAACTTTTAGTTTATTATTGTCGGTTTCAAGTTATGATAAAATGATGCTTTTAAAATTAACCGTAAGTAAAGGACCCATGCTTTTTATTCAGTGGGTGCTTAATTGTCACGTTTTATTGGTTAATTGAGAGTTGATAAGAGACAGTTTAAAGTCAATTGTTTATTTAAGTTTGTCCCTTTCTTGTTTGCTACAGCTAGATTAGTACATAAGCATCATTTAGTATTATCATTCACGGATCCAGATTCTATGGATATGCCCTTGCCTTCCATTTTTTCTTCTTTTACATTACGATCTTTTTTTTTTAATTATTTATTTTAATGTATAAACATGCATACGTACCGTGTCTTCTAAACAGATACGGCCACAGCCTTGAATTATTTTTTATTTTATTTTATTTTTTTAAATTTTGTATGTCTTAGGTGGTTCGCTAGCCAAATCAAGGGAACATGACTATATATTTTTGGCTTTGCAAGTGTTATTAGGAAACTTGGATAAGGACAAAACCAACAAACTCTAACAATAACTCTCATGTCATGACTCTACTTAGAGTGAAAGTTTGAGTTTGTTCTTTTTGAATATATATAGGGAAGTGTTCTAATGCTAACCCTCTCTTACGGCGATAACCTATTAACTTTGCCAAAACAAAGCCGAATCTTGATTTTTTTTTGAACATCATTGTAACACAATTTAAACACCATGTTCTTTTATGAGTTTGGGCTAATTCATCACCGTTTGGGCTCTTACAGTACTGTAGGTGTTTAAATATTTAAAACTTACAGTACTGTAGCACAAAACTTACAACGATGATATTTTTTAAACAGTGGTGAATTAGCCCAAACTCATAAAAGAACATAGTGTTCTAATTGTATTACAATGATGTTCAAAAAAAAAATTCAAGATTCGGCTTCGTTTTGGCAAAGTTAATGGGTTATCGCCGTAAGAGAGGGTTAACATTTGATCCCAATCCTATATATATATATATATATATCTCTGTGTGTGTCTGTGCATATTTTTTTTATTTTTTATTAATGTAAATGGACCCTACATTAATTATATTAATTAAAAAAAACTACACCTTTAGATTTACTTTAGGGAAGGTTTCTAAAAAAACTACCATTTTAGAAAAAACTAATAATACTATTCACAATTGTTATCAATCAATTTCGTTTTTCGTTTTACATTTTACATTTTTTTTATTATAAGGTTATATTTGTTAACAAAAAAAATAAAATATATATATATATATATATATATATATGTAATTCATGTTATTAGACATATGTAACTCATTGATTACATATATCTATGTAACTTTATAAGTTAAATATACGTAATTACGTGATCTAAATATTTTTATTAATTTTTTTTGTTTATAACATTTATAAACTAATAATAAAAAATCATGAAAGTTTTTTTTAAAAAAAAATTGATTTGTTAGTAAGAGTTTTCTTAGTTTTCTCCAAAATGAGTATGAATGACTACATCTCTTGCTTATTACGTTAACCGAATAACTACATCTTATTACTTTGGGGCCCACATTAAAGTAAATCTAAATGTTTATGTTTTTTTTTTTTTTTTTTTTTTTTTTTTTTTAATTAATGTAAGTGGGCCTACATTAATTAAAAAAGAAAAAAAACACACACATTTAGATTTACTTTAATGTGACACCAAAGTAATAAGATGTAGTTATTCGGTTAATACAATAAACATGTGTTAACATTTGATCCTCTCCCTATAGATATGTGTGTGTGTGTTCTAAATGTGATACTATGATGTTCGGAAGAAAATTACAAGATTTGACTTGATCTTGACATTTTATTTCGGGTTAATGCAATAAAATGGGTTATAATTATTTCTATCCCATATATATATATAAGATTATGAACATATAATAATTCACTCTTAAAGTATTAACCCAAATAACTTTGTCAAAATGAAGGCAAAAAATAAGATGTTATACCTCAAATTATCATTAATTCCTTTTTTATATGTTACATGTCAAACTTTTATTGATTTTTACTCTTTTTTGTCAAAAATATTCTATTCTTATTTGATTATTTCTCCATATATATATTAGCACATAAATAAATCAACAAAAAACCAACAACAAATTAAATAGACATCTATTTACCAATGTACTTGAAAAAAAGGCATTGCTAACGTACATAAAAATACAAAAGTACTCCCCTGGTTAATTTGTCTTGACAGACAACAAATTAGAGTAAATTACCGATATAATTCATATGGTCTGTTATTACTTTACTTTGATCCTTAGGTTTTATAAATTACTCATATGGTCTCAAACTTTAGACATTTGTAACACATACAGTTCTTAAGTTACCAAATTGCCCTCACATAATTGACCAAATTACCCTCACATAATTTACCAAATTACCCTTACATAAGGACTATATGTGTTATAATTTTTTAAAGTTCGAAACTATATGGGTAATTTATGAAACCTAAGGACTAAAAGTGAAATACTAACAAACCACATGGACCATTTGATAATTTACTCTAACAAATTATTGAATCAAAGCAGTATTAATTTTATTAAGGTATATATAGCTTAGCACAACAAATATGAAATATATATAAGATAAAACTGCTTCAATTCATCAATATTAGTTTTATTATGTTCATGCAGCAACTAGATCCATCAAAAGATTGATATTAGCACATACATTCTACTCACTATATATGATAATTTGTCTCATTAATTTTCCCCTTCATAAAAAGAGGTTCAAAGTACAATTTTAATTTATTATTTCCAAAGATCAATTTGACAAGTGGATGTGGACATTGAGGCACCTTCTGAAGCCATCTCATCACTCTTTGAGTCACTTAGAAGCATGTTCATATGTTCATCCATTTGAAGTGATGGTGAAGCAGGAGGATTCAAATACCTATCTTCTTTGGTGATCACAGAATTCTGATGATCATTACTGAGCTGAGACGCGACAAAATTATCAAGTACTCGCCAATCTGTCGGTTGAAGATCCTGTCGATCACCATTATTATTGTTATTGTTGCCATAATTTAGCAAGTTGATGTTGGATTGCTGATGATCAGTTGGGGGTTGTAAGGTTCTTTTGTATAAAGTACTTCTTCCAGCTGCTGGTGGTTGTGGAAATCTTAGTGATTCTAATTGAGGAAGCTGGAGGAAGGAGTGTTCATGAGGCAAGATGTCATGCATTTCATCAAGCTCAGATTTTGTGGGAAGTTGATGTGGGTATGAATGATTTGAAGTGTAAGGATGAGATGCACGTTTTGGGGATTCGTAATCGGGCATGAATGAAACTTGGTCATAGTTATAACACAAAGAATCATGTTCGTCCATTCGACGAACGGTTGTTATGTGCTTCTTGAAAACTCGGCATACAACCCATCCTTCTTCCTGTTGCAAACAAAACATGAAAATGTGATGCATTAGAACCATTTTGTTTAAAATATGCACCTTATTACAATCTACTTAATTGAAATTAATGGTTAGTAGACTGCAAGTTTATAAAGAAAAACAAGTTTCACATGTGAAAAACATTAAAGAATCAATTAAGAAACCATCTTATTTCATTTGGTTTTCAGAAATTCAAGTATTCTGCTCATTAAAAGTGCTACTTCCCCATAATAACTCTTTTTAAGAATGCACATTTATGCTTGACGTGCAGGCTATGTACAATTGTACATAGTCCCACAATGGATGCATACACCTCCTTTTTGTTTTTCAATTTCATAGAACTAAACTTGCATAATTTGCCATGTTTCTTGAGTTTGCCTCAAGTTGAACTAAAGCTACAACAATGAAATGGCTAGCTTTGGGTAAAATATACCACAAAACTGATAGAAAGATGAAACAAGACATGCTACAAACCTGAGTTACTGAGTTTTCATTCATTTCTAGTCTATACTCATGCATGATCCAGTCTGATTTCTGTCCATTTGGAGCTCGGCCTTGGTAAAACACCAATGTCTTTCTCATGCCAACCAGGTTATTCTTCGAGTATATAGCCTTGTCTCGTCCGGTAGCCTTCCAAAAGCCAAGTTTTGTAGCCCTATTCGTGCGACTTCCTGTTGGATATTTCTTATCCTTGTGGCAAAAGAAATACCACTCATTTTGCTCTTCGGTTCCCAAACTGCATAACTCTGTCAAGATTAACGTAAAAAGAGTCTATGAACAATTTGAATCTCTATTAATATTATTGAAATAACTGTTGTTTGATATTATCTTAATAGTTCATAATCTCTTAATAATAAAAGGTAACCTTAACTCTGAATTAAGAGGTTACCCTCTTAATATGACCTCTTATATAGCTATTCAGGTTTTAATGTTACCTATTAATTATATATTAAGAGACTATAATTCATTAAGATGTAGTTTTTTAATGACTATTAAGAGGCTATCAAACAACCCCGTAATACAAGTGCTCGCATTGAAAATAATGCGTCCGTGAGATGCTTAATGTTTTCTGTAATTGTATTTGCACAACTTAATTATAAAACACATGGTTCATGTGGAATTGCTACCTTGAAGTTCCCATGGTTCAATTTTATAAAGATCAACATCTTTGATTACATCAAGGTCAACTCTTTTCGAAGCAATTTTTTTCCTAAGGTAGTAATCCACAAGTTGTTCATCTGTTGGGTGGAATCTAAAACCAGGAGGAACATGTGAAAAGTTATTCATACTCCCACAGCTAGCCCAAAGCTATGATGATCGATCTCAAACCTGCAATATGCAAATGATCGCATCAATGTCAGTGATTGTAAACATACAACCAATGTTTTCAGAACCGGACCAGACGTCGAACCGGTCTCTTTACTGGTTAGAGGTCTGACTGGTCCGACCGGTCGAACCGGATGATTTTATAAACATTTTATAAATATATATATATATAAAATCAAAAAATAAAAAAAAATTAAAAAGATTAAAAAAAATGGTTCAACCACCGGTTCAATTCACCCAAAACGGCTCAAAACATCTAACCGGACCGGTTCACCCACCGGTTCCCGGTTTGACCGGTCCAACCGGCCGGTCCGGTTTTCAAAACACTGCATACAACTATATATTGTTCATTATATAAGATCATGTATTCACAATAAGTGTAAGTCAAAAGATAATCTTATAATTAAATCATATATTTTGATATCTAAGGTCATGTGTAGAATAACAAGTTAACGTGTAGGCTTTGAAATTTAGAAAAAAAAAGATGTTCATTGTTTTTAAACAATATGTTTATAGGCGTATGTTCATATCATGATGCATGCACACCACAAGAAAAGCGGCCTGAAAGGACGAGGCCTATAACGACGACACTTTTTTTGAATTCTTTGGACGACAACTATTGTCACTATAGGTAATTTTACTTGTAACGGCGCTAGAAACTGCTAACACGAAGAATGTAGAAAGAAAACCAAATAACAACAAAGAGAGCAACCCAATACTTCTTATGAATTCTCCATGAAACACATATATAGTTTTAATTTATAAATATAAACAAATATATAATCATATCATTTAATGAACTCTCTTTAAAACCTAACACCTTGAAGTGAATCAGTATAATTAACCTAAAAGGTTTTTAATCTTCACACTCATCCAAGCCAAAACAATTTGTTTTCAACAAATGTTGTTTGTGATACGAAGCCTTGACACCCCGCGAATTCAACGAGTATTGTTACTTATTACAAGATGATCAAAATACATGTTTAGTGAGGGAAGCTAAGTTAATTCTTTTTAATGCAAGATCATTAATTTTAGAAGAAAGACGATCGATAACACAAGGCAAGATAAATATAGGAGATCGAAAATATGGTGTACGTAGCAAGTCCGGGTGTATGTAGTATTTGAGACTTAGTGACTAGGAGCGGAGAGACCTTTGCGCACTTCGTTACATGATTTCTATTTCATATAGAGTGAAGCACCCGCGCGAGTTATGTGAAGAAGATGAAATTATGGCATGTGTGGACAATGTTAGTTTCTGTAATGCATTAGCATGGGAGAAGTACCAGTTTCTTACTTGATGAGAAAGATATATAAAGCTACTCAAGTTTGCTTTGCTTTTTCTAGAGGAAAGCCACTCAAGTTTTGCACCACTCAGCAAAAGTTAATTAATACCTGAAAACAATGAATACTATATAAGTTAATGACAACCAATTAATTTAACTCAAAGGCCCTAATTAAATTAATTAAAAACTAACATAGCCTAGATGTTGTTTTTATGTTATTTTATAATTATTTTTTGCTTCTTCTTAATTGTCTGTCTTCAAGTATATATCGAGCTAGAAGATCAGTCAGAAACCAGAAATTAAATGTAAAAAAGACAATATAATCCTTCAAAAATAAAAAGAAAATACAGATGATAATCCATAAACTTGTGATCTAAGATTTGAGAACTACAAGTAGCTAGTAACTTGTTTTAATTTATATCTTTGAACAATCACATCTGCACATATATATATATATCTAAACAAATTAACTAAAAAATTGTATTAATCTTCAAACATGATCAAAGAAAACAAACTAAATAAATACCTGGATACAAACACATACACACACACATATATAAAGAAAGAAACTTGAAACAAATAAGATCATGAAGAAGCTATAGCTATATCTAGATGCATGAATCATATATAAAATCAAAACCTTTTAATAAGCAGATGTGTTTGTTCTTCAATTGATCTACGTACCAATGGATGATGATGACCAAAACATATATATATATATATCTATATATATATATATATTGAAGAAAGCTAGAAATTAATAAGCAACCAATGCAAACTAAAGGAGACAAAAAGTAAAGAAAAGCAAAGAACAAAAGGAATGTTTGGGGATTCAAAAGCAAGCAAACATGTTAATTTTCTTGGGAATTGAAGTGAAAAGAAGTGGTTTTTTTGAAAGAACATCAGATCCCGAGGAAACTGATTAAAAACAACAAAATCAAACACAGAAAGTTGCTTAATTTTTTGTTTGATCGAAAGAATGAAAAAGATATACAAAAGGGTCGGTGTCTTACTTGGTTTTAGAGTTATATCTTTGTTTGTATATATGAAGATCTTGATTGCCAGAAAATTAAGCTTCCTTCTATAAAAATGGAGGAAGATGATGATGCGGAAAAAAGGTGGCGATCATAAGCTAATACTCCACCACCCGCCACCAGCTACCGATAGAGACCTCACCAATTCATACACATATACATATAGATATATATATATATATATCTAAACACACACTCAAACATAGAATATGTATCAGATTATCTCTTTCTTTCAGCTTTTTTTTATGTCACTCTGTGTGTGTATATGTGTGTGTGTGTGTGTGAGAGAGAGAGAGAGAGAGAGAGGTAAGGTTTAAGAATGTGACGACATGGGATCACTTAAAAGGACACCCACATATACCCTTGTTTGGGAAGATTTTACTCTTTGGGTCATTGGTTTTCAACTTTTTATATGTTAAAAACGCTACAAGATGCTAATTAAGACAATGAATGTAATTTTTTTTTTAACGATGACGATCCTGCATACCACGTATAATATGTATGTTGTCTTAACAGTGCCTCACGGACAGAGGTAAGACGTGGACACACTAGATGCACGAGAAACCCTTGGAATGGGTAAACCATCGCCTCCCATTGGTCCATAATCCGAGATCAAGCTCAAGATTCATTCCTTCACATGTATGTCCTTTAAATCGATCACCATTGACAGGGTTCGAACCCATGACCTCTCGGTCATAAGATAAAACATCAACCAGTAGGCTGAATTTGCAGGAAATAAGATTTTTTCTTGATCTCCACATTTCACACCTTCCTCAATTCAAAATTTTGTCTTTTGTTTTCTCATATTTCCTTCCACATATATATTTCTCTTTTAAAGGGTTGTTTGAGGATTGTCAAATGATTGTTTCAAGGTTAGGACTTAGGACTTGCATCGCAGCTTACTTAAACGATCGTTAGAGAGTGGCAACACAAAGATATCAGAAATAATGACACCTTATCTTTGTTGGAAATACGTCATCAATTGTGTTGGAAACTTGTCACAAATTGGTTTTTGTCAGAAATGTGATGAAAATATGAATTTACTTTGTGTTTTTTATGCAATTTGTCGTTTGAGTTTGGGGGTGATGTATTTGAATTGGGACTGACATAGGATTTATAGGGCTACAAAAGGAAACTTTAAAGAAAGTTATTTATACATAAATAAGCATATAGCACACAAAGGGTTTTTAAGATGTGACACTTCTCAAATTTATCAAGATTCAAGTCTCAAGATGTACAAGTGATGTAGATTTAGGAGTAAGTTTGTGTCATATAGCACTTATAGCCATGAATGCTTAGTTTTGTTTGTGTGATTAGCTTTTGAATATTTCAAAAAGCTGTTCTTATAATTCTAGTTAAAATTTTAAATCGGTGATCAGTTTAGTTAAAAATATCGATTTTACATTAATGGCATCTCGTTTTTTTAATTCTTTATGAATTTTGATATATTGGTTACTTAATTTGTTTACTTAGAATTTTCATAACCAAAAAAAGCTCTAGATGATCAAATGAGCGAAAAAATGAAGAAAACCAAAAAATCAAAATGGTAGAGGGCATGAACACGTTGTAACCTCATGCCCCATCGCACATGAAGACAAGAATGAGTTGTAACGACCCGAATGTAGACATGTTGACTAAATCCACATATTTTCTACCAAACTATAAAAGGGATAAACTAACAAGACTTTAAATCAATGAAACAGTGACAATGTACATTATTTAATAATTTGTTTATGCACACTACAATTACGGTCTAGTGGTCGGAGGCTACTCTTTAAACATGGTGTTAGTCCATCGAGTCAGGGCAGGTTTGACTGTCATGTGACATGAAGATCATGATCATTAATCAAGTATTGATTTAATAATGTGTATATGGGTTAGTGGGTTCTAGCTTGTGCGTGTAGATAAGTTAATGAAACACGTTTACTTTTCAAGATGATCCTTGGATTATGGGGAAGATTAAATGTATGTGTCTTCCCTTTCTTCAACCCACAAAGTTTTATCAATTTTCTAGAATACGGTGTTTTTTTTTTTGTTTTTGTTTTTTTTTTTTCTAACACGTATCATAAGAAAGAAACACAAAATTTTGAATTGAGCTTAATTGTGGCTAAATTTATTAATTATTCTATTATAAAAAATAGTAGTTATTGAACTATAAGCACAAGAAGCACCCTTAGACTGGGCACAATGGTCACCCTACCCTCCCAGCGGCTTCGGCCCTTTCGGCGGCTTCCAGCGGGAGCACCGCCCCCCGCCTCAGCGGCTCCCGCCCAACCCCCTTCCACGGCCCCTGCTCCCCGCTGCCCTTCTCGCTTTCTGATTGGTGCCAACCCCCTTTCTAGCTTTCTGATTGGTGCCAAGATAATAGTGAGAAATGGTTTTCAGTGGGGTGATAACGTGGCATGAAATTTCGGTGGGGAAGGATTTTCAGTGGGGTGACCGCTGTGAATAGTCTTATAGGGTTATACCCATGCTCATTGACCATGACCGTGGACGATGACTTCAATATTGACTATATATAGATGATATATTTTAATTATATCACTTTTTAAAATTTTATTTTCTAAAAAATTAGTTTTATAATATCTTGTTTTAAAATATCCATTTTTAGTAAAAATGTCTCTCTCTATAAAAATATTGACCAACACACATATATATATATATTACTCAAGTTAAATAAAAATAATCAAATATTTAATAGTTAGATTTAAAAATTTTGAATCGATATTTTGATATAAAATATGATTGAAAATTTGTATAACTAAATAATATTTTATTTCTAATACACAATTAATTAAACTGGTAGTTGTTAAATTTTTAAGACATCTTTGCATAAGTCACATTATATCATCTATTAAATAGTAAATAATTAAATTAAATACTAATAACTAATAATATTAGTTATATAATTTTATGCCAAAAATGAATTTTTAATAAATTAAAAACCTTATCATTTTATTAAAAAATTGAAAATAAAATTTCTTGTAAAACTAATTTTTTAAAAGAAAAAAACTAAACCCATAATTTTTAAAACGACTAATTTTATATATAAAAATGATATTCTTTCTAAACAATTTTCAAATTAAATTGATTTGAATATTTTTTTCGTAAAAATAAAAGTTAAAAAAAATATTATTGTTTTGTTACTTAAAATATGTATTTATAAGTAATTTCACTCATTTTTATCTTAAATAATCATTTTATAAATCTTAAATTTTTATTAGAAACTAGTTAAATTTTTTTATTTAATTAGCATAATATACAATATATTAGCCTAGTTTTAATAATAAAGAATAAAATAATGTATTCAACTTTCATGTTTCAAAAAGTTTGCTTTCTTAAACATTCTGTTTTAAATAAATTGTTTTTAAAGAAATATCATTTTTCATTCATTTTAAAAAACTTTTATTTTTAAAAACGTCCAATTTCAAAATATTTCATTTTTTTATAAAAAATATATTTGTAGTAATTTGTTTTTTTTTTTAAATTGTGTTTATTGATAAACTATTTTTTTTTAACATGCTAATTTTTTTTATTATTATAAAGATGCAAATCATATAATTAGTATTTAATAATTGTTATATAATAAAACATACATGCAATTAATAGAAGAAAGACATGAGTAAATTAGTAAGTAAATTTCTTAGATTAATGACATATGTTTAATTTTTATTTATTAATATAAAGATATATGTGTTCGATCTGTTTGTCACACGAAAAATTTGAATTATGCTTAAGAGCTCTGGATTTCAAATGTTACATCAGTTCGTATAAATCTCATTCTCCCAACACCTATGATAAGGATTCTCTGTCAACTACCTGGTGTAATTTTTTTCATTTGACATGTGTAGAACTAAATCAAAATTTTAGGCATAATTATAGTATATACATTTTTTTTTTATCTTTTTTATTAATCCTGCTAATAATTTATATCATTGAAGGTACACTACAGCAAAAGGCGCCTAAAACCACAAAAACGCGGGCACTTTTAGCGACGACACATAGTCGCTATAAGTGTCGTTGCTACAGTCTCGTCTCTATTGCTCACTGATGTCGTCGCTATACATGTCGTCTCTGTAGAGTTACTTTTCGCGACGACATGTCGTCGCTACTTCTTAAAATAAAAAAAAATCAAAAATCTTATTTCCACGTCACCATTACATATTATTTTTTTAATCTCCCTGCTTAAAAGTAAATAAAAAAACAAAATCATTTTTTTAAAAAATATACAGTTTTAGCGACGACATGTCGTTGGTAATAATTTCCCACCATTTTTTAGTTTTCCCGGTTAAAAAGAAAATAAATATTTCAAATACTGAAATTTTTAGCGACGACATGTCGTCGCAAAAGCTCTATCGAAAATTTTCCCTCCTTTTCATATTTTCCCGGTCTAAAAGAAAATGAAAAATGATTTTTTAAATGAGTCTATAGCGACGACAATACGTCGCCAACAAGAAGGAAACTTTTCAAGGGTTGACCAACCAACAATTTATAGCCACGTGTAAAGAAAAGTGAAAAATTTTTGGCCTCCCTATTGCGACGACATTAGTCGTCGCTATAGATGTCGGCGCCACAGAATCCATTTCTTGTAGTGGTATGCTTGACTAGACATGAATCGAAGCTTCTAATCGGATTCTTTAATTGTTTCATTTTTCATTTTGACATGTAACAATGAATTTATTGACGTTTTCTTTAAAGGTCGTTTTATCATTTTAATGAACCAACGTAAAACCACTTCATAATTATGAACTTCCAACTTTTCATGACTTTTGAAACCATAATTGAAAACTGTTGGATCGGGTTATGTATCAAACACAACACTATAACAAGTTATCTTCTACTAAGTTGATAGATGCGGAAATTCTATCAACTTAAGTTGTAAAACAGATTGAAACAAAACACAGAAAGCAGTTATAAATTCAAGGTCAAAGTATATTGCATTCAACTGTTATGTTTACAACACTTAGCTCAAGCACACACTCTTACATTGCTAACTAACAAGTGAACGTATTTATACTAAGACCTACAACTGTATCCTCGTAGGGATACAAAGCTGGACAAAATACTAGAAACAAACTAATGCTAAAACTAGTATCTGTTATGGACTTGACATGCCAAGTCATATTAATTACAGTTAATACAAAAGACTCCATTAACTTTTACAATAAATACCTAGACTATAAAATGAATTAATGTAAAGGTATCTCTGTAGTTCTGACAAATCTTCTGTGCTGCTGTCTGTCGTGAGAATGTCTTCTGTGTTGGGATTTAGGAGAGAAAGCAGCTCTGATTATTTCTACAAGTATAAGGAATCTTTGTCAGAAGAAAGTCTTCGGAAGTCTATGTACATTGAAGCTGCTGAGCTGGTTGTCGGGAGCATTTGGTCTTCAGAAGCTTTTGTCTTCGGAAGGTTTTGTTATCGGAAGCTCAGACATTGTAAAACTTTTAAGTGCTGAGCTTCTGCTGGCTGAGGAGGTCTTCGGAAGCTTCACTCTTCTGTATAGCCTTTGGTAGGAAAGAGTTAACCTTCGGAAGCAATGCTTCTTCCGAAGGTTAATTCCTTCCTTCCGAAGGCTGTTAAGCTTTGCAGGGTTCAAGACTTGGTTAAAAGTCTTTGGTGAACATCAACCTTTATTATATTCTACAATAACAGATATTAAACATTGGTTAAAAGCTACAGCCTACATGTATATTAGTAAACTTTGGTTCAAGTATTTCACGTCAAGATTTTTACATTGAAAAACCTTTGAATTTCATCAATTTACTTAAAAAAAATGAAAAAAAAAAAAATCTAAGAGAATCAACTTATAATGTATTAGTAAGTAATGTTAGAAATATGTGCTAATGATGATGCTAGATTTATGAACCTTATAATGTATTAGTAAGTTAAATTATTTAGGGTACCCTGTGACTTCAATATTGGGGAGGTCACGGGTTCAAGTCCTGGCATGGACAAAATAGGGGTTTCATGCTGGGTTAGGGGGTTTTCTCTCACCTATGGTGGGTTTCCTCCTATTGAGTGTGGATATGATCGGGTGGGTCTATGACCCGTCAGTGATCCAAATTGCCGTTCAAAAAAAAAAAGTTAAATTATTTAGGAAGTATATTAAAATTTGTAAATTAATGGTCCTTAATGAGCCATGTACCGTATGTCCGTATTAATGAGTTTTTTAGGCTGTTAGTGGTCCTTAATGAAGCCATGGCAATAAGTCATACCATCTTATTTTGGTGTTAAAGACATATGCTTGTACCAAAGGTCTTCTAGTCTATTGGTTGCCCTTTAACTTTTTTATGTGAGGTCTTGAGTTGGAGTATCGTTTAGACTTTAGAGCAAATAATGCTCTAGGTTGATTTAAAGGGTTTTTCTAGTTATGAGTTTCCTTCTAGGTATGTGACTCACGTTAACACGCTCTGTTTTTCGGTGGCGAATGGTTTCAGTGGGGTGACCACTACATATAGTCTTAAAGGGTCTTAGAGCAAGTACGAAAATGAGCGACCGCATAGGGCCCCTTTTTTTACAGGGGTCTTAATTTTTAAGAAAATTTGTATATTATATATATAAATTTATTTTACAACAAACAAATATAATTTACAATCCATTTTTTAACTATATTTAACCCAGCTACGAATTTTATAAAAGTTAAAAATAACTTGTTCCTTAAACATTCGACCCAATAACTCATTACAATTTAAAATTTAGGTTAAAAAAAACAAATTAACTCACTTCGAATTTAGTTACAAACGAATTATCACTTCAAATGTAGTTAAAAAGGAATTACCACATACACACAGGGCCTATTTTTAGCATTCGCACATGACACGTAATCTCTTAAAGACGACCATGCCTTTTGTTATTAGAGACACGAGATGACCTCGATGTAATTAGGAGCATCCTCCACCCGCACCAAATCTTGGTAGAGCTAATTCCTAGCTAGACAAGCAAAGATGTATAACTCAAATAATTAGATCTATAAAAGAACACATGTTAATAATATGCATACTTCTTAATTAATTCATTGATAGTGATCAGGGCACAAACACACGAGATCGAACTCCAAGATAACCTTCTACAAATCTTAATTCTGAAATCGGCCCCCTCTCCCCATTTTCTCCTCTCGTTTTCGATTGGTGGAGAAGGTTTTTTTTTTATGAGAATGTGATGATGATACGGCACAGTAGAGAATTTTAATTTGTAGGTTAATCAGTGTGGGGTTTAAAGTTTTTAATAGGGTGATGTGAAAAAAATTTTGGCTGAAAATGATTTCAGTAAGATGATCAGCGTAAATAGTTTTAGAACAAATTAAAAACACCACACATATATAGAAGGAGCCATTTCTTGGCACGGATCCAACCCTCCCATCCAAAGAGTTGGGGAATCGGAATCCTACTAGCTAGCTTTACTCTATTTAATCTACGAGCCCGTCAACAAAAGGACTTTGTGCAAAGCTAGCGTATGTAGAAGGACCCAAATTAAATTCCTATTACAACAAACCTGCTAAGTGTATATCAAGTGATTAGATTAATATCTCATGTATTACACAAGTTTAATAAAAAAATATATAATAAATTATCGTTAATGAAAATTTAGATAATACAAGACGATTTTTTAAATATAAATATTATATAATTTCATATAATTTAATACTATAAGTAAAAAATAATATTTTTAAGACTAATTTCTTCAAAGTTCATTTGTTTGAACTATTAATTTTAAAAACTGTTTTTGAAAATTTTATATTTTTTAATAATTTGGTTTTTTAAAAAAGTGTTTTTTAATATTAAAAAATATTTTATAATTTAAAGATATATAAAAGTATATTTAATACAAAAGATAGATGTTAAATCAAAGTAAAAATACTTTAAAAATATAACATGTGTTCCTAGAAGACTTAATTTATTAGATTAAGGCTTTGTTTGGAATTTCATATAAAAATGACTTATTTTCTTATTAGTTTTTTCAAAATGCTAATAAGGCAATAAGTTGTTTGTCAAACCTAAAATGACTTTTGAAAATATTTTTTTGTAAAATGGTGATAAGTCGTTTTTGAAAAGCTAAAAATTATAGCTTTTTAAAATGACTTGTGACTTATTAACATAAAATTACAAATTCATCTCACTCTTTACCCTTTACCCAATAACATTTAAATAGTGTCAATAAAAAATGTCCTTTTTGGTCATTTTGAAAATTAATTTTGGAAAAGATATTGCAAACATACCTTTAAAAACTTCATTTCAAAAATTCATAAGTTAATAAACATTTTTAACAAAAAATTTTTTTTGAAGATAAATAAGCAATCCCAAACAGAACCAAACTAGATATGAAAAGCTTACCTTAAAAGTAAGAGAAGATGAAATACGTTATGTTGCCAATAAATATATTGGAACTACAAATGAAATTATGTGGTTTTGAATTATTTTACGTGTTTGTATGAAAATTTATTCTTATGTTTTTTATAACAGCAAATTTTTTCTATAATAAACCTAATTTAACGAAAAACACTTTAACACACTTTGTTGCCATTGGGACAAATGAACTTTAAAAAATTTGTTGCTATGTAATAACTCTTACTATCTTACTTCTGAATATTATAATAAACAAAAAATTTTATTTGCTCTTTTCACGTCCTACAATTATATTGTCACTTGTTAGTTTTTTATAATCTCATTTAAATTTTTATCTTATTAGATAAATTATTTTATCTTTCTTTTTAAATAAATATATTAATAATTACTAACTTATTATTTATCTTTAATAAATTTAAAAATATTTTTTAATAAATTGAAAATCAAATCATTTTATTAGAAAACATATTTTAGAAAAGTTTATAAAATTATTCCCAAAAATTAATTTTTTTGAAAAAATAAAAAGTATTTCAAATCATTATTTTTAGAAAACAAAAGTTTTATAAAAACAATTTTTCTTAAAAAATAGTTAAAAAGATGAAATATATACTGAAAGTTAGAAAAAGGATAATAAAAGTTATATTTTTAGTACTGTACGTTTAATGATAATTTCAAATAAGGTTTTAACTTTAATAATTACAAAAATATGATCTGTTCATATTAATTTGAAATTATCAGTTTTTGAAATAAGATTAACTAATTAAATTTTTAACCTTAGTTAGTTTAAAGATCTCAATTATTAAAAATTAAGAACGTTAATTGATATTCCTATTGTTAGTAAAAACTTTAATTATTTTTTATTATTTAAAGTAATTATTATTAAGTAATTTATCATTTTATATCAAAATATCGTTATATAATTTTTAATTTCCATTATTAACTATTTAATAATTAATATTAAATATGTGTAAAACACGTGATAGTACTCTAGTTTTATTTTTAAACGGTTTGGTACGACGATACGCAAGACGAAATTTCAAACCCCCCTCCGAATTTGACACTTTGGGGCGTACGCCCAATCTCATCTCAAAAGGAACCCTACTACTGAGTAAATCCTCTGACCTTGCCTAAGCAAATATGCTTTGGCCGAAATTCGAACCAAGACCTATTATAGATTAGTCAAAGGGACACGCTCCTATTATGCTACAAGCTAGCCCTTTGGTTGGTAGTACTCTAATATATATATGTAAGACAAATTAACCTGGAATTAGTTTCTTAATTACAAATTTTATCAGAACAATCAAGGGGAAAAGTGATTTCTATTTGGCAATTAATATGTTAATAATCAGTTTTAATATTGTCGGGACCGTTTTTCCACTGGCAAAGACCAATGTTGGAATGACTATGGACAGGCATGCATATTTAGTAAGAAATACTAATATGATGGCATGAGACGCAAATGATTGTGTTTTGGCTTATATGTCCCCTCTAATATTATTAAAATAATTAAATAATATATCATGTAATAATATGATTAAGAAAAAAAAGACCTAGGAAAGTGCAATGGGATGGAGTCTGGAATCATTAACATCACCTTCTATTTTATCTCAACGTACATTCATCACATAGTTAGCTACCTAGGTTTACTTTTTATAATTAAATAGTTAAATTATGCTTATTACATTAGCGTGAAAGTGGGCGTGAGAGAGCTAGTCACGCCTCCTTGGCGCACTCCCTCACTACACAGGGTCGTGACCGAGGGGTGAGGGTACTGCGTGAGGGAGGTCACAGAGTGAAGGAAGGGAAAAAAAGTGGTGGGGGATTGATAAATGGTGATGATAAAACATGTGGTGATGAAGTGAAGTGATAAGAGTGTGATAGTGTTAGTTGTTTACGTGACGTCTACTTGTAGTGATATGGGCTTTACCACTACACATGATCATACAATTAAGAAGGTAATGTACGTTAAGAAATGAACTCTTTAAAAAGGTTACTTAGTGACCTGTGTATAGTAGAGGTGGTTCCACCAGAACCCGGCCAAAACCCGAACCGGAACAGGTCAAAAACCGGTTAAAACCCGGAACCGGAACCGGGTATTGACTTTGTTGACTGAAACTGGAACCGTTTCAAAAAAAACCTGATTTGTGCACCTCTAGTGTATAGCTTGACATGAACATAAAACGTAGAATTATCAAAAGACATCTATCATAACAATATCTTATTGATTTTTCTTACGAGAAGTTTTTAGTTTGAGTCTTTCTTAGAGCAATTTGCTCCTAAATGTCACACCCCCAAATTCCCACTTGTGACATTAGTCCACGTGGGTGTGACGTGGCCAGAATCACAGCTCAAGGTCATATAGAACAGCTCTATATGCGTTTTCAAATCACAATGTTTGACATATAAGTAACAAAATAGTTTACAGCGGAAAGTATAATATCATAGCAGCGGAAAAATATAATTGTTCTAACATGCAGCGGAAAGTAAATGTCATACATTACAAGTTTTAAATAGTCATAACAAAATAAATATTGTTTGTTCAAAGACACAAATGGAAATGCAAGCGGATCCTATGCTCAAATCTCCTAAGTGCATTCCTGTTCTGGGTGCCGGTCAGTTACCTGAGAATACAAGTTTAAGAAAAAAAAAAGTGTCAACACAATGGTTGGTGAGTTCACAGGTTTTGATATATACATATAGTAATGGAAAACATGTGTCATGCTGTTTATCATATGTTAGTCCCGAGCCCTAGGCTCCAAGTGTCAGTGCGTCACTGCCGAACTAGACTTGTTTGTCCTTGCCTCCGCTATGTCCCGTAATTACATAGCAAGTTAGGTCAGAGTTTCACGGGTTATGACCTCCAGTCAAAACTGTGCCCCGTGGGGTTAGTCACACCCAAACGGATCCATTCAAACCTACCACGTTGTTCGTACATTAACGGTAAGGCTTTGTGAGGACTTGTTACGAGTTCAACACTTAATGTTTGTCTAATAAACCAGCATACACATAAAATGTTTGTACAATAGTAATGTTTGACTCGATTCAACTAGTATTCTCCCTCTATTTGAAAAGCTTGTAAAAGAGTTAAAGATGGGTCGTAAACTCACCTTAGAGTGAATAAGAGAATGTAAGCGTAAGCTCCTGCGTCGTTGCATAGTCGGTCACCGGCTACCTATATCGTATACCATACGTGAGTTCGTGTAAGTGACCGTGCTCGTGTTTGTGTTAGTGCTCGTGTTTGTACTCAACAACCCTCGGTTGTTCATGCTTGTCCGTGTCGGTCCACATTGACCGTGTTTGCTCATGTTGATCCACATTGACCGTGCGACACCCCAACCCGGTTCAGGGTTGACGTGTCACGTATACGGAATCAGAAGTAAATGCAACAATCCCAAATGTATTTAAAACATAAATACATAAGTCTTAAGTTGATAATTAAACATAACAAAACAAATATTTAAGTTTTAAGTATTGATTATTACGTTTACTACAGTAACATAAATTTTCAGATTTAGCTCCGATTTTACTCTCAAAAGTTCCCCACCTGGTCTCCTTGATTACCTACACAATACAGATAAACACCATAAAAAAACAAATACGACTGAGCCAAAGAATGCTCAGTATCGGATAAACAACGGTAATAAATAAGTTCAGAATGTGGTAAAAAAAATATATGTAAATTCATATGAAATATAATCAGAAATTAAGAAGGTGGTGAAAAATAATCAGAATAATGGTCCGAAACAGAAATCACTAACAGAGCAGTAACAAGATCAGGACAGTAATCAGTGGTCTGATTTTGATAAAATATAGCCTTTCAAAAACAATAACACAGGTTTTATTGTAAGTCAGAATTAGATTATTACAGAATATACCACGAGCCGACTGTACATACAAAAGTGTAAGGTTCACGGGTAGCTACTCCCGCTTACCAGACACATGAGATAGTTAGTGTTGGCATACACGTCACTATCCCCCAGAATCAGAAAGTACAGTTTAAAATTATCCTAGGACCAGTCCATACGCCTCCCCAGAATTCAGTAGGTGCACAGTGTACTATCAGAGTACTTATGGAGACGCCGTGAACTCAACTAACCGTCACGGATGGTTCCACATTATGGTTGCCGCCATAATGGGCCTGTAGTCATCCTTACAGGTAGGGGCATGCTCGGGTAACAGAATACAGTTTCAAAAAGTTCAGTAGGTTCAGTAGGGTAGATAAACTACCATATAATCTCATAATTGGATCATGCAATAATGAGTACAACATAATTTAGATTTATTGCATGATAAACGAAACAGGGAAACACGATATCATATCGTGTTAATCAAAAATCAAACAATACAGAAACAAAATTTAATGATTACCGAAACGATTTACAGACCCAGATTACAGAGCAGAAAATACTATGATTTAAATAAACGGAATCCGTACCTTAGCCTTAGCAATTAACTCAGCAAATAATCAGATAAATACGCACGTAGTCCAATTTTTCAATGATTAAGAAATCTGTGTTTTGTTTAAATCCATGTTAGTTTAAACAATTTAAAATACTTATATGTAATTGGTTAGATTGTTGATAATTTAGACCTTTTAATGTTAACCTGGTCGAATTGGTTTCTTTAACAAACTCGTTGATTAACATTTGTAAATATTCTTTAATTTTGTAAGTTGGATTTTTTTTCTAACATTCTGATCATAACGGTTACGATTTACGCGATTTTATGATGAAATAATCAAAAACTTGGTTCAAATAGGACTCAAACTCGTGATCTCTTGAATCGGATTTTCAAGATTTACCTGGTTGAACACATTATCAATTATTTATTTATTTCTATTTTTAAACAGTAACTGAATCCTAAAAATTATTAAAATGGTTTTATAAAAATGAACTTAAAAACCAAAATAAAAATAAAAGAGTCTTGAACCATAACCTCTCAAACCTAACTTTGATTCAAACCAGTAAAACAAATCTTATAGTTGTTAATCTCACATATTGTTTATGCTTGTATCTATACTGAGTTATACAGAGTTAACAATTACTTTCAGTAAATACTTAAAACAATAAAAATATATACATATATATTAAAAGCATGCTTCAGAATGGACTAGAACTCGAGAGCTCCAAATCCAACCCAATATGTTTTAACCAATCCATCTACAACTCAAATTGTTAACTTGTTTGAATCTTTAACTCAATTGTTCAATGTCTTTTCTTCTCCATTTTCATTTCTAAGTTCTCATTACAGTAAGCTTTTATGGGTTGTTCTTATACGCATATATATACATATATATTGTATACATATACTCATTCTTTTTCAAAAGAATGAAAAATTGGTTCCTACTTGCTTAGAATAGTTAACGTAAATTCAAATTTTTGTTCTTACAACCCGTATAAACATGCGTATGTATACAACTCCCTTCTCAGTCGTGATGTACATATATTATTCAACATCGATTAATATGTTTTACGTCCTCAGCGAAACATCGTTCGAACTGAAATAAAACCATCGGTGATTTCTAAACCGATGGTTACTAAGGTGGCAACGATGAATCAGTTCTGCGCATAATCAGAACACACTAAATGACTGGATTTTACCTTATCGGAACTTGCGGATACTACTCAGTTGTGACAGCGGTGCGCGGTGTCTTTGGTGGTGTTTTGTGGCTGCGATGGTCAATAACTCCAACCACCAAATATTGCTTCGTTTTCTTGTGCGTGGATATGGATGTACCGACCAGCAAAGGATAAACGAATTCAAAGTTTTGGATGTAGAACCTTCAATATATATATATATATATGTTTATTTGGGAAGTCGGCTAAGAATCTTGCAGAAGATTTATATATATATATATATATATTTCATAATAAATAGAATTATAATATGGTTTGGGTATGGGTTCATTTCTAAGTCAGTTCTTACTTTAGTTAAATTCAGTTGCGAATGCTAGTCGAGTGATATTTAATTAGGTGCTGCGAATTTAATCAACTAATACTAAAATAGGATTTTAGCTTATTATAAACGTTAGGTATGATCAGATTATATGTTTCGTTGTTTATTTATAATAATCGAGTAAAAATTTATAAATGTAATTAATTAAATTCTCAAAATAATTCGGATTTTCGGTACTTAACTTATCGTTATTGTTTATATATTTTATTTTAAACTTTTATAACAGTTTAATTTTATTATTTATTTATTTTTATTTTTTGGTTATTATAATTTTACCCTCCTTAAAAAAATTCCGTCCTCGAAATTTCAGAGTTTACAAACTGCTTTATTTCCTGATTTTCAAACTTGTTAATTAATTTTAACTATTTATATACTAAAACTTTATGTTGGTTTAATTACAAAATTTCAGATAACTTCATACTAAAACACATAGCTAACACACATAGTAAAGCAGACAGTCACACAAAATTATGGATTCAAATTTTAGGATATTGTGAGCAATTTTTTTTTTAGCCTCTAACTCCCAAGTAGCTTCATGTTCATAACGGTTCTTCCACAAAATTAACAAACATGATCGTCTTTCTTGGCATAATTCGTTAATGACGGTCGGAGAATCATTTCTGATGTGTATATATATATATATGACCTATCTTCGTGAATCTATAAGAGTGGGTAATTTATTACGTGCAAAGGATGGTAATTATACCTTCGTGGTAAAAATATGTGTTCTAATATTTTGATATCGTTAGCCATTAACATAAATTATGCCAACATGTAAATTTTGTTTTGTTTTGTTTTGTTTTTTTCAATTTCTCATTTGGTATCCTTTACATTTATTCATGAATTATATTCAAAATTTAAGATGATTTTATTTCTCGTGTCATGGTTTTAAGTATATTGCTAATGGCTAGACAATGAAACGTCCTAGTGATTGACATGTGTTCCCTTGAGTTACAACAACTTATTTGAGATTCATGTGACAATTTTATCTAGTGCTCCAAGTTATTGAAGAGGATGTTTGTGAGTTTCTATTAGTAGATTTTTTTCCTACTAAACCGTTGTCGCATCATAATGTTTCAATAATGTCAATCAACGCCTCTAACGTATGTTTAACTTATTCTAGGAGAAAATCTATTCTTAACTCTTGTGAATAGTAAATATATTATAAGTCTCTCCATATATATAGTGACTTCAATTTTTCCACACGATAATGACCAAGACTAGCTCAATGTATGTCACACCCCGAGCCGGCGGGGTTGGATCGGAGTCCCCGCCGGGCGGAAGGTTCCCGGGGCGTGATATCGTGGTGATAATCATGATGATCAGATTGTTTACATAGCATCAACGTTTAAGAATATCTAAAGCACAATCAAATGATATATAGGATTACAAAGTTAAATTACAATAGCAATGTTCTGCAATTTAACTAAGTAAACCTAACCAAAAGAATAATGTATATATCTTGTATATGTACAAGATATCAAAAGTAATATGTGTCATCAACAAAATTTGTGCTTTCCAAAAGTCTACTAGGTCCTCTATCTGGGCATCCTAGTATGTAAATCCAAGAGCTTATGCTTAAACCTGTTCTTCACCTGAGAAAGCATGTAAAAAGATCAAGTCAACACAACGGTTGGTGAGTTCATAATGTTTATAAGTTTAAAATAGATTTCAACAAACCTCTTTCGGTAAAACCTTAACCTCATTAACTCCACATGTAATATCCAAATCGGTATGCTTATATATAGGGCATATGTAAGGGAACAAGCCCTAGCCAACATCCCACCACATACTAACCCGGATATGACATTGTTATTAATAATAATTAAGCATTTTACCTACCAATCTATACAATCCTCATCAAAGCTTTGGTTATCTGTTTCAAAGTTTTCATGTCTTTTGTATTCATAAGTGTTAGTTTTTGCATCATGTTTATCAAGCATCATAGATCCATACACACATGGTTTAGCAATTACATATCTACTATAAGCAGACAAAAGCTCTGGAATACCAGAAGTTTAGCAATTACATGTCTCTTATATAGATAATAGCTTAGCATTCAACAAGTTCTTGTTTAGCCTTTACATACCTCTTATAAGTCGACAAAAGCTCTGGAATACCAGACGTTCAGCAATTATATGTCACTTATAACCAGGTAATAGCCCCGTAACGTTACGTTTATGTTTAGCCTTTACATACCTCATATAAGCCGACACAAGCTCTGGAATACCAGACGTTCAGCAATTACGTGTCCCTTATAACCAGGTAATAGCTTAGAATCGATACTTTCATGTTTAGCCTTTACATACCTCATATAAGCCGACAAAAGCTCTGGAATACCAGCCGTTTAGCAATTACATGTCCCTTATAACCAGGTAATAGCTGAGTATCATTATGTATATGTTATTACATGTATCTCACCCCATAGGTACAAGCTCTGGAATACCAGACGTTCAGCAATTACGTAGACTATGGTTAGATACATGTATGATGGCCTAGTAGCATGTAATTGTTTCCAAACATCATATCTCATGTAATAGTATCAAGTCTCATGTAATAGTATCAAGTCTCATGTAATCGAATCATGTCTCATGTTATTGAATCAAGTATCATGTATTTGTATCAAGTATCATATATTTGTATCATGTCTCATGTAATTGAATCACATCTCATGTAATTGAATCAAGCATCATATATTTGTATCATGTTTCACGTAATTGAATCACATCTCATGTAATTGAATCAAGTCTCATGTAATTGTATCATGTTTCATGTAATTGTATCAAATAATCAACAATTGATTTTAAGCATCAAGCTTAAAGTAAAGGTTTCCATCATAATAAATCATGTTTATGTTTAAAGCATTAAGTAACATTTCAATAAAAATGTTTAACATGCTTCTCAGTCCCGAAGTAAAACAAATAAGTTTGAAAGGGGACAATGAACTCACCTTATGTCCGAAGTACTTGACTCAAGTAGAATAAGAATACGCGCGCTCTTTGTTTGCTTTCGTTATGATGTTCAAGCTCCTGTATTGATTTCATAATGTTGTATTTTATAAGTACGCGTTGTATTTATTTGTGTTTGTGAGGGTGTTAGCCTAAAGTAGGCTAACACTTTGGAGTCTCGGTTTTCATTCGGCCCTAAGTCTCTCGTTATAGAGGTTAAGGTCACTTAACCCCATTTAGCTTAATGCTATCCTTCTTGCTCATTTGATTTGATCCTTATTTGCATTTGCAAGTATTTTTAAAAAACCATGTCTTAGACTTTAAGGAATTCCTTAGTTTCAAAACAATATCATGTTACTAATGGTTTATGTTGTTAATTCCAAGTCAATTGAACTAAGATTTATTAGTCCAATTACTCGCTCTAGTCTAACTCTTGTGGGCCTAATTCACTTTGGGCCAAATCAGAGATCTCGGGCCGAATGGTGAGACCATGGGCCCATTGGGCCAACATGATCAAAACTTTGCAAACCCATTTTGATTGGTTATTATATTGGGCCGAGTAGGTTATTGGGCCTCATGATTTGGCCGTTTAGAATGAAATGGGTTGAATAAAAATGTTGGGCCGATTATTATGCTTGGGCCGATTAACAACAGATTGGACCGATTCAATTAAACTGTTGATTTAATGTGTTGGGCCTAGGATGGCCTTGGTCCTAGCAATTGATATTGGGCCGAATGCTGTGTTTGGGCTGCTGTTGGGCCTTGGGCCGAATGGTCAATTGGACTAGGGGTGGGCTGTGTGGGCTTGTTGATCACTTGGATTATTCTAGGACTTGAGCTAACTTTAAGACTGTTGGGCCTGGATTTGGATCATGGCCCTTAGAAATTGTGGGAATATTGAATCCATATAACTGAAATAAGTTAGGCTTGAGTCGGTCGAACACAATTTGTGATGGCAGCGAACCCTTGGTGCCCAAAGGTTCGGCCACATCTGGATGAGCATAGGTTCGGGAACAGCATGCAGGTTCTTCAAGCACATGTGGGTTCGCCAATCAGGAGCAAAGGTTCGACAGCCTCCTAGGGTTCGTGGTCCATCAGGGTTCGGCTAAAGTGGCTGTAACAGGTTCGTGATCACAGGGGTTCGCCTCCTACATGGGTTCGTCTGCATGGTTCGGGAGTAGGTAGGTTCGTAGTTCTAAGGGTTCGGCTAAGACCATGGGATGATGGTTCGTGGCTTGGGTGACTGCTGCCAAAGGTTAGACCAGAACCTTACAGGTTCGGCCCTTGAGGGCTGTTCACGAACCATACTTCATCATCTTCGTTGTGTGCTGGTTTCCAGGTTAGCTAAACGATGTTGTCAAGTAGCAGGTGATTCCCGAGACCATGGTGGTGACGATATGCATCTAGAACCGGCTAAGCCCATGTCGAACAACCAAACACACAACACATGCTGAAAACCCTATTTCGTGATGTTTAAATCTTGAATACCTTGAGTTTGGCCGGTGATATCCTCAGATAAGTTGTACTTTCTAGTAGAGCTCGTTGAGATCTTCGTTTAGACTCCAAGAACACACGATTTGACTGAGTTTTGAGCAAGATCCAAAGCTTCAAAGTTCAAAAATGGTGATTTTTGGTGGTGAGGAGAGAGGTGGACGGGAGAGATAGGGTAGAGAGAGAGAGATATATATTGAATTAAATGGGAAATTAACCTCATTTGTTGTTTAAATACCCCGCGGGTATTCGGGTCCGTTTCGGTTGCTCGGTTTGTAGTTTCATCGCGTATCCGGCTCGTTACGCGCATAGATCGTAATTTAAATAAAAAGAATATTTTTAGGATTTATAGAGTACAAATATTATCAGAAAACATTTTAAATATCGTTACGTTAAATTTATTTTTCGAATTATAATAGTTTATGCGTTTTGTTAATTTATTCGCGATATAAGAAAATAGTTTAATTTATTTTATTTAATGATGAGTTTCAAAATTGTAAAATAAGAAATATAATATTTCTTTAAAATTATGATCGTTCGTATCGTTATTCGTTTTCGTTATCGTTTCATCAGATCGCGTCACCATCGCGCGTATTCGTTCGAATCGTCATTCGAACGAACACGTCGATGGTTTGGCTTTCTGATTCTTGTTTTCTACTGTTAAATCATTATTTCAGAACGTTAAACTTTCAGAATCATTCGTACAGATCGTCACCTATACGAATAACTCGTCGGTTTAGCATTCCGTAACAATAACCGTTATAATTTCGTTTTGTTTAACCTCACATACGTTTATGCAAACAAATTTCACATCAAGTATTTGTGTTCCAACACCGTGTTGTCTGACATGTTTCGGACTGTTAAACCCTAAGGTTTCAGTCAATTTCAGACAATCGTATAATAGTTTCGTGTTAATCAAATGCATTAATAGTCTAAACATAGTTTCTCGAAATGTGTACCTGAATTACTGTACATGTTTACTGTTACGATCACTGTTCCGGCACGCGTCCGGCACTGATGTTACAATGTATGTGTTGGATAATTAACTTCAAAAGGTTGTAATTTCCATGAAGGATAAGCAATAAACTAATCATGTTGTATTAACACACATAAGAGTCTCTGTTTTTTTTTTTGTGCCCGAAGGTAAATTGAGAATCGGGGCAGATACCAATCTTTTCTTCAATTCTTGGAACTCTTTTCACGTTTATCATTTCAAGAATACCTGACACCTTCTCTTAGCAGTTGCATAAGAGGTAAAACGATCTTCAAAAAAAATCCTTCAACAAATCTACGATAATAGCCTGCTAGGCCTAAAAAGCTTCGGATTTCTACAACCGAGGTAGGTGTCGGCCATTTGGTGATAGCTTCAACTTTTGCAGGGTTCATCATAATTCTGTTAGTAGAAATTACATGACCCAGAAATGCAACTTTATGAAGCCAGAAGTCACACTTTGAAAATTGTGCATACAGTTTCTTCTGTGTCCCATCTTTCTTCTTAATGAATATTGTTGGTGCGCTCCATGGTGAAACACTAGTTCGAATGAATCCTAGATCCAATAGCTCTTGTAATTTTTCCTTTAACTCCTTGAGTTTCGTTGGTGCCATACGAGAAGACTTATTGGAAATTTGTTCGACACTAGGAATCATGAGATTAATTGTGAATTCTACTTCACGATCAGATGAAATACGAGGTAATTTTTCATGTTCGAAAATTCAGGACGATAGAATGATAAGAAATGGTAAGTTAACTCGAAGAATCAACTTTTACAGAAGCTAAATATTTGGCACAACCAAGTGTTAGAAATTTCAAAGCTTTAAGAGCTTAGAAAATATTCAGAGATTTACGAGGTTGAGTTCGTTACTATACTAATAAAAATTTCCAGGATCACCAAACAATACGCAACGCATCTGACATTCTATGATGAATCAATGTTGAGATAGTTGGTCCATAATTATATCAATACTGCTCTTAAATATAACGAATCACAGAAGCCACTCAAATCAGAAAGTATATATATGATGAGATGATAAAATAAGATATCCTACTTGTGGTAGAATATTTAGTTGGATAAATGTATTTCATCTGCCAAGTGTACTGAATTCCTATAAAAAGCTTCACAAAGATCTGGAGTACATAGTATTTCAATGCATAACAGAACAAGTTCAGAATCAGAAGAGAATTAACACATTCAGATGAACATTGATCAACATAATAGAGTTTTGGTAGAACCCATATGTAATTGTAAATTCACGATTACGTTCGCGACCATAACGTCAATTTACTTTACACAAGTGTCCTAACTATCATCCCATCATGCACCTCAAGGTCCAAATGATTGTCTATAAGGATAGAATGATTCGATGGAAAACCATTTGCGAGAATAAATGATTTCCTAATAATCACTAGCTATAATTATAACTAACATGGTTGTTTCATGCGTATACAACTCTTGTGGAACACAAATTGTGAATGCATGGTAGCAATCTTTAAATCGACATGGATAGGTTCAACAAAGTCGAGATATTTTTGCTTGCGTCCATCAGAATGTCCAGAAGTCTTTATCTTGTTCCGGAATGATATTCGATGATTTTTCGAAATGGTACACTTGCATTAGAAACGTCCTAAAGCTAAGTAAGTGGTTAGATTTTATAATAGACAAGGTTTCTAATATCTAAAAGCGGATGCTACAAATTGATTAACACAAAAATAAATCAGAATGTAAAGTCCTAATATTCGTATAATCATATCCCAATATCTACCCATTAACCTCACATGTCATATTAGTTTAAGTTTTCTACAGAAAAGAGCCTTAGCTCTGATACCATAACTGCGACACCCCAACCCGGTTCAGGGTTGACGTGTCACGTATACGGAATCAGAAGTAAATGCAACAATCCCAAATGTATTTAAAACATAAATACATAAGTCTTAAGTTGATAATTAAACATAACAAAACAAACATTTAAGTTTTAAGTATTGATTATTACGTTTACTACAGTAACATAAATTTTCAGATTTAGCTCCGATTTTACTCTCAAAAGTTCCCCACCTGGTCTCCTTGATTACCTACACAATACAGATTGTGACAATCCGACTTTTCACACTAACCTTGTTAACGGGAGTTGGTGCTATCACAGGCCCAACAAAGGCCCAATAAGACCAATGAAGGCCCAACAAGCCCAACAAGGCCAATGAAGGCCCAGTAAAGCCAAAGAGGATCCAGTAAGGTCAAGGAAGACCCAACAAGATCAATTAGGCCCAACGAAGTCTATGTAGGCCCAACAGAGCCAATGTAGGCCCAATAAGTCAAGAGAGGCCCAGTAAGGCCCAATAAGTTCAAATGAGGCCCAATAAGGCCCAAGGAGGCCCAATGAGGTTTAGGAAGGCCCAGTAAAGTTAAGATAGACCCAATTAAGTTAATTAAGCCCAACAATGTTCTAAGAAGTCTGATTTGTGATAATTTGCGATTTTAGGTTCAACTTTACTAACCGAAATGATATGAAATCATTTAAGATCAAACTAGAGGATGGTAATTGATCAAAAGCGGTTTTAGAATGTTAAAAACTTTGAGGACTAAGATTTCAAATCAAGAAAAGTTCCAATTTTGACTTTTTAAGTCAAAATTCGATTAAGGTGCAATCAAAGGTTTAAATTCGTATTAAATTGAGGATAGTAACTGAATTAATCATATTAGTGACTCATTATGATGATGATTAAACCTTAATATCGGTTATTGGAAGCTTAAGGTCTTGCATTAAACTTCCATTAAGTTTAATAGTAGAAACCGTTTTGAATCATTATCAAAATCCCATATTCCAATCATAATTCGCGGAATTGAAACCTCAAGATCTCTATTCGGCACTTTCAGAATACATTCCATATCTCAATTTCGTCGTAGCAACTGTGGATCGAAGAAACCCATCGGAGGTCGACCGGAACTCCACTACAATTCGAAGTACATCAATTAGATATCAAATAAGGTATGTAATCACTACAACACATTCTAAAATGGCCGATTAAGGTTAAACATAAGTCAATTTGGATTTATAACAACGAATTAATAGCATTTGATTTCTAGGGTTCTTAATATGATCCGGTTTGGGGATTTCGATCGGGATGAGTATAAAAATGAAATTAAATAGTACCATTAGCTTCAGAAACCTCCGAATAAGCTAAACAATGTTTCAATTTCATAATGCTATAACGAATTGTATAAATTCGATTAATAGGGTTCCTAGACAAATCGGTTTTGGGGGATATGATCCAATTGTGTATGATATTCAAATTAAGTAATTCAGACAACTTCGAAAATGTTAGTTAAAGGAAAACAATATGAAGTTTGAGCAAAAGATGATCGAATTTGATGATTTGGTTCTAGGGAATAATTGGTTAGGTTTCGAAATTGATTAGGATGAAAAAGTCATATGTTCTTGATGATTATGATCAATTGATCACACCTATATAATCGATTTGGACAATAGAAGTAAAGCCCTAAGGTTTTGTGCTCAATCGAATTCGAATTGGAGACCAATTGGAGGTTAAAGTTTCGGCTATATTATCAAAGGGAATTTGGACTGAAAGGGAAGTTAAAAGAATTAATTCTGGTATCATGTTGCGAAACCCTAGCGGGCTGAGATGGTAGAAGCTGTGTGTTTGGTGTTGAGGGTCGCGGGTTCGAGTCCCGGCCCAACCGGTTTTTGGGTTTTTATGCTAATTTAGTATTTCAATCATATTTTATTCGTTCTAACTCCGTTTTCATCCGTTCAAGTTGCGTTGGAACCGTAACGAGAATACGAACGTATTAGGATGATAAAATTCATATTTTAATCCGAACACGAAATCGCGTATAATTACGTTTAATTAAATAAAATCGTGTAGGATTTTATTTAAATGATTTCAATGGCACGAGTACTTCCGTATGCACAATTCTCACACTCTAACATACGTATGTTGATACGTATGTGATTTCAAGCACAAAACGACAATCTGAATAACTTTAGGTTATTGTTTAAATCACAGATTCTTCGTAGAGGATTTCTACGCAAGTTCACACGTATTTGATCATTCTACTACTATCAAAGGTGCGTACACAGCCCCTTTCTTATTTTAAACTGTTTTGGGGGAGAAAACATGTGCAACAAACTATTTTAGATACATATCACTTGCATGAGTTATCTGTTTACATTATGTGCCAACATATCAACTTGAAAGTCCTTACACACCTCGAACCGTTTAGTTTGCCGTAGTGCAAAGCGTGGTAGTTGGAAATAGATCTATTAGGTTTGACAAACCTCACCTGGTAGATGGGATCTACGCAGGTGTTTGACTGACCAAACACATTTTTACTATTGTTGTGATAGACAATAGTGGCAAGGCGAAAACATGCTATAGCATGGCAACTAGTCAGCTTCGGTGTCGAACACGTATGTAAATAGTTTATATGACTAGCTATCATGACTGTGCAATTGTGATTATGTTATCTACAAACTTGTTATTCAAACTGATGTTTTGAACACTATGATTACTTAAAACCTGTGTTATGCACCAACCTTTGTGTTGACTTGATTTGCATGTTTTCTCAGGACGCTAAGGCGCGCGTAACAGCTGGCATGGACTAGGAAGATAGAGTCTCATGCATTATAAACTTTGATCATTTGAATTTGAATATTTCAGTATTTTGATTTGTAATGTTTTACTTATCAACAGTTTATTGGTTTTGATTTGAAACGCTTCCGCAACTTTTTGTAAACTCTGAATATTATGTTTTTAAAGACCAACGTATGTTTTGAAATTCATATAGAGGTCTTCGCTATGTCTAATGATCTGAGATCCTGGTTTGTCATGCTCCCAAACGGTATGATTCCGTTAGTTGAAATTGGGGGTGTGACAGATTGGTATCAGAGCCATTGGTTATAGCGAACTAGGTTTGCATTTGTAGGCCTAGACTATGACTGTTAGACATTAGACACACATGTTTACACATACTGCTTAGAAATTACATATGACATTATGTAATTGACTTGCTTACGTATTCCATGGCACTGCACTTACATATGATATTATGTAACAGGCATGGCTTCATCATCAGTTCCTTATGTTATCATTGATGATTCCGAGGACGAGGAGCCGATAGTTCCGGCACCACCATCATCACCACCACCACCTATTCCATCACCTCCACCGTATGGGATGGATGACTCAGACCCAGACGAGGATCCAGAGGAGGATCCAGACGAGGATCCAGAGGAGGATCCAGAGGAGGATCCAGATGAGGATCCAGTTGAGGACCCGGATGAGGATCCGGAGGAGGCACCATGGGTGAATACTCAGGGACTCTATGCTGCAGGACCATCTACACATCCACCACCCGCACTAGATGCTCCTGAGCCTAAGAGGCGAAGGACAGACGCCGAGGAGATCGCCAAATTGCGCGAGGATCTGGATACAGCAGAAGACAAGCTCATACAGAGATCTCAGGAGTTATGGGATGCCATTGAGAGGCAAGATGAACTTGCCCATCTTGTTCACGATATGCGGGATGAGATGATCAATTTGATTGGTCGTCTAGAAGAGTCAGAGAACCGAGAGGAGATTTTGGCAGGCAGGATTGAAGCTTTGGAGGATTTAGTGGTAGTGGAGAATGAGGAACAGGATGAGGATGAGGAGGAGGAACCAGCACCGGATGCTGAGTCCGATCCTGAATCCACCGTCGAGGACGACTGATTATTTTTCTTTTATTTCTTGTTTTATTTAAACTTATTAGGAACGGGTTGTGTTCCTACATTAGTAGTTTGAAATTTTGTATTTCATTTCAAAAGTATTGTACTCAAAGAAAGTTTCTATTTATGGAAGAATTATTTTTTTCAATAGCTGTGTTGGCTTATATTACATGTTGTGTTTGTTGTTTTACTTACACATGTCAAAATTGGATTTTGATTATGCGCTAACACTTCTTGTAAATAGGAAACTAATGGCTGAGGGAAACGTACAAATGACAGTTGCTGAGCTCAACGAGCTAATCAACAACAGGGTTACAGAGGCAATAGCACAGTACGCACAGGCACACAACACGGGGCCACATGGTCCAGCTGGGGGATTGCTTAATCCACAGGCGTGCACGTTTAAAATGTTTTTGGACTGCAAGCCACACAATTTTAAGGGATCGGAGGGGGCTATAGGACTTCTCCGATGGATTGAAAAGGCCGAGTCTGTGTTCGAAATGTGCAACTGCCCGGATGACAGCAAAGTGAAATTTGCTACTGGAACGTTGGAGGGTCCAGCCCTGACTTGGTGGAACTCCAATGTTCAGACCCTGGGGTTGGGAGAAGCAAATGCATTGACTTGGAACAACTTCAAAACTTTACTACAAGAGGAGTATTGTCCTCGTAGTGAAATGCAGAAGTTGGAAGAAGAGTATTGGCACCTCAAGATGGAGGGGTCAAACATTGAGGAATACACGACCAGATCGCATGAACTGGCCAGACTGCTACCACACATGGCTACTCCAGTCAGTAAGTGGATCGAAAGGTACATTGGAGGACTAGTGCCTCAGATTCAGGGGATGGTTACTTCAGCAAATCCCACCACCATCCAACAAGCTGTTCGTCTAGCACATCAGCTTACTGATCAGGCAGTGTTACAGGGAACCCTGCCTAAGCGAACATCTGCTACCAAGGTAGGAGATCACAAGAGGAAGTGGGAAAGTAACAACTTCAAGGGTAACAACCAACAGCAGAACAGGAAGCAGGACTCAAACAAGTCCTATCATAATTCCAACAGTGGCCAACAATCATCATCATCGGGGGGCTATATTGGTAAGCACCCCAAGTGCAACAGGTGTGGTTACCATCATGCGGGTAACCAGTGTGACAAAGCAAAGTGCCAGAGGTGTGGCAAGATTGGGCATGCGGCTAAAGATTGTCGCGGAGAGCTGCAGAACAACCATAACAACCAGAACAACAATCAGAACAACGCACAGAAGGGTTGTTTCGAGTGCGGCAAGATGGGGCATTTCAAGAAAGATTGCCCACAACTTAAGAAAGGCGGGGACAACAATGGTAATGGAAATGGAAATGGCAACGGTAATGGAAATGGCACCAACAATAACAACAACAATAACAACAACAACAACGGTGCTAGAGGCAGGGCGTTTGTGATCGGAGGACGTCAAGCGCGGGAGGATCCCAACATTGTTACGGGTACGTTCCTCTTAAATAATCACTATGCCTCTATGTTATTTGACACCGGTGCAGATCGGAGCTTTGTATCTAGTTCACTTGTTAAGTTGCTAAATGTTAGTTCCACTGCCTTAGATAGTCCATACACTGTGGAATTAGCTGATGGTAAGTTGATTGTAGTAGAAAACATTTATAAGGGATGTATCCTTGATTTGATGGGTCAGACATTAGAGATTGATTTGATGCCTATTGCCTTAGGCAGTTTTGATGTAGTCATTGGCATGGACTGGTTGTCCAAGAACCAGGCTGAAATTGTATGCCATGAAAAGATTGTTCGCATACCTCTTCCGCAGGGGGAGACATTATATGTACAAGGCGAGAAGAGCAGTACGCCATTGCGTCTCATATCTTGTATGAAGGCACACAAATGTCTGCGGAAAGGTCATACAGCAGTTATAGCACTTATAACTGAAAAGCCAGTAGCTGAGAGGAAGCTTGAAGATATACCTGTAGTTTGTGAATTTCCGGAGGTATTTCCAGAAGACTTGCCGGGATTACCGCCTATCAGACAGGTGGAATTTCGAATTGATCTTACACCAGATGCAGCACCGATAGCTAGGGCGCCTTATCGACTTGCACCGTCAGAAATGCAAGAGTTATCCACACAATTGCAAGAATTGTTGGATAAGGGTTTCATACGACCTAGTTTTTCACCGTGGGGAGCTCCAGTATTGTTTGTAAAGAAGAAGGACGGAACTTTCCGTATGTGTATCGATTACCGGGAATTGAATAAAGTTACTATCAAGAACCGGTATCCGTTACCCAGGATTGACGATCTGTTTGATCAATTGCAAGGTTCGAGTTACTACTCGAAGATTGATCTCAGGTCGGGTTATCATCAACTAAGAGTTCAGGAGGAGGATATTCCGAAGACAACATTCAGAACACGATATGGCCATTATGAGTTCTTGGTCATGCCATTTGGGTTGACAAACGCTCCAGCTGTATTCATGGATCTCATGAATCGTGTTTGTAAACCTTATCTTGATAAGTTTGTCATTGTTTTCATTGATGACATTCTCATTTATTCCAAGTCTGAGGAGGAACATGCTGAACATCTTCGATTACTACTAGAGCTATTGAAACAAGAACAACTGTATGCTAAGTTCTCGAAATCTGATTTCTGGATGCGAGAAGTACAGTTCTTGGGGCATATAGTTAATGAAAAGGGCATACATGTTGATCCAGCGAAGATTGAAGCGATTAAGAATTGGGAAGCGCCAAAGACCCCTACTGAGGTACGACAATTCCTTGGTTTGGCGGGTTATTATCGACGATTCATTGAGGGTTTCTCAAAGATCGCTCAACCACTTACAGCTCTGACGCACAAGGGAACAAAGTATAACTGGACGGATAAACAAGAAGCTGCATTCCAGTTATTGAAACAGAAGCTCTGCAGTGCACCGATTCTGTCCTTACCGGAAGGAACGGAAGACTTTGCGGTGTATTGTGACGCATCTGGACAGGGTTTAGGATGTGTGTTGATGCAACGTGATAAAGTGATCGCTTATGCTTCCAGACAACTACGAACACACGAAAAGAATTACACTACTCATGACTTGGAGTTAGGAGCAGTGGTTTTTGCTTTGAAGATTTGGAGGCATTATTTGTATGGAACTAAGTGTACTATTTATACTGATCATAAGAGTTTGCAACATATCTTTGATCAGAAAGAGCTTAACATGAGGCAACGACGATGGGTTGAATTGTTGAACGATTATGAGTGTGCGATTAAGTATCACCCGGGAAAGGCTAATGTGGTAGCCGATGCTTTAAGCAGAAAGGATACTTCAACAAGACGGGTTCGTGCACTTATGATGACAATACACACTGACTTACCTGATAAGGTACGCAGTGCTCAGACCGAGGCCTTGAAAAAGGAAAACTTGGTACAGGAATCTTTACGGGGAATGGAAGAACAGTTGGATACGAATGCTGATGGAATTCGTTATTTCATTAACCGAATGTGGATACCTTTGTATGGAGGTTTAAGGGAACTCGTGATGGACGAAGCGCACAAGTCCAGATATTCAGTCCATCCGGGATCAGACAAGATGTACCATGACTTGAAGGCACTGTATTGGTGGCCTCATATGAAAGCTGATATTGCTAAGTACGTTAGCAAATGTTTGACTTGTTCGAAAGTCAAAGTTGAATATCAGAAGCCATCTGGTTTACTGCAACAACCAGAGATACCGATGTGGAAGTGGGAACAGATTTCGATGGATTTCATTACTAAGTTACCCCGTACACCGACTGGTTGTGATACGATATGGGTAATTGTTGATCGATTAACGAAATCTGCACATTTCTTAGCAATCAAGGAAACTGATAAGATGGAGAAACTGACTCGTATTTACATTAAGGAAGTAGTAGCACGGCATGGCGTGCCAATTTCTATTATATCAGATCGGGATGCCCGATTTACTTCCAACTTTTGGAAATCTCTTCATAAGTCATTGGGGACTCGCTTGGATATGAGTACCGCTTATCATCCACAGACCGATGGTCAAAGTGAACGAACAATTCAAACGCTCGAGGATATGTTACGAGCTTGTGTAATTGACTTTGGTGATAGCTGGGAGAATCATTTACCGTTGGTGGAATTCTCTTACAACAATAGTTATCATACAAGCATTCAAGCAGCACCGTTTGAAGCTTTGTATGGTCGCAAATGTCGTTCACCAGTTTGCTGGGCTGAAATTGGTGACAGTCAGTTAACAGGTCCTGAACTGGTGCACGAAACAACAGAGAAGATAGTTCAAATCCGAAATCGTATGGCAGCGGCTCGGGATCGACAGAAGAGTTATGCAGACAAACGTCGCAAGCCGTTGGAATTTCAAGTAGGAGACCGAGTTCTTCTAAAGGTATCACCTTGGAAAGGTGTGATACGATTTGGCAAGCGCGGGAAGCTTAGTCCACGTTACGTAGGACCTTTTGAGATTCTGAAAAGGATTGGTCCGGTTGCGTATCAACTCAAACTACCGGATGAACTCAGTGGAGTTCATGATGTTTTTCACGTATCGAATTTAAAGAAATGTCTTTCTGATGAGACATTGATTGTACCATTGGAAGAAATACAAGTAGATGAACAGTTACGATTCATTGAAGAACCGGCGGAAATCATGGACCGAGAGGTCAAACAACTGAAGCAAAGCAAAATTCCGATAGTTAAAGTCCGATGGAATTCAAGACGGGGTCCTGAATTCACATGGGAACGGGAAGATCAAATGATGAAGAAATATCCTCATCTATTCAAGACAGCTAGTGCTAACACTGAGAGCGCACGTTAAATTTCGGGACGAAATTTCCTTCAACAAGGGGATGACGTGATGTTTTCACACATCAACACTGCAAATTTCAAACTGTAAGCACAAACATTTTATTTATTCAATTGATTTTGTTACAAACATTTGTGCTACATTACATTTTATATGTTTTATGTGCTACATTTCATATGTTACATGTTATGGTAGTACATACATGATTGGTTACACACATTTTGCTATGTGCGGGGTTGCATAGTACATACATTTTGCTAAGTGCAGGGTTACATAGTACAAACAGTTTCAAACATTTTGCTATGTGCAGGGTTACATAGTACAAACAGTTTCAGACACTCACTATGTGTGAGGTTACACAACACAGTATGATCAAACACAAATAGTCACAGTTAGGTGAACTAACTAGTGTACACGCAAAACAGTTACATTGAATGATCACAATTGAGTTGTGATGTTGCAAGCATTAGACTTTGTGTGTGAGTACACACAAGCACACAGAATGATCAAATCACACTAACACGTACGATTTAAACTCTTAAGTAGTTTCCTAACTACTCTTAACACTTGCTAATTTTCGGGACGAAAATTCCTTCAACAAGGGGATGATGTGACAATCCGACTTTTCACACTAACCTTGTTAACGGGAGTTGGTGCTATCACAGGCCCAACAAAGGCCCAATAAGACCAATGAAGGCCCAACAAGCCCAACAAGGCCAATGAAGGCCCAGTAAAGCCAAAGAGGATCCAGTAAGGTCAAGGAAGACCCAACAAGATCAATTAGGCCCAACGAAGTCTATGTAGGCCCAACAGAGCCAATGTAGGCCCAATAAGTCAAGAGAGGCCCAGTAAGGCCCAATAAGTTCAAATGAGGCCCAATGTAAACAAATTAAGGCCCAATAAGGCCCAGGGAGGCCCAATGAGGTTTAGGAAGGCCCAATAAAGTTAAGATAGACCCAATTAAGTTAATTAAGCCCAACAATGTTCTAAGAAGTCTGATTTGTGATAATTTGCGATTTTAGGTTCAACTTTACTAACCGAAATGATATGAAATCATTTAAGATCAAACTAGAGGATGGTAATTGATCAAAAGCGGTTTTAGAATGTTAAAAACTTTGAGGACTAAGATTTCAAATCAAGAAAAGTTCCAATTTTGACTTTTTAAGTCAAAATTCGATTAAGGTGCAATCAAAGGTTTAAATTCGTATTAAATTGAGGATAGTAACTGAATTAATCATATTAGTGACTCATTATGATGATGATTAAACCTTAATATCGGTTATTGGAAGCTTAAGGTCTTGCATTAAACTTCCATTAAGTTTAATAGTAGAAACCGTTTTGAATCATTATCAAAATCCCATATTCCAATCATAATTCGCGGAATTGAAACCTCAAGATCTCTATTCGGCACTTTCAGAATACATTCCATATCTCAATTTCGTCGTAGCAACTGTGGATCGAAGAAACCCATCGGAGGTCGACCGGAACTCCACTACAATTCGAAGTACATCAATTAGATATCAAATAAGGTATGTAATCACTACAACACATTCTAAAATGGCCGATTAAGGTTAAACATAAGTCAATTTGGATTTATAACAACGAATTAATAGCATTTGATTTCTAGGGTTCTTAATATGATCCGGTTTGGGGATTTCGATCGGGATGAGTATAAAAATGAAATTAAATAGTACCATTAGCTTCAGAAACCTCCGAATAAGCTAAACAATGTTTCAATTTCATAATGCTATAACGAATTGTATAAATTCGATTAATAGGGTTCCTAGACAAATCGGTTTTGGGGGATATGATCCAATTGTGTATGATATTCAAATTAAGTAATTCAGACAACTTCGAAAATGTTAGTTAAAGGAAAACAATATGAAGTTTGAGCAAAAGATGATCGAATTTGATGATTTGGTTCTAGGGAATAATCGGTTAGGTTTCGAAATTGATTAGGATGAAAAAGTCATATGTTCTTGATGATTATGATCAATTGATCACACCTATATAATCGATTTGGACAATAGAAGTAAAGCCCTAAGGTTTTGTGCTCAATCGAATTCGAATTGGAGACCAATTGGAGGTTAAAGTTTCGGCTATATTATCAAAGGGAATTTGGACTGAAAGGGAAGTTAAAAGAATTAATTCTAGTATCATGTTGCGAAACCCTAGCGGGCTGAGATGGTAGAAGCTGTGTGTTTGGTGTTGAGGGTCGCGGGTTCGAGTCCCGGCCCAACCGGTTTTTGGGTTTTTATGCTAATTTAGTATTTCAATCATATTTTATTCGTTCTAACTACGTTTTCATCCGTTCAAGTTGCGTTGGAACCGTAACGAGAATACGAACGTATTAGGATGATAAAATTCATATTTTAATCCGAACACGAAATCGCGTATAATTACGTTTAATTAAATAAAATCGTGTAGGATTTTATTTAAATGATTTCAATGGCACGAGTACTTCCGTATGCACAATTCTCACACTCTAACATACGTATGTTGATACGTATGTGATTTCAAGCACAAAACGACAATCTGAATAACTTTAGGTTATTGTTTAAATCACAGATTCTTCGTAGAGGATTTCTACGCAAGTTCACACGTATTTGATCATTCTACTACTATCAAAGGTGCGTACACAGCCCCTTTCTTATTTTAAACTGTTTTGGGGGAGAAAACATGTGCAACAAACTATTTTAGATACATATCACTTGCATGAGTTATCTGTTTACATTATGTGCCAACATATCAACTTGAAAGTCCTTACACACCTCGAACCGTTTAGTTTGCCGTAGTGCAAAGCGTGGTAGTTGGAAATAGATCTATTAGGTTTGACAAACCTCACCTGGTAGATGGGATCTACGCAGGTGTTTGACTGACCAAACACATTTTTACTATTGTTGTGATAGACAATAGTGGCAAGGCGAAAACATGCTATAGCATGGCAACTAGTCAGCTTCGGTGTCGAACACGTATGTAAATAGTTTATATGACTAGCTATCATGACTGTGCAATTGTGATTATGTTATCTACAAACTTGTTATTCAAACTGATGTTTTGAACACTATGATTACTTAAAACCTGTGTTATGCACCAACCTTTGTGTTGACTTGATTTGCATGTTTTCTCAGGACGCTAAGGCGCGCGTAACAGCTGGCATGGACTAGGAAGATAGAGTCTCATGCATTATAAACTTTGATCATTTGAATTTGAATATTTCAGTATTTTGATTTGTAATGTTTTACTTATCAACAGTTTATTGGTTTTGATTTGAAACGCTTCCGCAACTTTTTGTAAACTCTGAATATTATGTTTTTAAAGACCAACGTATGTTTTGAAATTCATATAGAGGTCTTCGCTATGTCTAATGATCTGAGATCCTGGTTTGTCATGCTCCCAAACGGTATGATTCCGTTAGTTGAAATTGGGGGTGTGACACAGATAAACACCATAAAAAAACAAATACGACTGAGCCAAAGAATGCTCAGTATCGGATAAACAACGGTAATAAATAAGTTCAGAATGTGGTAAAAAAAATATATGTAAATTCATATGAAATATAATCAGAAATTAAGAAGGTGGTGAAAAATAATCAGAATAATGGTCCGAAACAGAAATCACTAACAGAGCAGTAACAGGATCAGGACAGTAATCAGTGGTCTGATTTTGATAAAATATAGCCTTTCAAAAACAATAACACAGGTTTTATTGTAAGTCAGAATTAGATTATTACAGAATATACCACGAGCCGACTGTACATACAAAAGTGTAAGGTTCACGGGTAGCTACTCCCGCTTACCAGACACATGAGATAGTTAGTGTTGGCATACACGTCACTATCCCCCAGAATCAGAAAGTACAGTTTAAAATTATCCTAGGACCAGTCCATACGCCTCCCCAGAATTCAGTAGGTGCACAGTGTACTATCAGAGTACTTATGGAGACGCCGTGAACTCAACTAACCGTCACGGATGGTTCCACATTATGGTTGCCGCCATAATGGGCCTGTAGTCATCCTTACAGGTAGGGGCATGCTCGGGTAACAGAATACAGTTTCAAAAAGTTCAGTAGGTTCAGTAGGGTAGATAAACTACCATATAATCTCATAATTGGATCATGCAATAATGAGTACAACATAATTTAGATTTATTGCATGATAAACGAAACAGGGAAACACGATATCATATCGTGTTAATCAAAAATCAAACAATACAGAAACAAATTTAATGATTACCGAAACGATTTACAGACCCAGATTACAGAGCAGAAAATACTATGATTTAAATAAACGGAATCCGTACCTTAGCCTTAGCAATTAACTCAGCAAATAATCAGATAAATACGCACGTAGTCCAATTTTTCGATGATTCAGAAATCTGTGTTTTGTTTAAATCCATGTTAGTTTAAACAATTTAAAATACTTATATGTAATTGGTTAGATTGTTGATAATTTAGACCTTTTAATGTTAACCTGGTCGAATTGGTTTCTTTAACAAACTCGTTGATTAACATTTGTAAATATTCTTTAATTTTGTAAGTTGGATTTTTTTTCTAACATTCTGATCATAACGGTTACGATTTACGCGATTTTATGATGAAATAATCAAAAACTTGGTTCAAATAGGACTCAAACTCGTGATCTCTTGAATCGGATTTTCAAGATTTACCTGGTTGAACACATTATCAATTATTTATTTATTTCTATTTTTAAACAGTAACTGAATCCTAAAAATTATTAAAATGGTTTTATAAAAATGAACTTAAAAACCAAAATAAAAATAAAAGAGTCTTGAACCATAACCTCTCAAACCTAACTTTGATTCAAACCAGTAAAACAAATCTTATAGTTGTTAATCTCACATATTGTTTATGCTTGTATCTATACTGAGTTATACAGAGTTAACAATTACTTTCAGTAAATACTTAAAACAATAAAAATATATACATATATATTAAAAGCATGCTTCAGAATGGACTAGAACTCGAGAGCTCCAAATCCAACCCAATATGTTTTAACCAATCCATCTACAACTCAAATTGTTAACTTGTTTGAATCTTTAACTCAATTGTTCAATGTCTTTTCTTCTCCATTTTCATTTCTAAGTTCTCATTACAGTAAGCTTTTATGGGTTGTTCTTATACGCTTATATATACATATATATTGTATACATATACTCATTCTTTTTCAAAAGAAAGAAAAATTGGTTCCTACTTGCTTAGAATAGTTAACGTAAATTCAAATTTTTGTTCTTACAACCCGTATAAACATGCGTATGTATACAACTCCCTTCTCAGTCGTGATGTACATATATCATTCAACATCGATTAATATGTTTTACGTCCTCAGCGAAACATCGTTCGAACTGAAATAAAACCATCGGTGATTTCTAAACCGATGGTTACTAAGGTGGCAACGATGAATCAGTTCTGCGCATAATCAGAACACACTAAATGACTGGATTTTACCTTATCGGAACTTGCGGATACTACTCAGTTGTGACAGCGGTGCACGGTGTCTTTGGTGGTGTTTTGTGGCTGCGATGGTCAATAACTCCAACCACCAAATATTGCTTCGTTTTCTTGTGCGTGGATATGGATGTACCGACCAGCAAAGGATAAACGAATTCAAAGTTTTGGATGTAGAACCTTCAATATATATATATATGTTTATTTGGGAAGTCGGCTAAGAATCTTGCAGAAGATTTATATATATATATATATATATTTCATAATAAATAGAATTATAATATGGTTTGGGTATGGGTTCATTTCTAAGTCAGTTCTTACTTTAGTTAAATTCAGTTGCGAATGCTAGTCGAGTGATATTTAATTAGGTGCTGCGAATTTAATCAACTAATACTAAAATAGGATTTTAGCTTATTATAAACGTTAGGTATGATCAGATTATATGTTTCGTTGTTTATTTATAATAATCGAGTAAAAATTTATAAATTTAATTAATTAAATTCTCAAAATAATTCGGATTTTCGGTACTTAACTTATCGTTATTGTTTATATATTTTATTTTAAACTTTTATAACAGTTTAATTTTATTATTTATTTATTTTTATTTTTTTGGTTATTATAGACCGTGTTTGACCGTGTCAAGTCAACGACCCATTGGTGAACCGTGTGTCGATTGTGAATCGTGTAACATTCGTGTTAGTGCTCGTCGTGTGCAAAACGCGCAAGTCGCGTCCTTGGACAACTTACTATTTATAGTAAGTTTCCATTTATGGCAAGTTTCACATCACATATCATTTTAAAGTTCTAGCATGCTCTTTAGGTCCTACGTGATCATGTTAACACATAGCACGTTGTCATACGAATCAAATAAGTCATGTAAGTCACGTTTGCATACAAAAGTTTCCTAAAATAGAAAATTTCTAAATCTAGCATGTGCAATGTCGGAAACCATCTATCTTAGCATACAATCATCATACTAAAGCATATTAAACCTTTTCGCATGCTCAAATCGTTCATAACATTTCAAAATCGGTAATTCGTAACATAAAGTTACTAAAAATAGTAACAAAGTGTAATCAATCCAAATAATCCTCCTAAGTATTTCTAATCCATTTTTGTACCATAAATCATCATAATAAGTCATTTAACATCATCAAATCATGTCAAGCTAGATCCAATCATCAACTATTAAGGTTTAGGCCACAAAAGTTACTAAATATAGTAACTTGGCCAAATATGACCACAAATCAATGTCAAGTCAAATCTCTTAGCATTTTAACATCATACTATCATCCAAATACCAACCCTATACACATGCATGCTCATAATCTTATCATTATCAACAAGTTGTAACTAAAAAGTTACTAAAAATAGAAGGATTAACAATATACACTATTTTGACCATTTTGACAATAACTAATCATGTGATACATCATCAACAACACTTACAATCATATATCATTATCCAAGATCATCTAAAATGTCCTAGATCATGCATGCATGTTATCTTTTCATCACTTTATGTACAAACCATGCATTATAACAACACACATCATCATGAAACATCATCTAAACATCTTAGATCATCAAAATCAGTAAGGATAACAATAAACCCATATTCAAAAGTTAAGAAATTCGTGCATGTGCACCTCATGCACTTGCATGTGTGTTTGTGTGCTTGCATGTGTGTTTGGAAGTGATTTTAAGCTACAACGAGTGTCGAGCTACCTTCTGAAGCTTCCAATCTCTGAGATGATGCAGAAATCAGCTTCTAAACCTTCTGATTCGTGATACTTTGCAGGAACAAGAACATGTTGTGGTGACGGTTTGGGCTCCAACTCCTTTCTCAAGCTTCCAAAGCTTCAATAACCTCATCAATGGCTTCAATGGTGTTTAGAGGATGTAGAAGATGATGGCAGAGGTTTTTGGGAAGGTAAAATCGTGCTAGTTGCATCTGGTGTCGACTAAAATGATTTGGGTAGGATTGATGATGGTTTTGAGTAGCTCAAGAAGATTTTAAGCTGTCAGGGATATCAGGCGTATCGCCTGGCGTGTGTGTTTGGCGCCGATCGTTACGCGCGGGGCCACCGGATGAGGCGCCCTTTGCTCCTTCCGCGCGGATCGCCAAAGGTCAAGGCTTCTGGTAAGGCGTAGCGCCTGGCCCATATGTTAGGTCCAATAAGCCTATTTTGTTGTTTTTGGCCCGTTTTCGCTCGTTTTTCAACTGTAATACATCGTTCGAGCGTCGTTTGGACTCTAATCGTCAATTACTAACCATAATTGACTTGTGAAGTGTTTCTGTGCCTAAATGTTGTGACGTTTACCAACGTTCGTGACTTCTGACACGTTGTGTGCCAGTGTTCGTACTGTCGTGCCACGTGCACAAATAATCAATTACATAAACATTTTACGGGGTGTCACACTAAATGAGTAGGATATTTTCTTAATAGGCATAGCCTAAGAGGTGAGTTCGTTTCATTTATGGAGTAGGAGACCACGGATGTCCCAGACATGTTACCAAAAAAAATACTAGCGAGAAAAGAGCTCGAGACACTCCTGACGTATTGTTGCTTAAAAAAATAAAATGTAGAATAAAAACAATGCTAAAAATGAAACTGTTAGGAGCTATATATATATAGAAAAAAACAAGTTAATTAAGCTATTCTTAACCTTCAACTCCGATCCAAAGTATCTAGCTAGACCTACTACTATCAACATGTAAACAATGTCATTTTCCTAAGTTATTAAAGTTCTAAGTGTGATGATACACAAATTGCGTAAGTTTAAAGTATGTACGGTTGATCATTCTAAAAAAACTTAATTAACCTTGAAACAAAATTTGGTGAAGCTTTGCATGTTTTAATATAAAACCACACCTTTCAATAATTTAGAGTTCTTCAAATGAGAAAAACTCAAATTATTTTAGAAGATTCAATTATCTATGGATTTTTTTAACACCAATTTGGATGACTGACGGGTCATATACCCATCCGATTATATCCACACCTAATAGGAGGAAACCTATCGTAGGTGAGAAAAAACCCTTAGCTCAGCATGAAACCCCTATTTTATTCATGCCAGAGCTTGAACCCATGACCTCCTCTCAACCACTTAAGCTGAGGATTATTGATAATTATCTATGGATTTGATTCCTCTTATTATGGATCAACTAGAAGAAGTTTGTCAATTTTGAATAGACCATGAAGTAACATACTTATAAACTAGATTAAATCACATCTTTGAAACTTAACAGAAGCTAGAGAAAGTGGGAATTTGTGTGTTAAAAGAGGTAAATTCGATCTTTTACTCTATATTTCTTGCTTAATTTATGGTCATACGTTTTTAATTTATAAGGTTTGATTTATTAAGGGGACAATAGATGGTGATAATTTCTCAACTGAGCAGGAGAGAAACAAATTTTGTATCATGAATACATAATATTCTCATCTGATAATTTCTCATTTGAGAAAACTTATAAAATTAGTCATAATTGTGTATCATGCTTTTCGCGGATGATATTGTCTTAGTGGCAGAAACAAAAGAGGAGCTAAATGGTCGTTTAGAAGAATGGTGAACAGCTCTAGAACAGAAAGGCTTATGCATAAGTAGGACAAAAACTGAGTACCTACATTGCCAGTTTACCGAGGCAAACGAGGCTCAAGACCGACAGAAATCGTATGCTGATAAACGGAGAAGACCAATTGAATTCCAGGTGGGGGACTATGTGTTGTTGAAAGTCTCTCCGTGGAAGGGAGTAATTCGATTTCGTAAGCGCGGGAAGTTAAGTCCACGCTTCATTGGTCCTTTTAGGATCATTGCTCGAGTTGGTGAAGTTGCTTATCGTCTGGAACTACCGGACGAGCTAAGTGGCATTCATAACACTTTTCATGTGTCTCATTTGAGAAAGTGTTTGGCGGATGAGTCGGCTTATGTGCCTTTGGAAGATGTGGAAGTGGTTGACAAATTGAATTATGTGGAGAAACCGGTGGCAATATTAGACCGAAAGATAAAACGACTTAGAAACAAGTCGTTGAACCAAGTCAAGGTGCAATGGAAAAATAGACGAGGATCCGACACAACATGGGAGTCGGAAGATGAAATGAAGAAATTCTATCCCTTTTTGTTTGATATGTAAACTAGTTTCGGGGACGAAACCCCGTTAAGGGGGGGAGAATTTGTAACGACCCGATTTAACTAATTATTAAAATAATCGATATGTGATTAAACATTAAGTTAAATTGTGTTGTTATGTATTGACTAGTAGGTTAAATGACTAACTACTAGAAAATAACTAGTTAATTGAGTAAATAGAAAGTGGAGGGACTAAATTTGCCATAATGTGAAACTATAATTAAAAAGGGGGTTCATATGGGGGAACTTGGTCAATTAAGTCAAAAATTGGAATTTTTGGTGTGGGAAGTGTGGAGATCGACGACCAAAGAAGAGGAGAAGATAAGGGTTTGTAATTTTGACCAAATCAGTTATCAAATCTTGTTCTAATCGTTCCTACAAGCATAGATTTGAGTTCCTCTTGAGATTTCACAACTAAAGGTATGTGATTTCATTTGTGTGGGTGAATTTTCGTGGGTTTTCTTAGGGGTGTGGTTAGATGGTGATAAAACTTGAATCTTGGATGTTTGATGGTAGTTTAGCACATGTGTTGTGCTTAATGAAGTGATAATCAACTAATCTAACCATTATATATGTAATCTCTTGTAAAAACCTAGATGTGGGTTTTGGGGGATTTCATGGATTTATGAGTTATTTGACTTTATTAAGTCAATATTGGGTGTATATGAATGGAAGTTGTTTGGTTTTAAATGTGCAATGATTTTGGATGAGAAACCATAAATAAGGGTTTCATGAATTGTATGGTATAAATGGGAATATTGGCATTTTAGAATGTTGATGATTGGGGTGATATATGATCATGCACATAAGGTGTTTGAAGAAATGCTTTTAACAACTTTATTACTCAAATGATTGGAGGTTTGGTTGAAATTGGGGGAAATGCTTCATAAACTCAACTAAAGGGTTGAATAGTGAAGTATAACTTAACTTTAATTGTTGAATGCAATTAGAATGTGAATTGGTGAAATGGGAGGGTTTGACTATCATAAAGTCAAATATGTTGATAATGGGTCAAGGGGTTGTATGCTTGTTTCTTGTGTGTTATTCCTAGATTGAATGTGATAATATGATTTAGGAGGTGGAAGTACCAACCAAAGACCCGGTAAAGAGAAAGTTGAACCAAGTGGAACTAAGGACCAAGGTGAGTAACCTATCCATGAATAAGCAACCATAAGACTTATTCATGTTTGAAATGTTTGAATTGGTTGCATTACAAAATATGTTGTTTTGTAGAAGTTGAATGTTATGTGGTGTGTATACATGAATGTAATTGATGTCAATTTATGATAGGAGTTAATTGACATGTTTCATGTTGGTGATCCACATTCGTGTGGAATATAAGGTAAAACCATTTGGTGATGGTATTTGGGTGATGATCCACATTCGTGTGGAAGAAATTATAAGTCCATGTTGAATGGCAAGGAAGATGATTCACATTCGTGTGAAAGTTGATGTAATATGACTATTGAATGTCATGGGGAATGATTCGCATTCGTGCGAAGGGAATTGATTAAAGATGGTAATGGTTTGGGAAAAACAAACCATTAGGTGATTATGTGAAATTATATGTTGAGGGTCACCAAGATAGGTTTGGGGACTTAAAAACATGTTTAAATGGTGTCATGGAGTTGATTTTTGTGTGGAAGAATGTCCGGGAATGATCCGGATCGAATCTGGAAGTGAAAACGCGAAAATTGGAGCTGCAGACCTGCAGTGGGCGTACCATACGCCCAGATTGGGCGTATCATACGCCCAGAATCTTACACTACGCCCAGAAGTTGCTGTCAACGCTGGAATTTGGGCGTTTGGTACGGTGGGCGTACCATACGCCGGGTTGGGCGTACCATACGCCCAGAATGGAATTTTTTTGATTTTGCTTCCGTTTAATTCGGTTAAGCATGGGGAGGTTAAGGGGTTAACTCACTTAGTCCTTTTGGACTAACACTTGATTGTTTGTGGTTGTTTCAGGTCAAAGGTAGGCTCGGCTACGACTCAGAACGATCAGACGGTTAAAAGGATCGAACCATGCTTTTGTAAAGATTAAGTAAATGGATTGTAAAGTTTAAAACTACACTTTTAACGTATTTGACATGTTTTGTAAATGATGAACAAGTCTAGTTAGTCATGTTAAAGCGTTAAATGATTTTAGTCGAATTGTAAGGGTTTTAAAACCAGTGAATCTGAGACCTAAGTTTTGTAAATTCCGCAATTATGACGAATGAAATGTTTTGAGAATTGGGGTGTCACACTTTTGTTGTGTCTGTGAGATGGGTTGGGTTTTATGATATGTGTTTTATGTGTCTTTTGAATGTTTGCGGGATGGTGGGTTAGTATGTGTTATCTGTAAATGTGTCTATGAGTGTTATATGTGTTATATGAATGTTCGAGATTTATGTTTTGTGTTCATACGTGCCTGTTTGCTGTTTTGGGATTTATTGATATGTGTTTATTTGTGTTATTTGTTTATTTGCGGGAGGGTGGATTGGGTGTTAGCTTTTTCTTACATGACGTACACGATTTAATGTTTACATGACCGTTTAAATCGTTGGTGTTTTCTTGTTTGTATTTTGCACTTCATGTTTTCTGGTTGGGGTTGCATGTTATGTTATGTTTAAATATAATAATAATAATAACAATAAAAATTTTTAAAAAAAACTATTTTTTGAGCCGGGGGACTCTACAGAAGCAGCCTCTCTATTCTACTTGTAGATCGGGGTAATGTGTGTCGTTATCTTCCCCCCAGACCCCACTCTAAGTGAGATTTTACTGGGTACGCTTGTTGTTGTTGTTATTAATCAATTTCATTTTTTGTTTTATATTTTATTTTATTATAAGGTTAGATCAGTTAACAAAAAGAAAAAAATATATGTAACTCATGTTATTACATATATGTAACTTATACAACACATATATGAGTTACATATATTTACCAACCAAAAACATGATTATTTTCTGATTATGATCCGGTTGTGATTCAGGTCATGTCAGGAATTGATGCACTTGTATTATATTATTACACATATTAAATGAGCAAAATGGTCATTTCACAAAATATCTTAAATTAAAAGTTTTACAACTTTTATAGCAAAAAGTAAATCTTACAAAATTTTGAAAATCATAAACTAAATATTTAATTTTTATTTTTTTAATTTGTGTCATATTGTTACCTAAGAAATGAAAGGGCTCCAATAACTATAATTAAAAGAAAAACTTCGTTAAATAAAAAAACTACTTCTTAGACTCTTTTTGTACATTTGACAAATATTTGACTTTTTAATTTGAGAATTTTATAGTCTATTAGTAATTCTTAATTAAATATTGAAATTATATTAAAATAATTAACTAAATACTTAAGCTTTTTACGAGTCAAAAATCAACAAACTAAGTGTTTTATTTATCATCTAACGCATATATGATCACGATATACATGTATTCATAGATGCTATACAAAAAAGTTACACATATGTTTTGAAAATCATTAATATCAATATTCTTATTGTTATGAACTTAATGATATTTAGAGACTTAAATAAAAGTTAAATTAAAAACTAAGTTTATTTAAAAAATTCCTAATTAATTTCATAATAATAACATTTACCTAAAACTATATAAGTTATTATTCATTTTTATAATACATAATCAATAATCAAATAATAAGTATCAATAATTAAATAAAAGAAATAAGTTACAATTTCAAAAGTTGGTGGTTAGTGTAATATATATATAGTCTCATTTACTATTAATAGTGTTTGTTTTGCTCCCTCAGGGCTTACATATTTCTTGTTTGTTATTCGGATAAAAACTTTTAGTAAAGTAACTCTTCCTTAAGTTGTTACCACCCAACCAAATTTAACTTTAAAATTGACCTTTCATCTATAGTCGACATGTTCAAAACATGTTGATTGTATATTTGAAACGTATCATTTCTTATGAAGCTAACATCTCTCTTATGAATGGACGTTATGACAAGTGTCCCTAATTATTTCTATTTATTAGTATTAGTTACGATTTCATCTTTTCATTTTTAGTTTTATTTTTGTAATATTTAATATGTTTTATTTAATATGTAGGGGAGCGCTCAAAATAAGATTGTGTTAAAAACTATAAGAAACCACATAAGTTGTGTGTACATAACGCTTAACAACAATAACAAAATTAATATAATATGGTTTACTTTTGTCTTCTTCTTATTTTTTCTTTTGTCACTTTTTTTCTTAATATTTAATATTTTATTTTTCTTTTTACCTTTTTACTATATAATACTTTATTTATTCAACCTATTTATCTAAATACATGAGTTTATAATATGGAATATGCATATTTGTGTGCATATACATAGAACAATACTCATTTCAAAACCAAGATTATGATGAGACCTATAAAAACCACATAAGCCAAGTGTACATAATGCTAGACAAAATAATAAAAATAAAACGATATAATTTACTGCGATCTATTTCCATTTTATTTCTATGTTATCACCTCTCTTCTTAATTAAATATTATGTCCCTCCTCCTATCTTTGAAGTAAAGGTCTCAAATTCAGCTAGAAACATGCTATGATATAAATCTAAAAGTATGATTAAATGTGTGTCAATCTAAGAATTGATGTAGACCAAAAAAAAAAAACTATATTTTAAAAAATCTTAATAATTACATTTATTTTGATATTTTATATAATACTACAAGAGTTTAATTAATTTATCTCCATCTAAACATATTTGTGCATACAAACACAATGCGTGCATGTATATAAATGGATTATGTTATTCTCACACCCATCTCATACACCCCACACCTCATGTACGTTTTATATAAGTTTATACAAGGCGTATAGGGAGACAATTATTGTTAGATTTAATCTTGATTTAAGGTTTATTAATTAGTTTTGTTATTATTTTTAGTTTGTTTATTTGATGGTAAAATAAAGTTAGTTGGTAGATAGTTTGACCGAGTAAGTTGGAAGTTTACGTTAGGTGGTCAAATAGTCGTACGGTTCTTTAGGAGAAAATAGTTTATAATTCCTTGTTTCAAGTTCCCACGTAATGTTCTGTAAGGCTATTTAAGAGCCACTTTTGTGTTGAATAAAGAAGTAGCATTTTTGTTTTCTGTCATCTTTTTATTTGTTTAGATATACGTGAATCAATTTTGTGTGTTTAATTTACAACAAAAGCTCTGATAAACCAACATATGGCATCAGAGCTAGGCTCGATCAAAGGGGAGAGTAGCGATTTCATGTGAATCGCAGCGTAAGAAAGAAGACTGAAGACCGTGACGGTTGCCGGAAGGAGAACCGTCAATAAGACCGTGGCCGGATATTATTTCGGTGAAGAGATCGTTAGACCGTCGCCGGAAAGCTTAGCACCGGTGTGAGGAAGAGAGAAGGCGAGAAGATTGACCGGAACTCGCCAACGACCGAGAACGAAGTCCGAAGAGCCGCAATAAAGACCGTTGGCTGAGAGAATCTTAGTCCGAGAACATAGAGACCGTGGCGACGACCTAGAACGGAGGTGCGCCTAAGAAGACCGATTCCGGCAAAAGAGAGAAAGAGACCGAGTAGGCCCTTGCCGGAAGAATAGATCAGACCGAAAGAAAGAGGAGAGCGTTGCTCTACAGTTTGTTCACCAAATATTCAAAATAAGAAAAGAAAGTGACATACGTAAGTTGATTCTTGCATCAAGTTTATTTATTTATTTTTGGATAGTCTTATTCAAACAAAATAGAAAGAATGGCTTTGGTACAAGCAAAAGATGCAGGTTCAATGTCATACCAAGTTCCGACTTTAACCGCAACCAACTATCCGGTATGGGCCATTAAAGTTAAGTCCATCCTAGATGCTCACGGTCTATTGGAGACTGTTGAACCAAGAATTCTTGGCGAAGAACCCGATGCTAAGAAGTCAAAACAAGCTCTAGCCTTCTTGTTTCAAGCAATACCGGAAGAGATGGTGTTGCAAATGTCGGGTTATAATGACCCAAAACAAGTGTGGGACGGGTTAAGAACACGATACTTGGGTGTAGATCGGGTGAGGACGGCTAGAATTGCAACTTTAAAAAGAGAGCTTGAAGGTCTAAAGATGAAGGAAGGAGAGCTCGTTGATGATTTTGCTACTAAGTTGAGTGGTTTGGTTTCAAAATTGAGAAGTCTTGGGCATGTAGTTGATGAAGGGGAAATGGTAAGAAGAGTACTTGATGCAATGCCAAAATCGTTTCTTCAAATCGTGGCTTCGATTGAACAGTGTTTCGAGTTGGATGTGATGCTCTTTGATGAAGCAGTTGGGAGGCTAAAGGCATATGAAGAAAGACTCAAAAGCCATGGTGAGAAGGAGGTAGAACAAGGGCAATTGTTGTTAGCTAGTGAGCAAAAGTATGGTGAAAGTAGTGGACACGGTAGAGGTCGTGGAAGGAATTATGAAAGAGGTGGAAGAGGCCGAGGTAGAGGAATGGGTCGAGGTGATAAAAGCGGAATGCGGTGCTTTGATTGTGGTGTTTTTGGGCACTTAAGTTACGAGTGCACAAAGTGGAAAGGCAAAGACAATGAAGCTAATTTGATCCAAGAGGATGAACCGACATTGCTTTGATGAATAAATGGATCAAGATTAAGGGGTGAATGTTAGATTTAATCTTGATTTAAGGTTTATTAATTAGTTTTGTTATTATTTTTAGTTTGTTTATTTGATGGTAAAATAAAGTTAGTTGGTAGATAGTTTGACCGAGTAAGTTGGAAGTTTACGTTAGGTGGTCAAATAGTCGTACGGTTCTTTAGGAGAAAATAGTTTATAATTCCTTGTTTCAAGTTCCCACGTAATGTTCTGTAAGGCTATTTAAGAGCCACTTTTGTGTTGAATTAAGAAGTAGCATTTTTGTTTTCTGTCATCTTTTTATTTGTTTAGATATACGTGAATCAATTTTGTGTGTTTAATTTACAACAAAAGCTCTGATAAACCAACAATTATTAGGTGTCATAATTTGTCAGTGACAATGATTGGACTCATATACGAGACATATAGACCTATACGCATCATATAAGTCATATACACGGCTCTATACGTGACCAATCATTGGGTGTCAGTGCTAATAATTGGGCTCCTATATGATGCACATATACCTATACACGGGGCTATACGTCACGTATAGACCTATACGAGACGTATATAGTCAGTGAGTGCGTTAAAATAGAAAAGCTGGGTGTGTGAATAACCAGTCCAATATACTATCCATATATATACGTGTGGGAAATGTATATATATGTGAAGATGTTAGGATTCATTTGTAAAGGTCGATACTCAATGATTTCTTTGCTTGGAAAAGAGTGGACTCAATTGAACGCGACCCGGCCCGGAGGATAGATGAATACAAAGTCAACTGTGATAATTATACACCTAGTAGCCCTTTTTTTTATTCCTTGAAATGTTTGGGTTTCATGTAAAGTTTATTGTTAAATAGCGGTTGCCAGGCGCGTTACAATGACAACAAATATGATCTTCAAAATGTAAATACAGATAAAAGAATGTATAAATAAAATAAAAAGTTGACTAGCAGGTTAAAGTTGAGAGTATTTAAATCCAATAACTCTTTTTATTATACCATCTAACCTATATATTAAAACCTTAACATAATAGCATTTGATGTATAACCCTAAGACTGTGTGGTATGCCCCGTGGTGAGGGCGTGACTGGGTGGTGGAACACCGCCCCTTGGGCGTTTATGTGTTGGGTGTGGCTGTGGCCACGCTTCTCCCCTCGTTTGATTTTCCAATTTTCGACCGTTGCCTCCAACCAAGGGGCATTTCCACTACAAGTGGTAGAGTGGGTGGTTGTGGTGGGTGTCTACGTGGCGACTACGTTGAATGGTTGGGGCCAAAGGACATACCCCATACTCCCATAGTCTAAGTGAGAAGATATGCAGATCAAAAAAGATGCTACAATTATATAAATGACAAAAAGAGGTTAGCGACTAAAAAGCTGGTGATCAAATCAGAATACTAGTGGATTATGACCATTTGTTTAACTAATTAATTAAGTCACTAGATAATGACATTTATCGATTTGTCACTTGCCTATAAAACATTAACATATGATTTAAATCAAGTATCACTTGACAAACAGGTAACTTAATCTTACCTTCCAAAAGTAAATTAACATTGGAAAAACCTATGCTTAAATTACTCCCAAAGAGACTTGATACTATAACATTTCGTAATAACGTGAGTATATCCGTAAGAGATAATAAATCTAGGTAAAAAATGATGCTACAACTAAATGACAAAAAGAGGTCAACTTAAATCACATTCTTTATCTTTAGTCATGTAAATTTAAGAGTATCTTTAACTAAAATATGTATGATTACCATCTAAGAAAACTCATAACGTTTTGTAAATAGAGAGTCCTTGTGAAGATTACATGGGTTCAATTGAATCCTTTTTCAACATGCTTAATTTCTGGTTTGTCTATATACCTAAATCAAATCTCATATTCAACATTCTATCATTGCGTCAATTAAATCTCATAGAATAAGTAATGCTTTTTAAGGTGTAGATTATTTTTAATCACAAAAACATTATTATATATGCAGAGGGTTTATATATATATATATGTGTGCGCACGCGCGCGAGATTGATTAGGAAAAAAATATAATCCACTCTAATTGCAATAACCATTTATCCACAAAAAACAAGCCAAAACTTACAATGCTGTAAATTCACCACTGTTTAAAAGGTAACATTGTTGTAAGTTTTTGACTTACAATACTGTAATTGTTTTAAATCCAAAACTTACAACTAGGGGTGTTGATCGGGTCAACTCCATCGGGTTTCGGGTTAGTCGGGTTTTCCCTAAAAAAATTAACCCGCAACCCATCCCGAATAACGTTCGGGTTAGTTGGGTCACGGGTTATTCGGGTCGGGTCAGTCGGGTTGATTTTTATTTGCTATTATCTTCTCCTAATTTTAAATTTCTACAAATAATTTATTTTTGCAAAACATATAATTCAATAAAAAATATGTAAATAATTTATTTTTCATATATAATTTGATTAATAGTCATTGCCATATTTTGGTAAAAAGTTAAATATATATTACATTTAATAATAAATATATATAAAAAATAAAAATCATTCTTATTCGGGTTATTCCGGTTGACCCGAAACCCGACTAGCTTTTAAAAATATACCCGAAACCCGACCCTATTAATATTTCGGGTTAATCGGGTTGACCCGAATAACCCGGCTAACATGTTTGACCAGAATAACCAGACCTTATTAAGCTTATTCGGGTTCGAGTATGCGTCGGGTTAGTCGGGTTTGGATATTTTCGACACCCCTACTTACAACGATGTTACCTCTTAAATGGTGATTAATTTACACAAACTTATAAAAGAAAAGACGTTTTAAATGTTTTACAATGATAAAAAATCCAAGATTTGTTTGATCTTAACGTAGTTATTTTGAGTTAATACTAAAAAACTGGTTATTATTACCTTCTATCACCCTATATATAGATGATTATTGAAACTTTTATTTCTGGGGCCACAAAAACATCGATCAAGATAATAATAGTGTCGTTGAAAGTCAAGGTTTGTTTGTGATAAATATGTGAATACCTAATGTGAAAGGAATTTTGTTATGGGTCACACACGCTATTAGTAGAACCCATGACACTAAAACGCTTGAATTTCAATTCCCCACACGGTGATAAGATCAAATTGTGGGACAATATAACGTTAGTTATACAATCTTTCTTGTTATGAACTAATTAACAGGTTCCATTTGGAAGAGTTTAAAGGGGTCAAGTGGTTGTGAACCCCACCCCAACAGGCCAACAAAATCCAAAGGAGCTCTAGCTTGAAAGAAAACCATAATTAAAGCGTGCAAAATTAGTTACAATACACAATAAAAGCTTAGTGATGCATGTTTTGAATATTCTCTGTGAAAGTAGAAGGTTGGGTAATCTGTTGGCAGAAAAAAACATTGTAGATTATAACATAAAACAAAAATGAAATTTTCATGAATTGAAAGTGATGACTAACACTTTCAAATCAAACTATTTGTAGTTCATCCAATATATTAATTTGATCGGATTAAATTTAATTCAAAATCGAAAACCAAATATTTGATCGGATAACTCCTGGGACCCCACTCTCTCTAGGGTGACGTCCCCGGACCCCCGCCATGAGGGCGTTACCCTTTTGGAACTCACATTAAATCATAGAACTAGCTAGGGATGACAGAAAAACCCATATACCATGTGGGAAAACCCAAAACCCGAAACTTTAGGACCGGGTATTGGCCTGAATATTAAGGTATGAGATAAAAAAAAATCGGGTTCGGGTACGGGTATCTGATTAAGGAATACCCGGCCTACTTACCTGAAGTAATACCCAAAATAATACCCTTAATATTTTGTTGATATTTTTTAATTTCCTTTTCTAAAAGATAATTATTTATATGGAAGATCAGAACAAATTATAACTTTTATCTTATTACTTTATATTTGAAAACAAGTATAAGCTTAATTATTTAAAAACTAAACTTGTTGTTTTGTATACGTACTTTCAGTTTGAATATTAAATTAACAGTTTATAGTAGCATCTTTTGAGAGTTATATGTCATGATATTTATATTTTTTTGGTTTATGTTTTATGATGCTGATATTATATGTATGATTCTAATTTATTTTTGTAATTAAACAATAACATTATATAAAATTAATAATATATAAATGTACTCGAAAAAGCACAAATTTTTTTTAATAAACTAATTGGTATACCCGATACACGTGGGTATGCCAGATACTCGATGGGTAATGGGTCGGGTATCTGACGCATTTTTACAATTATGCTATTATGCAGAGGCGGATGTAGTTTATTGGTATCGATGTCACCGGACATCATTGATTTTTTTGCGTATATGGATATTTACGAACGGTGTTTTTAAGTGACAGCATCGGTTTTTGGACTAGTGACAGCACCGATTGCAACGGCTAGTGTTGAAAGAGTTTTTTTTTTTAACTGAAGCATGTGAAAAAGAAACTATGTAAGAAGATAGGAGATGAGTATATGAATGATTCTTGCATTTGTTATACTTAAAAATGGTTATTCCAACAAGTTTGGGGTCGAATATGTAATGCAACATTTTAAAAAAATGAAAACTCATAAGAAAAAACTCTAAATATATTTTTTTAATTTGTAAAAACTATCGAATTTATATTATGTGTTTTTTAATTTCTATTCACGGTTTTTATTTGATCGTTTTTTAATATGTGATGTGCGTTACCCGACCCGAACGGTAAAACCAACCCAAAAAATTTAAGTCTGGTACTATAAAACTAGAACATACAAATATAATGACATCATTGAATAAAAATCCTGGATCCGCCACTGCTATTATGATTAGTGAAAGCAATGAACAAGCAATGACGCCTGCATGTTTGCTAGTATGATCGACATCAACTTGGTAGTTATTGATAGACAAGTTGGCTTATATTCAAGCTGAACCAAGTTGGCTCATGATCGAGCCCATTTCAAGCTCTTTTCGACCGATTTTCTTGCGAATTATTTGAGCTTTATAAATATTATAATATTATAAGTGGGGGGTTTTAATTGATGTGGCTCGTAATTATGGATGATTATATTTAATTATACAAGATGACCAGATGAACTGAATTGGAGTTTATCTCCACAAATTAAAAAAAAAAATAGGGCTAAATGTTGGAATTTTTTTGTCTTGTCTTTCATGCATAGGCTAATTATAAATAAGATAATTTATGGATGTTAAAATTTATTAAATATACATTAAAATAAATTAAATATAAAATAATGCGAGCCAAACTAATGGGCAAGTAAACGTGCAAGCTAATGAACCAAACCCCAACCAGGACTAACTCGAGCTCACCTCATTTACAAACCGAGTCAATTTTATGGAAGTTTAATTTAGTTTTACTGAGTGATATTCGAGTTTTAATTAAGCTATTTGATCAGCCCCATCTAAACTGACAATCTTGAATAATAGCATGATAAATTGGTAAATTTAGGTAAACAGTTATTGTATTTTGGGTTGAAATGAACAATAATACGACATAAAACGGGTTGAGATAAGTTACACCTGAACACGATGCGGGTAAACATGGTAACTTAAATAAACTATTTGTTTAGTTTTCTTTTTTGAACAACAACAACCGAGCGTAACGTCGTGGCATATGCACCACGCCAGCAGGCCTCGGAAGACCCCTTCCTCAAGAGAGCGATAGCCCGTTTTACCGGGCGCCACCCTCGGAAGAGCTGCACCTGATGCGCAGAAACCAACTTATTTGCTGTAAAAATTGCGCCCCCCCCCAATCGGTTCAGAACCTGAGATTAAATCAAGATTCATTCTCTCACCTGGTATCCATCAAAGTGCCTTAATTAGGAGTCGAACCCATAATCTCCACATTGGAAGGTGGGTCTTCTACCACTAGGATGACTTATCTGAATAATTATTTGTTTAGTTACAACTAATTTTAACTTGAACTAAATTAATAGTTTTTAAAACGACTCATTTAGACCAAAACTAATTTTGTTTCAAATCCATCCTGGCCCACACTCATCTTAACTCGCACATGTTCTGACGTGTTACCCAATCTAACACAACCCGCCTATTTTATGAGATATAGTCCTAGCTTGTATTCATAGTTAGGGCTGGCATAACGGGTCAAACACGACCCGTTAAGACACGACACGTTAAGACACGAAACACGAAACGGGTAGACACGAACACGACACGAAAACTTATCGTGTCTGTTTTTCCAAACACGAACACGACACGTTTAAAACGGGTAAACACGAAATGACCCGTTAAGAAACCTGTTAAGAATTATACTCTAAATATTAAAAATTCATACATGTAAACACTACACATTACCCATTAATAAACATGTTATGAAACCTGTTAAGCAACCTGATCATAACCTGTTAAGAAACCTATTGAGCAACAAACTACGTTGTACCTTGTGGTTGGATGGAGATCAAGGCCTAGCTGAAGAGGAGCTGCTGAAGACTGGAAGACGAGCTGAAGTGTCGAAGAGTTTCGACAGGCGAGAGGGGAAACCCAAGACTAGAGAGGCGGACTTCAGGCGCGAGAGCGAAGACTGTGGAGGCGGAAGGAGACCGGTGAGCCGGAGACGAAAGGCTGGAGAGGTGGAGACGGGAGGCTGGAGACCGGAGGTGGGAGGCGGGAGGCGGGAGGCGGGAGGCGGGAGACAGTGAAACCCAAACCAAAGGAAAACCTAATTTGAGGGAGTTGTTCGAACGGAAGCGTTAGGAGTGTTTGGGTTAGAAAGTAGAAATGAGTGGGCCGCATTCTTTGCTGGAGACGTGGACTTGAGGAGACGTGGACTTGAGTTGCCCATAACTTTCTTTTCTTTTTTTTTAAATTTAAATTTAAAATAATAAACATGTCTTAACAGGTCTTAACAGGTTAACGGGTTTTTACCTGTTAAGACACGAAAATTAACAGGTTTTAACGTGTCAACCTGTTTTAGACACGAAACATGTTAAGGGTAAACACGAAACATGTTAAAATCGTGTCGTGTCGTGTCGTGTTAACGTGTCCGTGTCTGAAATTGCCAGCCCTAGGTAGTTATTAGTTAGCTGGTAGTTTACAGTTAGCTGTGCGTTTGAGTTTTGTTAATTTTGACATTAGGTTATTGTTTGTTGTTTGTTATTTAGACATTAATAGCTTGTTAAATGTCTAACCGAAATTGAAAGTATGAATCCGGTGCATCTAAAAAAGCAAAAAAAACAAAAACAAAAACAAAAACAAGAAGCTCTAAATGAATCATTGAAAGGATCATTACTAAAGTTTGTAAGAACCACCGATAATACAAATGAGAATACACACACTAATAAGAAGACACACCTTGATGAGAATACAAACACTAATGAGAATACATTACAATGAAAAAATTTTGAACTTCGCCATAAACATTTTAGTTTGTTATTTCCGGTCCTAAGCCCGGATAAAGGAGGAGGGTTTATAGTTTTTAACATAAAATGAATATAGGGCCTCAAGTTTTTATTTCGCTTAGGGTCACCAAAATGGTTGGACCGCCCTGATACCCCAAAGTGTACAAACAAAGTATTTGGCATTTGTAGGATTTGATCTTACCTTCTTATTACGATTTGTCTATGAATTAATAGTTATTGTTTTGGTTGTGCATATGTTCTTCATTTGATATGGTATGTAGCTTTCAAATGACAGTTAACAATTACCAGTTGTAAGGTATCACGTTTTGTTAATCATCATATGTATGTGTGTCTATATATAGAGATTGGTTATTATACAAAGGGAAAATTATATGTGACAATACGAAGAATGTATATACTTATCATGCTTAATATATCTTGGGCGAAAATTATCACACACACGAACATATTATGCAAAATCCATCTATATGATAATTTTTGTGTGCATGATAACTCAATGTTTTTGTGATCACACAAAAAATGTTGAGTGATAATTATTACGTATTTTTTATTCATTTCGTATGCAAATCGTCCTATAAATTATTAAGAACTAAAAAAATGATTTATATGCAAGTGATTTAAGAGACATATAATAACTTTTTTTTTACTTGAATTTAAAAATAACAAAAAACCTGTGACTATAAATTGTTATATATAGAGCACTTAAGTAAAGCAATAAAGTCCTCACAAAATCAAACCTTATAAGATGCACAACCAATATAAATATGATAAGGACTGCCTTAAGTCATCATAAAAAAACATATCTTCCATTTTATGGGAAAATCACTAAACCTTATCTACACGTTTTGCCATCATTATATTCATAACACTTTTACATGATTTATGTGTATTATTTAGAAAGTACATGCTAGACATGATACAACATAAATCAACTAATAAGACACAAAATATATCACATATATAACAAAGACGCCAAAGCTGCCACCAAAGTGCACAAGGAACCAATTTTTCCCAAGTGAGCAATAATGGCATAAACAGAAGCGCGATCAAGACCAACGGCTAAAACAATAAGTTCAACCACAAAAGCCAAGCCGTACATCATAAGACATGTAACTGATAACATGACGATGTGAGGGTGAGTTTGGAAAGGGAATCCAGGTAGGCATTGCGTCTTGATTTCCACTAAAGCAAGAAGAGTGTTGATGATAAAACTTAGTGAAGAATGAGGCATGATGACACCTGCTTCCCCAAATGCTACTCGAGGGTAATAATGGGTCCATATGTGGTGTAAAGGCGACACGAGACCACCTCTCATCGCTATTGCTACTACATTAAGGACGTGGCCGACACATTGACACAAAATCAAGTAGGTGATGGTGAAGAACTTGAAAAGTTTGGTTTTCAGGGTACATGTGTCATCGATCGGACTATCAAGAATTTCTATGGTGGAGTGAGTCATCTTTATCAATTATCGGGAGATGGATTTATGGAGGTGTGATGTCCTCGAAAGTGGTCTAAGAAAATAACTACAAAAACTAACCTAGACTTAACTTAATTACAACAAGTTAAAACCGAAAATCCTAACTAAACCACTACAACAGGCAAGTGTACCTATCAATTGTAGAATAGCTAATGAAAGTCCGGATATCGAACCCACGAGACACTGACTTAACGAAACAAGATTAGAAAATGATTTAAAACAAAGAGGGGGGGATTTTAAATAAAATACAAAGCAGTCTTGGTATTGCCAAAATTCGGAATAGAAAGAAAGGGTTGGATCAGATTTCTTACATTTTCATCCATTTTATATACTTTATTTGAAAAAAAAGAAGGACGTCCATTCTTCTTCATTTTTAATAAAGTTACCAAACGAAAGTTTTTGTTACTTATTTTTGAACCTTCTTTACCCCATATAGATATTGAATACAAGGGGGTATTCCTTTTTCCACTGTAATTTTGAAAATGAACGTTTAAATGTCCTTCAAAAGTAAGTAAATAGATCCGCCACATATAAAATGCGGTTAATCCCGCCGTAGACCAAGCTATTATTGCAAAAATAGGTGAATACAACCAGCTATCATTCAGAATTTCATCTTTGGACCAAAAACAAGCAAGGGGTGGAATACCACAAAGAGAAAGTGTACCTAATAAAAAAGAATTTTTAGTAATTGGTACATGTTTTGTTAAACCTCCCATAAGCACCATATTCTGACTTTTTTTTGGACAATATCCAACAAGAGTTTCCATTGAGTGAAATTAAACTAATTATCCTAATTAAATTAGAAAAAGCAATTTAACTAATATTTAAACCCTAAAACAGATTAATGAATTTAATTAAAAGAAATGATTTAAAATTTAAGAAAAACCTAAACAATTGAGAAAACTCTACTTAGGTAGAATTCCTGTTTGTGATTATTGACACTATTGACTTTGTTTGATATGATGGAACTAGGATCTTAAACAGCAAAATATAAGTAACTTAATGGATTCTGGATTAATTACCAAATGTAACCAAATAAGAAAACCTAATCTTGCAATAAACACACTAGTTGATTGAATCACCTCCCGGATTTTTCCAATAACACTTTGTACTCAAATGAACAAGTCACATTCCTGATTTTCTCATTCCAATACACCAAAGATGCAAGAAGTAATCTTAGAATGTCTAATTTGACACGAAATGACAATAACACTAAGTCTTTCAATTAACCAACCCTCCCGGGTAATTATCATGAAAACCCTAATGCTAAAGATCACCCGACAAGTCTACCACCTTCCGGATTTCTAAACTTAGATACACAAAGAACCCTAAAAACATCAATTATATCTTTTCCTATGGCTAGTGATATCAAACAAACCATAAACTAGTCATAACACCAAGTCGATGACCTAATACGTGTCTAACACCGAAAGACATTCAATAAACACGTATGGAACATGATATAAACTGATATAATCAAGATTAGATATGCAAAACTCATCAAAATGACAGAATAAGATCTGTTACAAAAGTGTTTTCCATAAAAAATCCAAACAATAGTCAATAGCCATCAATAATCATTCAAACAATCATTCTAACCTAAGTAGAATCATAGAACTAGCCTAATATCGTCATTCTCAGTCAAGAAATCTCAGAAACAACAAAACAAGATGAAATAGAATACTGAAAATTAAGAACAAATGAGAACAAAGAGTGACCAAGATGAAATCACATGTAAACAAGGTCTTCTAGCCCTCCAATGCTTCCTTAAGCTCCTGGAATGCTCTCCTGCTCCAAAAATGGTCGACAATGATGATTCCAACGGCTGAGGAGCGTCCCCTATTTAATCTCACTTGAATCTTGACTTTTTTCAAATTTTAAACCTGTTGCGTACCACGGAGACCAATTCAAAAACACATCGCGTACCGCTAAGGACAAAATAAGCGGGGAACCCCCGAAATCCTTCGCGTAACGCGAAGATGATATTTCTCCTCATCGCGTACCGCGATGACTTTCAAATGATTAAAACTTGTCTTTTTCTCTTGATTTCAACCGGGGCTCGATTCCTTCGGGTTTCGAACTCGATTTCCTCTCATTTCATTCGACAAGCCTGTAAAAACCATAAACATGTAAAAAGAATCTAAAAATAAACTAAATCGACTTATTTACAACTTAAAATCAACTAAAAACTATTTAAAAACCGGATGTGTTTTACAACCCATCAAAAATACCCACACTTGAACATTTTTCGTCCTCGAAAAAGATTTCCGCTCATTTCATTCGACAAGCCTGTAAAAACCATAAACATGTAAAAAGAATCTAAAAATAAACTAAATCGACTTATTTACAACTTAAAATCAACTAAAAACTATTTAAAAACCGGATGTGTTTTACAACCCATCAAAAATACCCACACTTGAACATTTTTCGTCCTCGAAAAAGATTTGCAATGGAATCACAACCAGAAATTTATCTTTAAACTCAAAATTTTAAACACATACGCATTAACCACGATTGTCAGTATTTGTATCCACTTAAACCAACAACTGATATCTAGGTTCCCTAATCTTGATTCATTATGTTCAAATGATTCAATCAACTATAAGTATTACACTCAAGTCATAAAGATCAACCTAATCCTGATAAAAGCTTTCAAGTTACCATTACATTCGAACAACCTAAATGAATTTAAAAATCAAACCTTAGATGGAATGGATGAAGATATGGGCATTTTGCTTCTAAATTAATGAGCCTAACTTAGTGGTGTTTCACTCGGTTGCCATCCGGGGTATGACACATAAGCTGCAGCTCTTATTTTATTTTTATATTTTTTTTCTGCAAGCTCAGCCCATTTAATGAATTGGTGTATGATGTTTCTTTTAAACAGGCACCATAAGTCTCGAATTTATTTTCATAAAAAGAGAACATATGTGCCAGGTTTAATTTTAAAAACATTAGGTCGTTTGTTTGCAAAAGTTCCTCTAATCATAATTAAACAGTTTCAGAATCCCCATATTTTCCAAGGCAAAACCTATTAGCATCATGAAAATTAAGTAAATTATATCAATACTAGAAAACCTTTCTATCAGTTAGGCCTACTAACATATCCCAAATTAGATGCGTACGTTTAAACTTTTAAGAAAAACATAAAATTCCTGATTATACTATCATTTTCCATTTTAATGCAAAACCTAATTCAAAGACTTTTTACAAAATTATATACAATATTTACAATCTAACCTATAAAATTTAAAAATTCAAACTCAATTTACAATTAAACAACTAAAAACCTAAATAAAAAAGAAAAAGACATAAATAAAGAAAAGAAAATAAAAATTTGGAAAAGACTTAGCTGGTTTCATGTAACAGCCTTGCATGTCATATCCAAAATAACACAATCGTATAGCATTCCATTCGCGATCGAGTTATTGTAATCCTGTTGATTTCCTTTCTACCACAATATGTAAGTTATCACTACTCAACTGATAAGGGTAATTCAAACCAAACTGCAAATGAAGCTCTAAACAATCCACAAGATTAACTATAAAAGAAAAATTAAAAATAAAAGACTTAAACCTAACTAAAACTGACTTGATTATTTACAAATGACTCAAATTATAAAAAAAATGAAAATCTTTTTGAATTTTTACTGATTATTTTTAACAATTTACTAAAAATTTACAACTGATTTACTAAAATTTTCAAATATTTACAATTTTACACAAATCTCATACCCACACTTAAAATCACACATTGTCCTCAATGTGGAATATGAAATAATGAACAATTCAACAAAAATATAATATACAACATTTACAACTTTCCTGATATGTGACAATTCCTCATAAGTCTTATCAATCGCCATCAAATCCAATCGCAATCACAAATAATTCCAACTTTGCATTCTGAACATTCACGATGAATTTGGCAATCCACTAACACTCACAACAAACCATCAACATATACATGGATAATAATGAAAGAAAAGCTATACATACAATAATCAACCAAACAACCATAGAATATATACAATCCAGTAATCAAAATACATCTAAGTTCAACACAAAATATCCAAATATATACAGACCATCATGATAAAAACAAAAATAAAGTAAAAAAAATACAAAAGATACAACTACTACTGTCAAGATACTGAAATCTAATCATGAGGCTCATCAGTATCTCCTCCTGGGTGCTGAGGCTGATCCGGAGCTCTAAACCACTCAGGAATCTCAATCTCAAAATGTGCAAAAAGAAGGCGCATCATCTGACCCAGCCTCTGCTGCTCCTCCCAAAGACTCTCTAAAGTAATACGGGGAGGACGAGGCTGACGTAAGGGAAATGTCTGCGGTGGCCTCTCTGCCCTGTGTAAAATCCTCTGTCGCTCAGGTGGCACCTGCCTCTGCAGGACCTCAACATCCGGGGCCCTCTCTGGTGCAGGCCTAGCTGGCATCCAAGTGGCTGGATCGGCCATAGAACACATGCCAGCTAGCCGCATGCCATCTAAACTGTATCGCCCCGTCTCAGGCCCCTCTGTCAAAAATCGGCGTGGGAATCTGTTAAAGACTCCCAGCCTCAAAGCAATCCTCCCAATATAGGGCCCAAGATCCAGTCTAGCCGTCGCCCCTCCACGACGAATCCTCGCAAATGATGACAATAAAATACAGGCGAGGTTAGCCGGACGACGGCTGATCATGCTGTACATGCAAAACAAGTCCAGTTGGTTGCACTTCTCTGCACCAGCCCTACGACCGACGAGAGTGCAACTAACCATCCTATGGACATATCGAATGAGTGGATCACGAATCGAGGACTCGATAATCACACTCGTAAACGGTCCATCAGCTATGGACGTCCAAAACTCCTCCAACTGCCTCTCTGTAATACCCAGATCACTGGGCTCCCTCACTACTGCCCTCAGGCTCTGAGCAAAGCCAGGCTCTCTCACCTGCTCTGCTGTGTAAAATCCCGTCGCAATCGCGAACTGTGGGATTCTCATGGAAAATGTACGTCTGCCTAAGGCAAACGATACAGCAGCAGGATCATCGAATGAACCTGACATGTGACGGAATGTCGAGTGGAACTCGACTGTCAGCTCCATGTACTGAGGCCACCTACAGTCTAAAGCAGTCCTCCACTCATCTCGAACTATAGCATCAAACTCCTCAAGGCGTCCAAGCCTCTCTATCAGCTCTCGATCAAATGTACGGTGGTGGTAATGCTCCATCGTCGCAAAACGGTCACATCGAGTGGCCTCCTCTGTCCCCTGCTCGAACTGCAGGATAGTGTGATCCCTGAGAACACGGTCATCAATAGGAACCGGCTCGTCCTCGTCGATCGGAAGGATCTCTCGTGATGAGTAGTGGATCTCCCGTGCTCTCCTCCTCAAGGAACTAGAACCTCTGGCCCTTTTGGCCCCTGCAGCCGAACTCTCAGCTGCTCCAGACATCCTACAATAGCAGTTTACAAAAAAAATACAAAATACAGAACAAATTTTACAAATTAAACTAATTCAAAACCTAAATTTAATCTATTTACAATTTCTACAAAAATCTTCTATTTATAAAGTATAGGATTAAAAATTAAAACCTAATTACAAAAATTAAAAATGTTCTAATTTATTTTACATAATTATTAAAGTATTTTACAAAAAATTATTTACAAATTAAAAATTATTTACAAAATTTACAATATTAAAATCTAAATTTAAAATATTTACATATGTCTACAAATAATGAAAGCAAAAATTAACAAATTTTATTTACAAAAATTATTTACAAAATTTTACAAAAGATTTTAACCTAATTTTCAATATTAAATATATACAAATAATTAAAAGAAATTATATACACAATTTTTTTTATTTACAAAAATTGTTTACAAATTATTACAATATTAATACAAATTAGTTATAAAAGCTTTCTGATTACACAAACAGTACATATTGGGCTCCGCGTACCGTCGCGTACCGCTAAGGGCTGCCGCCGCGGTACGCGGCCCCTTTTCAAACTCTGAAAATCACCCGGCCATCAATGGTGATCTTCTGAACCAAATTAGGTTCCAAACCAGTTTACTCTACGCATATCTATTGATATTAAACGAAATCTACATATATTTACAACAAATAACTAAAACCTAAGAACTAAAACCTAAAAATCGAACGAAATAACATACCTAATCGCGATTGTGAAACGGTGGTTGGTGGTTTGAACCGGCAAAGGTGATGATGTTGGTCGCGAACCGACGGAGAAGATGGTGGCGCACTACGGTGGTGGGTGCAATGGCGACGGTGGCGATGGTGGTGATAGCAACGGTGGTGAACACGGCGGTGATGGTGGTGTTACGGTGGTCGAGTGGTGGTGACTGGTGGAGCTACAGTGGTGATCGGTGGCGGTGCGGTGTCGAGATGTGATGAACCGGTGGTGATGTGGTTGTGATAGGTGAAGTATGTTGGTGGTGGTAAGCGAAGGTGCTTTGTTATTTATTTATTTATTTTTTCTTTCCCGAAATCCTCCGCGTACCGCGGTGGTGATCTGGGTACCTCGCCGCGTATCGCGACGAGTTTCGGTAGTTTGAAATTTTTAATTTTTGTTTTTTTTATATTATATTAACTAAAATAATACACAATTAAATAAAATAAAATTAAATGAATAAAAACCTACTTAATAAAAATTTAAAATTAAAATTTTATTCTAACTAAGTTATAAAACTAAAAAATTTTACATAAAATAAAATAAAATAAAATTAACTAAACTAAAATTAAATAAACTAAAAAACTACCTAAAAAAAATAAATTTTATTCTACTAAATTACAAAACTAAAAATTAATTACCTAGAATTTACAATCTAAACCTAATCGAGTTACGATTCGACTTAAGGTTCGGTTTCAATATGCGTAGACGTTATAAACGAAAACCGTAACGAATACCCACACTTAATTCCCGAAATAGTCCTATCGTAGAACACTAAAACACAAACATGCAAAAACAACGCAACCTATATTACAAACTCTACAAATCAGGCACTATCCTCACTTACGCAACTCAAGGAGTGCTACCTCCTTCTTAGTACCGATCGGTCCTCCGATGTATAGCTTCAAACGATGTCCATTAACCTTCCATGTCCGACCTTCTGATTCAAGCTCAACTGCTCCGTGTGGAAAGACTTCATGCACAACAAACGGTCCTTTCCATTTGGACTTCAACTTACCTGTGAATAACCTGAGCCTTGAATCATAAACTAGCACCTGATCACCCTTCCTAGACTCCTTCACTCCTTTCAGCTTACGATCGTGCAACGCCTTCGTACGTTCTTTATAACTCCACGATCGTGCGTACGCCTCGTCATGCAACTCCTCTAGCTCGTGTAACTGCAGAAACCGATTCCTCACAGCACTCGGCAAATCAAGATTCACACTCTTCAACGCCCAAAACGCCTTATGCTCTAACTCCACTGGCAGATGACACGCTTTACCATAAATCATCCGAAAAGGTGTGGTCCCAATCGGATTCTTAAAAGCTGTCCTAAACGCCTACAACACCTCGTCTAGCCTATCTGCCCAATCCTTACGGTTTCTCTCCATCGTCTTCTCGAGAATCCTCTTCACACCATTATTGGCATTCTCAACCTGGCCACTAGTCTGTGGATGATAGGCTGTCGACACTCGATGGGTCACCCCGTATCATGCCAACACCTTCTCCAACTGTGCATTACAGAAATGCGTGCATCTATCACTTATCAGTGCCTTAGGGGTTCCAAACCTACAAAACAATCTCCTCAGAAATCCCACAACTCCTTGTGCATCATTCGTTGATAAAGCTTGAGCCTCTACCCACTTCGAAACGTAATCAATAGCCACGAGGATGTACCGATTCCCTCGGGATGAAGGGAACGGTCCCATGAAGTCAATACCCCAAATATCAAAGACCTCTACCCCCTGGATGGGGTTCTGGGGCATCTCATTCCTACGTGAGATGTTTCCAGTCCTCTGACACGCATCACATCTCCTCACAAACTCATTTGCATCCTTAAACACTGTCGGCCAATAAAATCCACAATCAAACACCTTCTTCGCAGTGTACGATGGCCCATGGTGTCCTCCAGTCAATCCCTCATGACAATGTCTTAGGATGTCTAATCCTTCCTCACGACTTACACATCTCCTCAAAATCCCGTCTGCTCCCTCGCGAAACAAATATGGAGCATCCCATATATAATGGTTTGCTTCAGTAAAGAACCTCTTCCGCTGCTGTGAAGTCAAACCCTTCAACATGTACCCTTCAGACAAATAGTTCTCAATGTCTGAGAACCATGGCAATCCCTGCTCACCTGCACTCACCATTCCCACTATCTCTGTGTCTGCAGAAATCAAAGTCTCATGTGGGAATGTGTCTCCAATCATCTCCTCATTCATCTTCTCCCGAGCAGGATCCTCAAGCCGCGACAAATGGTCGGCTGCAACATTCTCAGCTCCTTTCTTATCCTTAATCTCTATGTCAAACTCAGAAAGGAGGAGAATCCACCGAATCAAACGAGGTTTTGCGTCCTTTTTCGCGAACAAGTATCGCAAGGTCGCATGATCGGTGTAAACAATGGTCTTGGAAAGAACAAGATAAGACCTAAACTTATCGAACGCATACACGACCGCTAAAAACTCCTTCTCCGTAGTCGTGTAATTCTCCTGAGCATCATCTAAGGTCTTACTTGCGTAGTAAATCGGATGAAAATGCTTATCTTTCCGCTGACCAAGAACAGCCCCTACTGCAAAATCACTAGCATCGCACATCAACTCGAAAGGAAGGCTCCAGTCGGGGGCTATCAGAATAGGAGAACTCACCAACTTCTCCTTTAGAAACTCAAACGCTCTCATGCACTCCTCACTAAACTCAAACTCCACATCTTTCTCCAAAAGTCTGGTCATCGGTCGCGTAATTAGAAAAGTCTTTAATGAAACGCCTATAAAACCCTGCATGACCTAGAAAACTACGAACCGCTCTCACGTTCGTCGGTGGTGGGAGTTTACTAATTGTCTCTATCTTAGCCCTATCTACCTCAATGCCATCTCGCGAAATCTTGTGCCCTAGCACAATACCCTCAGTCACCATGAAATGGCACTTCTCCCAGTTCAGCATCAAATTAGTCTCCACACATCTAGCAAGCATCCTATCCAAATTCTGCAAACAATGATCGAACGAACTTCCAAAGATTGAAAAATCGTCCATGAAAACTTCCATGGAAGTTTCGATCATATCCTGAAATATAGCCACCATGCATCTTTGAAATGTGGCTGGAGCATTACATAACCCAAATGGCATACGACGATACGCAAAGGTACCGTATGGGCATGTAAACGTGGTTTTCTCCTGATCCTCCGGTGCTATGGGGATCTGGAAATAACCTGAAAAACCATCAAGAAAACAGTAAAACTGTTGTCCTGACAACCGCTCCAACATCTGATCAATGAAAGGCAGTGGGAAATGATCTTTCCTAGTGGCATCATTCAGTCACCTGTAATCGATTCATACTCTCCAACCAGTGACTGTCCTAGACGGAATCAGCTCCTTCTTCTCATTCACAATGACAGTCATGCCTCCCTTCTTGGGAACAACCTGTACCGGACTGACCCAAGCTGAATCTGAAATGGGATAGATCAATCTGGCATCTAAAAGCTTAAGAACCTCTTTCTTCACAACTTTAGATATGTTAGGATTTAGCCGTCGCTGTGGTTGGACCACCGGCTTGTAATCCTCCTCCATCAAAATGCGATGCGTACAAAACGAAGGGTGTATGCCCTTTATGTCCATTAACTTCCACGCAATCGCCTGCTTATTGGCCTGAAGCACATCAATCAATCTCGACTTCTCCTCCTCCGTCAATGAAGATGAAATAATGACGGGCAAATCAGAATCACCATCCAGAAATGCATACTCCAAATGAGATGGCAACTCCTTAAGCTCTAGGGATGGTGGTGCCTCAACAGATGGTCTCTCAACCGGATCTGTACTCTCAAACACCTCAAAAGCAGTCGGGTACTCAGGAGGCTTACTAGCCAGACTGCTCGGAATGTGCTCAGAAGAAGCATCAATCTCAGCAGCCTGGTTCTCCTCACCCAGGTCTTGATCTTTCAATAAATCAGATCCAGAAATGTAATCTAGACACCGATCTATGTAGGGAATGAAAGAATCAAGAAAATAAACAGAATCATCCTGGTCGTTCGAATGCTTCATCGACTTCCTCACGCCGAATGTAACATTCTCCTCACCCACACGCAATGTAATCTTACCTCAAAAACATCTATCATTGCCTTAGCAGTGCGTAGGAAAGGACGTCCCATAATGAGTGGGACTCGGTAATCGGCCTCCATGTCCAGAATGACAAAATTCACGGGGAATACTAACTTATCAACCTTCACCAAAACATTCTCCACAATTCCCCGTGGATACTTGACCGAACGATCGGCCAAAGTGATGCTCATGCGCGTCGGCGATGGGTCTCCAAGGTCTAGCTTCTGATAAGTCGAATATGGCATCAAATTAATGCTAGCACCCAAGTCAGCCAACGCGTGGTTCACAGAAGAACTGCCAAATAAGCAAGGGATAGTGAACACCCCTGGATCATCGAGCTTCTGGGGCAGTTTGTTCTGGACCAACGCAGAACATCGAGCTCCTAAAGTGACTGTAGAAAGTGACTCCAGCTTCTTCTTGTTAGACAGAAGATCCTTCAAGAATTTAGCATATTTGGGCATATGCTGGAGTGCTTCTACAAATGGGAGGTTAATCTTAAGCTGCTTAAACATCTCTAAGAAATGTCCATACTCCTGTGCATACTTCTGCTGCAATGCACGTGCCGGATATGGTAGCCTGCTTATATCAACCTCGGGAGTCCTCTTCTCTTCCATCTTCTTCTTCTCTGCCTCAACTCCCTTCTTCTCAACTGAAGACTCTCCTACTGGTGCTGTACTTGCTGGGCCTAGCCTCTGGTGCACCCTATCAGGAGTCTCCAACTCTATCTCTTCGTCAACCGGTTCCTCTACATCGACATTCGGTGACTTCTCCACCTCCTTCTCACCTCCACGACCACTCCTAGTCGTCACAGCCTTCACATGACCCTTCGGGTTTGCCTCAGTATTCCCCGAGAAGGATCCACCCTGCCTCTCATCCAACCTCTTCGCAATGTCACCTACCGATCGCTGTAGGTCCAGAAATGCTGACTGTTGATTCCTCAGCAATGTATCATGCTCCTGAAGCTTCACCTGTGTGTGTTGATCCTTGGCAATCAACTGCTGTAGCATCAACATCTGCTGCTTGAGCATGTCCTTCACTTCTGGGTCACCACTGCTACTTGGACCCGCTCCTGAGTTCTCATTCGCTGCCTGATTCTGACGTGGTTGATAGGAGTTGTTACCACGCCAGTTGTTGTTGGAGTTTCGCCAATTTGAGTTAGGATTCCAATTAGGATTGGGATTGGAATTGAAGTTGGAAGTGAAAGGCTTGTTCCAACCAGAATTAATGGGATCTAACTGCTCCTGATCAGTAATGGGGCACTCGGCAGTCGCATGTCCTCCTCGACATATCTCACACTTCTTCAGCTGTGTCTTCAGTTCCTTCATGTCTCTCGCTAGAGACTCTATGGTAGCAGCAAGGCTAGTGTTAGGAGTGACCTGATAAACACCTCGAGCAACAGATGAGGTGTTGGTAGCCTTAGTGGTGGAGGATCTAGTGGATGGCTTCTGCTGCTGCTCGGCTCTAGCAAAACTCTCAAACATGTCAATACACTCATCTGTATCCTTCATCTCCATGATATGCCCTCCTGCAGCTGTATTGAACATGATTTGCTTCTCAAGTGTCAATCCATTGTAGAATTTCTCTACAAGTGCCCATTCAGAAAGTCCATGCTGAGGACATTTGCTAAGCAAAGTGTGGAATCGCTCCCAAGCTGCAGAGTAAGACTCATCGGTCTCCATATGAAAGGAATGGATTTGGTCCCTCAGACGAGCAGCTTTGGAAGGTGGAAAATATTTCTTCAGAAATTTTTTTCGAAGATCATCCCACGTGCTTATGGAGTTCTCAGGAAGGCTGTCGAACCAGGTGGATGCCCGACTAGCAAGAGAGAATGGAAAAAGCTGTAAGCAGATGTTATCCTCAGAAACTCCATGGAGATTGAAAGTGTTGCAGATCCTAGAAAAACGGGACAGATGTCCGGGAGCATCCTCATCATCAAGACCATTAAACTGAATGGAATTGGTGATAGCAGTCATGATGTAAGAAGGGAATTGCCAAGTAGCATCATTGGCAAAAACAGGACGAGTAACCGGGTTGCGAACTCCGGTGAATCCATCACATGCTCGGTCGTGAAAGGTGCGTCTCGCCGGTGGTGGTATCTCCTCGGCCATGTTGAAGCAAACGGGTGGGATCGGGAAAGGTGAAGTGGGTGTGTGTGAAGGTGAACTAGGTGTAGAACAAGAAGGTGAAAACAAAATCGGGGCAAGAACATATACCTGGGAAAGATGACTCCTAAGGTTCGTGTGAAACTCTTGCTCCGGTTCTTCAAAGGCTAAAACTGGCGATGGTCCTTGTGATCGAGTATGTGGCATGCACTGTAAACGAATACAAGTAAAGGATTTTAACAAACAAAACAAAGAAAAACCTAAATACTAAAAGACAGAAAATTATTAAGGCAAATAAAAAGAAAAGAAAAGACTCAAAACCTAAAATACTAAAAATAAACAAAAATTAGACCTACTAATTCTTAAAATCAAAATCTAAGCTAATTTCGCTATTGCCAAGTGTCCCCGGCAACGGCGCCAAAAACTTGATGTCCTCGAAAGTGGTCTAAGAAAATAACTACAAAAACTAACCTAGACTTAACTTAATTACAACGAGTTAAAACCGAAAATCCTAACTAAACCACTACAACAGGCAAGTGTACCTATCAATTGTAGAATAGCTAATGAAAGTCCGGATATCGAACCCACGAGACACTGACTTAACGAAACAAGATTAGAAAATGATTTAAAACAAAGAGGGGGGATTTTAAATAAAAGTGACAATATAATTAAACTAATTATCCTAATTAAATTAGAAAAAGCAATTTAACTAATATTTAAACCCTAAAACAAATTAATGAATTTAATTAAAAGAAATGATTTAAAATTTAAGAAAAACCTAAACAATTGAGAAAACTCTACTTAGGTAGAATTCCTGTTTGTGATTATTGACAATATTGACTTTGTTTGATATGATGGAACTAGGATCTTAAACAGCAAAATATAAGTAACTTAATGGATTCTGGATTAATTACCAAATGTAACCAAATAAGAAAACCTAATCTTGCAATAATAAACACACTAGTTGATTGAATCACCTCCCGGATTTTTCCAATAACACTTTGTACTCAAATGAACAAGTCACATTCCTGATTTTCTCATTCCAATACACCAAAGATGCAAGAAGTAATCTTAGAATGTCTAATTTGACACGAAATGACAATAACACTAAGTCTTTCAATTAACCAACCCTCCCGGGTAATTATCATGAAAACCCTAATGCTAAAGATCACCCGACAAGTCTACCACCTTCCGGATTTCGAAACTTGAATGCACAAAGAACCCTAAAAACATCAATTATATCTTTTCCTATGGCTAGTGATATCAAACAAACCATAAACTAGTCATAACACCAAGTCGATGACCTAATACGTGTCTAACACCGAAAGACATTCAATAAACACGTATGGAACATGATATAAACTGATATAATCAAGATTAGATATGCAAAACTCATCAAAATGACGGAATAAGATCTGTTTCAAAAGTGTTTTCCATAAAAAATCCAAACAATAGTCAATAGCCATCAATAATCATTCAAACAATCATTCTAACCTAAGTAGAATCAAAGAACTAGCCTAATATCGTCATTCTCAGTCAAGAAATCTCAGAAACAACAAAACAAAATGAAATAGAATACTGAAAATTAAGAACAAATGAGAACAAAGAGTGACCAAGATGAAATCACATGTAAACAAGGTCTTCTAGCCCTCCAATGCTTCCCAAATGCTTCCTCAAGCTCCTGGAATGCTCTCCTGCTCCAAAAATGGTCGACAATGATGATTCCAACGGCTGAGGAGCGTCCCCTATTTAATCTCACTTGAATCTTGACTTTTTTCAAATTTTAAACCTGTCGCGTACCGCGGAGACCAATTCAAAAACACATCGCGTACCGCTAAGGACAAAATAAGCGGGGAACCCCCGAAATCCTTCGCGTAACGCGAAGATGATATTTCTCCTCATCGCGTACCGCGATGACTTTCAAATGATTAAAACTTGTCTTTTTCTCTTGATTTCAACCGGGGCTCGATTCCTTCGGGTTTCGAACTCGATTTCCGCTCATTTCATTCGACAAGCCTGTAAAAACCATAAACATGTAAAAAGAATCTAAAAATAAACTAAATCGACTTATTTACAACTTAAAATCAACTAAAAACTATTTAAAAACCGGATGTGTTTTACAACCCATCAAGGTGTGAGACTCAAATATATAGGGTTGGTCTTATTGTTTGTCATACATCTGATGTTAACTCATGAGACAAATATATTTAATTAAAACGAATGCTAAAAACCTTAACTACACTTTTTTGGCATCATTATATTCATAACACTTTTACATGGTTTATGTGTCTTATTTAGAAAGTACATGCTAGACATAATAAAACATAAATCAACTGATAAAGAGACATAAAATATATCACATATATAACAAAGACGCCAAAGACGCCACCAAACTGCACAAGGAACCAATTTTTCCCAAGTGAACAATAATGGCATATACAGAAGCATGATCAAGACCAACGGCCAAAACAATAAGTTCGACCACATAAGCCAAACCGTACATCATAATACAGGTAATCGATAAGATGACGATGTGAGGGTGAGTTTGGAAAGGGAATCCTGGTAGGCATTGTGTCTTGATTGCCACTAAAGCAAGAAGAGTGTTGATGATAAAAGTTAGTGAAGAATGAGGCATGATGACACCTGCTTCCCCAAATGCTACTCGAGGGTAGTAATGGGTCCATATGTGGCGTAAAGGCGACACGAGACCACCTCTCATCGCTATTGTTACTACATTAAAGACATGGCCTACACATTGACACAAAATCAAATAGGTGATGGTGAAGAACTTGAAAAGTTTGGTTTTCAGGGTACATGTGTCATCGATCGGACTATCAAGAATTTCTATGATGGAGCGAGTCATCTTTATCAATTATCGGGAGATGGATTTATGGAGGTGTGAGACTCAAATATATAGGGTTGGTCTTATTGCTTGTCATACATCTGATGTTAACTCATGAGACAAATATATTAATTAAAAAGATACCTCAAAACTAAAACTATGAGACTTTGGCCGGGATGACAACATCAATGTGGGGTCCAAAATGGACAAAACCATACATATTATTTCCTTTACTTTCCAATTTATGACTGGTTTTAATATTTTTTGATATAAACGTCAAGGGAGATGGATTTATGGGACAGGTATGTTTAAATCCAAAGGGTTGGTGTTATTGTTCGTGATACATCTTATGTTAACTCATGAGACATGTATATTTAAAGAGAATACTAAAAACGAAAAATAATTTTTATTGGGATGATAGCATCATGGTTGGTAGAAATGTAAAAAAAAACGGTTAACCGAACCCGTACCGGTTCGTAACCGGTTATTCGTATCGGTTATAGGTTTTTGAAAAAACAGGAGGTTTAGGACCAGTTTGAGGTTTCAGGAAACTAAACCGGTTAAGTGGTTCATCGTAGAAAAAAATCGGTTATTTTGCAGTTAACCGGTTTCGGTTATTATATCGGTTTCGGTTATTATATCGGTTTCGGTTTTGGAGGTTGAAAAACCGGTTATTAACCGAACTGGTTATTGGTAAAAACCGGTTAGTAGACCTTGACCGGTTAACCGTTCGGTTATTCCAAAATCGATTTTCGACTGGTTAACTAGTTTGTGCACCTCTAATGGTTGGGGCCATGGGGTCCAATACGGACAAAAATCCAATTCATTTCCTCTAACTTTCCAATTTTTGACTTGTTTTAATAAACTTACTTTTTGTTGACATCATGGGTCGGAATCAATATGGGGCCTCAATCACGCCTATTTCCCAGTCAACATGATGCGTATAATATAACAACTAAACGTTGAGGCTTATGTCATGTAAAAATAAATTCTAGGGTTACTTCCTTGCAAAAGACTTATTTACTTTGTATGAAAAACAATATAATATAAAAATAGTTTGAAGGTATAAAAACTAAAAAGAGAATGATTACTTAAAGAAATTAGATTAACTAAAATATACATAATAGTCTAGATTATAATAGAATTAAAAAGAAAAAATTAGACGAATTTAATGGTGCAATTTTATACAAAAATAATATAATGAAAAATGTAATGAATATATAAAAAAAGAGGGGGGGTATATTTAAATAAATTATATCAATTAAAATATATTAAATGTTGACACTTGTTACAACTATTTCCAATTTAGGTTTTTGATAGTATATAAGATGTCTTAAATAAACGCTTTATTAAAAAAAAATCATAATGATACTTGACATAATCTTATAAATTTGACTTTTAAAATTAACTAGTTTTATTTGCCCAACGCATTTCCGCATTGTGGGGGGTGATAACAATGCACTTTTGAAAATGAGTATTATATATCATTTACAGAAACATAAGTTAGAAAATAAAATCAAATCCCTCATCACGAACTAAACCGTAAATTCTAAAACCTAAATCTTAAATCCTAAACTAACAAAAACTCAAATCTCCAAGTAAATCTCTCAAATTTTATAAAATCCTAATATCTAAGCAAATATCTCAAATTTAATATCCTCATCTCTGTTTACTAATTTTCAAAACTAAAAATGATGATCCAAGTCTAAACTTTCAAAACGTCATTACATGGATTAGACGCCTATGCACCATGTGTTACTATTAATTTATATATATATATATATACTAGTCTATTACCCGTGTGAACACACGAATTAAATATAAAATATTAAACAATTAATAATAAAATTTTAAAAATAATAAATGATGATATTTTTATATGAAATGATTAAATTATGTATTAATAATTACTTTAGATGATAAAACAATAATCAAAATTTTTAATAACAATAATAATATCTTTAACATTCTTGATTTTTGAGATATTTGAACTACCTAAAGTTAAAAATCTAATAAGTTAATTTTTTTTATCAAAAATTAACAATTTTAAAGTAAGATGAGAAGGTAATATTTTTGTATGGAATCAAGAACTTAGAATATTTGGAAAGCATCAGTCTTATGATCTTACAAATATTAATAAAATTGGGTGTTTTATGATGTTTTTTCACTGTAAATGAAGTTGATAATTAACTACGTTATTATGTTAGTTGTGATATCGAAAAAAAATTGTCAACTATAAACATTTTTAAGTGCTTATACATAATGTTTTAATATTTTACGCATGATGATTTAAACTTGATTTGTGAGATATTTGAACTACCTAAAGTTAAAAATCTAATTAGTTAATTTTCTATCAAAAATTAACTATTTTAAAGTAAGATGAGAATGTAATATTTTTGCATTTATTAAAGTTAAAGAACGTAATTTGAAATTACCGTTAAACATACAAGACAAAAAAAACTGTAACTTTTATCATCAGTTACATATTCATCTGCTTATATTTTATTTTTTTGAAATAATTGTTTCAAGAATTTTTTTTTGTAAAACTATTATTTTGTAAAAATAACAAATTGAAATATTTCTTATTTTTTAAAAATTTGATATTTATGAAAAAATATATTTTATAAACTTTTTAAAATATATTTTATAATAAAATGATTCGATTTAAATATATAAAAACTATTTTTAAATTTGCAAAATAAAAATAATATCATTAGTTATTATTATTATTATAATTATTTAATAAGATAGAAAATATAATTTATTTAATAGGAGAGATAATATAATGTATTTAATAAAAGATAATTAAATAAGTGCATAAAAATTTTACAAGTGACATTATGGCTTTAGAATGTGACAAATGACAAATAAACATTTTTGTTTATTAGAATATATATATATATATATATATATATATATATATATATATAGGATTGGCATCCTATAATAACCCTCTTTATTGCGGAAACCCGAATAACTCCGACAAGATCAACCCAAATATTTGGTTTTTCGTTTTCATGATCTTTATTATACATGTACAAGAATATGTTATTTTATGTGTTTGGGCAAATTCATCACCGTTTGAGATCTTACGTCAGTGTAAGTGAGCGTTACAGTAAATAAATATTTACAGTGTAACGCAAACTTACACTTGCTTTAAATCTCAAACGGTGATGAATTTGCCAAAACACATAAAATAACATAGTCTTGTACATGTATAATAAAGATCATGAAAACAAAAAACCAAAGTTTTGAGTTGATCTTGTCGGAGTTATTCGGGTTTCCGCAATAAAGGTGGGTTAACAACGGATCCTTACCCTATATATATATATATATATATATATATATATATATATATATAGGAAAATGATAAAAAAATAACCCACTAAATATGCAATAACCTGAAATACCCGTCAAGATCAAGCTAAATCTTCGAATTTTTTAACCTCATTGTAAACATATTCAAAACACTTTCTTATTTTATGAGTTTGCGTAAATTTATCACCGTTTGAAAGTTATCATCGTTGTAAGTTTTGATAAAAGAAACACTTACAGTACTGTAAGTTATAAAATTTTAAAAACTGACAACGATGATAAATTTCAAACGGTGATTAATTTACGCAAACTCATAAAATAAAAAAGTGTTCTAAATGTGTTGACAATAATGTTTAAAAAATTCGAAGATTTGACTTGATATAGGACACTAATGTTCTAAAAGTAGGTTATGTATACAACCATCTTATATATATATATATATATATATATATATATATATAATATCATGGATACTATCTATTTACTAATATTATTTTTACTATTCATTTTTCACCATCTTTAATATATATAATAAATATTATATGAAAGTTAATGAGTTATTCTTTAATTCTATGATGTTTATTTGAACGTTGTCCGATATATGTGTGTGTCTATATACTTTTTATTTGATTTTACTCCTATATATAGGGGACACATCCATTGTTAACCCACTATTAGTGCAATAATTGAATAACTCAATTTGAACGGTAGATTAAAATGAGATTATATATGATGATGTCGTGTGTCCAAATAGTTTTTATTTGAAAAGGGCGTAAATGTCATTTGACTACTACCCACAAAAATCAGATTCAACATGGTGGTGACAAGTGTCATCACTTATATGTTTATGTCACACCCCGAGCCGGCGGGGTTGGATCGGATTCCCCGTCGGGCGGAAGGTTCCCGGAACGCGATATCGTGAATGATAATCGTGATGATCAGATTGTTTACATTGCACATGATATAAATGAGAAATGCTAAATAGAATAGAATTACAAAGTTAAATTACATTCATATCGTTCATAATTTAACAATGTAAATCTATCATAAACATCATAAGATATCTATCTTGTAACTGCACAGGATATACAACATAATTGTATAATGATGTTCCAAAATTATGCAGGTCCAAAAGTAGTAAGTCTTCTATCTGAAGTCCTAGTCCAAAAGCATAAGCTTCTTAATTGACATGTTCGTCACCTGAGAAGTCATGCAAAAATAAAATCAACACATGGTTGGTGAGTTCATTAACTTTTATAAAAATGAGTTTGAACAACCTGAATGACAACCTTAACCTCACCAACAACACCTATACCATCCAATCAAGTATGCTTATATATAGGGCATATGTAGGGTCGAGCTTACCGCCCGCCCAGCCACCGTCCCACCACAAACCAGACTGCTTAGTATATTGTTGTTAATGATAATTAAGTATTTCATTCCTACCATTAACCCATTAGTTCTTCGGTTCTTTGTTCCTGTAATTATAATCATTTGAAATCTCTATTGATTTCATAAGTTTATCATACAAATATGATCAACCACAGCAATTGTAGAAACAATTATAAATGCTTAATTAAATAAATAAATAAACATTTAATAAAATCTAAGTCTTAATGATTGGGCCTTGGTCAACTCGAGTAGACTAGTCTGTCAATCAAAGTTCTTAGTAGTTAGGGAATTATGTAAATATCATCAAACATATGACCTACAAATCAAACGGTCTAGCTAGGACTTCTTGAAATGCAGGATTTTTGTTTCGTACTTGATTCGTTTTGTTTCGTTGGCATATGTTATCTTTGATATTTCCCAGACTTCCCCTGAATATGATTTATTGATTCGTCTAGTTTCGTTACAAGATGTACTTGATTCGTTGGTCAAATGTACTCTTGGTTCGTTGTTCATCAAACACTTGATTCGTTGAACATCGAAAATTAGTTTCGTAAAAGTAGTTTTGTTTGATTCGTTGAACTCACACACTTGTTTCGTCAAAATAGTTTCGTTTGATTCGTCGAACTCACACACTTGTTTTGTCAAAATAGTTTTGTTTTATTCGTTGAAATGTTTAGTTTAACTCAATTATCCACTTAAGTCATAAGTAGATAAGCTTAGTAAAACCTGCATAAGATTTACCTAGACATGATCTAGGATAACTTTTCACTTATAAAACATATGTTAAGTAAAAGCATTTAAGTAAACAATTTAAATAAAACAGTTTACGCATCCTTCTCAGCCCCGCGTTTTAAAACAAAAATGTTTAGAAAAGGGGCAATGAACTCACATGTGTTGTTGTGAAATGATATGTCACAAAATGCGCGCTCTTTGTTGTAGCTTAGTGTAACATCCCAAAATTTCTAATACAAATTATCTGAGCTTACGATTGGGTAACGGATAATTAGTTTGTTTGAAAATGGACGAAAAATAACTAAGTTAAAATCCTGAGTTCGTGTACTCGAACCCAATTTCGAGTCCACCAGATTTCGAGTATTCATGTTCTCGAAATTATGTCCCAGTTTTCGAGTACAAGGACGCTGCCTATAAATAGGAGTGCCTTGGGAAGCGTGACAGACTTTGACTGGAAGCTTATCTCTCTCGAGTACACGAAGTTGAAGTTCAAGAATCGGCTGTAAATCGCTCTAGAAGAAAAAAGAATACCTAGGAAGCTACAAGAAGGATCATCTACCCTTAAGTAAGTACCCTAAACTAAAAAGTTAGGATTTTTAGACGAAAGTGAACTTATGCATAAAGCTCACACCTTTATGTATAAAGTTCGAAACTTTGTGGTCCTAACATGTTGGTAACCACATAAGGAACCTAGGACAATATCCCCCTGGTCTTAGATGAATTTAAGAGATGTTTAATGACGGAATGATGAGTACACGAAATGATGCACTAAGGGTTACTCAAAATCATACTTAGAAGTAAATACCTGTTCGAGTTCGATTTCGAATACAAAGGGTATTTCGAATACGAATGGTAATTCGAATACAACAACCATTTCGAATATAATGGTCATTTTGAATACAAGGGTTACCTCGATTACAAGCTTATTTTGAGTACTAGCTATTTCGTGAACTAGGGAATTTCGTGTACATGGGAACTTAATGAATTTCATGGGCTTCGAACTCTTAGCTAAGTTTCGAGAACTTGGATTCAGTAAGGGGGACTAGTAGGCTATGAGGACATAGAATAAATTATAAGTCTAAGAATGTAATGTAACGCAATGTAATGAGACGTTGTGACTGATGTAGGTTCTTAAGTCTTGGCTAAGGAGTTCGGTCAAGGATATAAGGAGCCACTATTAGGTGAGTTCTAGACGCCTTATTTCATGATTAAATGTTTTGGGCTATCATACATGCTTGTTGATTATGTTTATGAAGTTATGTGCTTATGATGATGATGAATGAATGATGATATGTCATGATTATGTATGCATGTATATGTGTTAATCATGATGAATATGTATGGGAAATGCTATGTATGATATGATGCCCATAAATATGATGATAGTCATAAGGTAGAATGCTATGATAAATTCCTAAGCTGTTAGGATGATATGACATGATGATAAAGATGCTAGCATGAGGTGTTATGATATGATATGTGCCTTTATTGTTAGGGCAGAATGCTATGATGATAAAATGCTAGTATTGAAAGTTCATGAATGCCAGAATGTACGATCTATGATATGACGATAGCATGATATATATTCATTGCTAGGATGTTATGATGATATGATGATATGATACTGGCATGACATAATATGATGATTCCTATGATATTAGGACAAAGTGATGATGTTATGATAATAAGAGACTAGCATGATATGTTATAAGGTCATGATGAATACGATGAATGATGATATGATGCTAGTATGATATGTATGATGAAGGAATGATGTTCCTATACGTGTTATAGTAAATTGTATGAATGATAGTCAACCACGACTATAACTGGGTATGATAGTCAACCACGACTATAACTGGGTATGATAGTCGACCACGACTATAACTGGGTATGATAGTCGACCACGACTATAACTGGGTATGATAGTCAGCCACGACTATAACTGGGTATGGAGCCTTGTGCCGGCATAAGCCCATTGTTCGTATGGTGACAGTGGAATGTATGATGATGATGTTCACGATGTTATGTACTAAGGTTATAGACTATGTGTATAGTATGATGTTTATGTTAAGTATGTTAAATGTTGTTTTATGAAAACTAGAACTCACCAGCGTAAGCTGACTTGATTTAGCATGTATGTCAGGTTGAAGGTGTGATAAGAGAAGGCATGGAGCTCGGGCATCGAGTCAGACGATCCGTTGGTTTTGGCTATTTGATATGTTTTTGATACAGACACTTTATAGAATTCTGTTTATCGAACTATGTTTACATTTCCGCTGCATGATTATGAAAGTTTCTAGTTTAAGAGCTATGTGTTATGACGAAACCAACCTCTGCGAGGCGCCCGGGAATCGGGGTCTCACAAGTTGGTATCAGAGCCATAGTTTGAGAGATCTTGGCATCTCAAATGCCAAGACTTAAACTGAGAATGGGATTAATTGATGCGGATTGTCAACCACGGATGAATGGATGCCACGAGCCGAATGTTGATGTATGAGTTAAGGGTTAGATGTAAGGTTATGTAAGTAGTTAGTGTCATGCACATTGAAGAGATGGGATGGGAAACGTTTAGAGCCTATGAGTTGGGTAAATGGTTAATAACACTTGATCAACATCATTAACGATTTACAACACTTATTCCGTGCTAAACTGATTTCTGTACTAACTCATCAATTGTTGCATTATGTAGAAAGTTAAGATGGCTGGACAAAAAGGTAGACCGCGAAAACAACCACAGGGAGCAGGGAGCCACATGTTGAGGCCGAGAAACCTGTCAATGAAGGAGAAAATGAGCACAGTGAGCCATCGGAAAATGAAGAAGAGTTCATTCTAGAGCCGATAGTGGTGAAGGCTATATCTGATGAGGTCTGCAAAATCATGGATGAGAAGCTACCAGCTTTGGTTGCTAAGGCACTGAAGGAAGCTTTGAAAGACAAGTCCGAGGGAACCAAAGAGAGCACCAAAGAAGATGAGGTGATAATCATCAAGACAAAGAGCGGTGACTCTATGGTGGGGAAACTGAAGGGCTGTGACTACAAGTCCTTCAAAGGATGCAACCCACCGACCTTCGATGGTAAGAAAGATGCTGTGGCCACCTGCCATTGGATATCTGCGATGGAAGCTTTTATCTCCATCAGTGAGTGCCGAATTAACCAAGCTGTCAAGTTTGCAGCTCACTCTTTCGTTGAGGAGGCACTTCACTGGTGGAACACCATCAAACAATCCAAGACTGCTGATGATATGGAGAAGATGACCTGGGATGATCTCAAGGAACTGGTCACTAAACAGTTTTGTCCCAAGAATGAACTCGATAAGGTTGAAAGGGAGTTTCTGGTTCTGAAAGCTGGAAGTCTGAACCACCGCCAGTACACGTCGAGGTTTAATGAGATGGCTAGACTTGTTCCTCACATGGTGTCTACCGAGGAACGTAGGGTGAAGTTGTACATGGAGGGTTTGCCTCCCAAGGTTCGGATTCATGTGAAGGCGAATGCTCCCAAGACTTATGATTCCACTATGGAGCTCAGTGGAATAGTTTAGGACGATGTTATGTCGACTGAACCAGCCAAAGAAGAAGCAAAGGTGAAAGAGTCCTCCGGGACTAAGAGGGGTCGAACAGACCAACGAAAGTTTTCAGGCAAGAAGGCGAAGCGTGAGGATGCGAACCGATGCATCAAGTGTGGTAAAATTCACACCGGACAGTGCTTGGTGGGCACTAACTTATGTTTTCAATGCGGAAAGATGGGACATTTTTCTAGCAATTGCCCGAGTGCCACTAGATGCTACAACTGCAACATGATGGGACATCTGTCCAAAGATTGTAGACAACCACGGGCCGAGGCTTCGGGCTCGGTAAGAAAGGGGAGAAAGGAAAGGAGAAGCAGAAGGCTAAAGCACGAGCCTTTACGATGACGAAGGATGATGCGATTGAGGACCTTGATGTGGTCACAGGTACCTTTTCTATCAACAATATTCCGGCTTCTGTATTGTTTGATTTTGGTGCCAGTATGAGTTTTATATCTTCTACTTTCTGTGATGGGTTATCTGGGAAGGTTAAGAAGATAGATCGGGTATTTGATGTAGAGACGGCTATTGGTAAGATGACCAGGGGTGACTGAGGCTATAGATGACTGTTATGTTGAGATAGAAGGTCATAGGTTCCCTGTCCGATTGTTTCTTATTACCTTAGGAGGATTCGATGTAGTCTTGGGTATGGACTGGTTAGCCAAATACGAGGCTAACATTGTATGTCGACGAAAGATGATATGTTTACATGCGATGGATGGGAGGTCCGTAACGGTTTATGGTGATAAAGCGATGTATGGGCCGAAGATCATTTCGATGATCAAGGCTTATGTTATGATGAGGCGAGGGTGTGTAGCCTACTTGGCCTATGTGATTGAGGAACGTACCGATATGAGGACGATTGATGATGTTCCCGTGGTGTGTAACTTTCCCGATGTATTCCCTGAGGAATTTCCTGGATTATCACCCGAACGGGAAATTGAGTTCCAGATCGACTTAGTGTCGGGGGCACAACCCGTTACCAAAGCACCTTACCGTTTAGCTCCAAATGAGATGAAAGAAATGATGACCCAGCTACAAGAACTCCTTGATAAATGTTTTGTACGACCGAGTGTCTCTCCGTGGGGAGCACCGGTGCTGTTCGTTAAGAAGAAAGATGGAAGTATGCGTATGTGTATCGATTACAGGGAACTGAATAAGTTGACCGTAAAGAACAGGTATCCTCTACCTAGAATTGATGACTTATTCGATCAATTGCAAGGTGCAAGCTGGTTCTCAAAGATAGATCTCCGATCCGGTTACCATCAGTTGAAAGTTCGAGAGCAGGATATTCCAAAGACTGCTTTCCGTACGCGTTATGGACATTACGAGTTTCTCGTTATGTCGTTTGGATTGACGAATGCTCCCGCATCATTTATGGATTTGATGAACAGAGTTTGTCGACCGATGCTGGACCGATCGGTGATAGTGTTTATTGATGATATTTTGATTTATTCAAAGAATGAGGGAGACCATGCTTGCCACATACGTGAGGTATTGGAAATCCTGAGGAAAGAGAAACTTTATGCTAAATTCTCCAAATGCGCTTTCTGGTTACGAGAGGTACAGTTTCTGGTCACGTGGTGAACCCAGAAGGCGTTATGGTAGATCCAGCTAAAGATTGAAACGATTATGAAATGGAGCTCTCCGAAGTCACCGACAGAAGTACGCAGTTTTCTTGGTTTAGCTGGTTATTATCGGAGATTTATTCAGGACTTCTCCAAGATAGTGACGCCACTGACGAAGCTCACGAAGAAAGACGTAAAGTACGAATGGGGTCCAAACCAAGAACAAGCGTTCTTAGTGCTAAAGGAGAAACGTACCCAAGCTCCTGTTCTAGCACTGCCGGATGGAAATGATGATCTTGTTGTGTATGCCGATGCGTCACGACAAGGGTTGGGATGCGTACTGATGCAAAGGGGAAGGGTGATAGCTTATGCTTCGCGCCAGCTAAAGATTCATGAGGCTAACTACCCAACCCACGATCTTGAACTCGCTGCAGTGGTGTTTGCATTTAAAATATGGAGATACTACTTGTATGGAGTAAGGAGTACTATCTATACCAACCACAAGAGCTTGAAGTACTTCTTCGAGCAAAAGGATTTGAAAATGAGGCAGAGACGATGGCTTGAGCTGCTAAAGAATTATGATTGTGATATTCTATATCACCCGGGAAAGGCCAATGTGGTGGTGGATGCTCTGAGTCCCAAGACTGATCATCCTGCCATACGAGTAAAATCATATAGTTTGGTGATAACGCCAGACTTTCTGAACGAGCTCAAGCAGGCGCAACAGGAGGGATTGAAAGAAGAGAATGTGGGTTTTGAACGTGTATTTGGACAAGTCAAGAACTTGGAAGTCAATGACCACGGGATTAAGATATGATTCGGTCGGATGTGGGTACCCAGAAATGGGGACATTTGGTCGAAGATTTTAGATGAAGCCCACAAATCACGTTATTCGGTGCACCCCGGTGCGACGAAGATGTATCAAGATCTTCGACAGGAGTATTGGTGGCCGGGCATGAAGTTTAATGTGATGCAGTATGTGAACAGGTGCCTTACTTGTGCGCAAGTGAAGGCTGAACATCAGAAGCCCTACGGATATGTGCAACCTCTGGAGGTACCGGAATGGAAATGGGAACACATCACCATGGATTTCATCACCAAGCTACGTAGGACAGCTAAGCGGCATGATACCATATGGGTGATTGTGGACCGATTGACAAAGAGTGCACAATTTCTTCCTATCAGGGAAACGTATACGTACGAAAGGTTGTCTGAGTTGTTCGTGAAAGAGATTGTGACCAAACATGGAGTTCCTGTCTCCATTGTGTCGGATCGGGATACGAGGTTTACTTCAAGATTCTGGAAGCAGTTTCATGATGCCATGGGAACGAGGTTAAATATCAGTACCGCCTATCACCCTCAAACTGATGGACAGTCGGAAAGGACTATCCAGACATTGGAGGATATGCTTAAGGCATGCATTATCGATTTTGGAGGGAGCTGGGATGATCACTTGCCATTGGTGGAGTTTTCATACAACAACAGCTACCACTCCAGTATCAGAATGCCCCCATATGAGGCGTTGTACGGAAGACGATGTAGAACCCCGGTATGCTGGGGTGAAGTTGGACAGAAAGAAATAGGAAACAAGACTGCCGTGATTGATATGGCAGAGAAGATACGGGTGAGACAAGCACGAATGAAAGCTGCACAAGATCGCCAAAAGTCTTACGCTGACAAGCGCCGGAGACCGATCGAGTTTGATGTTGGCGATCGAGTATTGCTGAAAGTATCACCATGGAAGGGAATCATTCGATTCAGAAAGCGAGGCAAGTTGAGTCCAAGGTACATTGGACCGTTTCAAATAAAGGTAAGGGTAGGGAAAGTCACGTATCGACTGGACCTACCAAAGGAGCTGAACGGGATTCATCCTACCTTCCATGTGTCAAATCTTAGGAAGTGCTTGGCAGACGAGCAGGCGCACGTTCCTTTGGATGACATTGAGGTAGATAACCGACTGAACTACATTGAAGAACCAGTTGCCATTGTGGATACGAAGGAAAAGCAGCTACGGAATAAAACGGTTCGTCAAGTAAGAGTTCAGTGGAAGCATCGGAAGGGTTCAAACACGACATGGGAAACGGAAGACGAGATGAGGAAGTTGTATCCTCGCTTGTTCGATATGTAACGAGGCAGGTTTCAGGGCGAAACCTATTATAAGAAGGGGAGACTTGTAACATCCCAAAATTTCTAATACAAATTATCTGAGCTTACGATTGGGTAACGGATACTTAGTTTGTTTGAAAATGGACGAAAAATAACTAAGTTAAAATCCTGAGTTCGTGTACTCGAACCCAATTTCGAGTCCACCAGATTTCGTGTACACCAGATTTCGAGTATTCATGTTCTCGAAATTATGTCCCAGTTTTCGAGTACAAGGACGCTGCCTATAAATAGGAGTGCCTTGGGAAGCGTGACAGACTTTGACTGGAAGCTTATCTCTCTCGAGTACACGAAGTTGAAGTTCAAGAATCGGCTGTAAATCGCTCTAGAAGAAAAAAGAATACCTAGGAAGCTACAAGAAGGATCATCTACCCTTAAGTAAGTACCCTAAACTAAAAAGTTAGGATTTTTAGACGAAAGTGAACTTATGCATAAAGCTCACACCTTTATGTATAAAGTTCGAAACTTTGTGGTCCTAACATGTTGGTAACCACATAAGGAACCTAGGACTAGATCCCCCTAGTCTTAGATGAATTTCTGAGATGTTTAATGACGGAATGATGAGTACACGAAATGATGCACTAAGGGTTACTCGAAATCATACTTAGAAGTAAATACCTGTTCGAGTTCGATTTCGAATACAAAGGGTATTTCGAATACGAATGGTAATTCGAATACAACAACCATTTCGAATATAATGGTCATTTTGAATACAAGGGTTACCTCGATTACAAGCTTATTTTGAGTACTAGCTATTTCGTGAACTAGGGAATTTCGTGTACATGGGAACTTAATGAATTTCATGGGCTTCGAACTCTTAGCTAAGTTTCGAGAACTTGGATTCAGTAAGGGGGACTAGTAGGCTATGAGGACATAGAATAAATTATAAGTCTAAGAATGTAATGTAACGCAATGTAATGAGACGTTGTGACTGATGTAGGTTCTTAAGTCTTGGCTAAGGAGTTCGGTCAAGGATATAAGGAGCCACTATTAGGTGAGTTCTAGACGCCTTATTTCATGATTAAATGTTTTGGGCTATCATACATGCTTGTTGATTATGTTTATGAAGTTATGTGCTTATGATGATGATGAATGAATGATGATATGTCATGATTATGTATGCATGTATATGTGTTAATCATGATGAATATGTATGAGGTGTTATGATATGATATGTGCCTTTATATTTAGGGCAGAATGCTATGATGATAAAATGCTAGTATTGAAAGTTCATGAATGCCAGAATGTACGATCTATGATATGACGATAGCATGATATATATTCGTTGCTAGGATGTTATGATGATATGATGATATGATACTGGCATGACATAATATGATGATTCCTATGATATTAGGACAAAGTGATGATGTTATGATAATAAGAGACTAGCATGAAATGTTATAAGGTCATGATGAATACGATGAATGATGATATGATGCTAGTATGATATGTATGATGAAGGAATTATGTTCCTATACGTGTTATAGGAAAATGTATGAATGATAGTCAACCACGACTATAACTGGGTATGATAGTCAACCACGACTATAACTGGGTATGATAGTCGACCACGACTATAACTGGGTATGATAGTCGACCACGACTATAACTGGGTATGATAGTCGACCACGACTATAACTGGGTATGATAGTCGACCACGACTATAACTGGGTATGATAGTCGACCACGACTATAACTGGGTATGATAGTCGACCACGACTATAACTGGGTATGATAGTCGACCACGACTATAACTGGGTATGATAGTCAACCACGACTATAACTGGGTATGGAGCCTTGTGCCGGCATAAGCCCACTGTTCGTATGGTGATAGTGGAATGTATGATGATGATGTTCACGATGTTATGTACTAAGGTTATGGACTATGAGTACAGTATGATGTTTATGTTAAGTATGTTAAATGTTGTTTTATGAAAACTAGAACTCACCAGCATAAGCTGACTGGATTTAGCATGTATGTCAGGTTGAATGTGTGATAAGAGAAGGCATGGAGCTCGGGCATCGAGTCAGACTATCTGTTGGTTTTGGCAATTCGATATGTTTTTGATACAGACACTTTATAGAATTCTGTTTATCGAACTATGTTTACATTTCCGCTGCATGATTATGAAAGTTTCTAGTTTAAGAGCTATGTGTTATGACGAAACCAACCTCTGCGAGGCGCCCGAGAATCGGGGTCTCACACTTAGGTTTCTTTAGTTCCTGAGTTGTTTTAAAAAGATTCAAGTACGATAAGTATACGTTTTAGTCGTCTTATCTAAGGTTTGGTCTCGTTGTGTGTAACTAAGTGTCTTAATTACTAGTGTGCTTCTAAGATTTTGTCTTATAATCTACCCTAGATACCCATTTACTACCCGTATCCTCACAGTTAACTATAAGTCTTGATTAGCACCTTTTAATTAAGCCCATTTTAATATACACATTAATTTAGAAAGTCATTTAGTTTAATTTATCTTAACAAAATTTAAATACTATTTCTTTTTATCAAAATATCACTAATTTATCTCAAATTAACATTTATTGTATGATGGGCTTTAATTACACCCATTGTGCCCAATTAGGCCCAGTAATGATCTTTGATTCCATATTGGTCATCAATCAAGTTTTTCTTGAAATATTATAACATAGAAGACTAACCATCTAGGTTAATTGCACATGTTAAGGCTTTTACTAGGTTAGTGTTAGAATTTAAATTAACACCCACCGTTAGTTCGTGGCTTTGTTATTACATGACTTAAATTCATAGACCCAATTATTTCTAGCCTATTAAGTATATGCTATCAACCCATATTTCCTTAGTGTATACTAAAATAAGGTTGCATGTAATTGTGTGCTCTATATCATTCCCATGCACACCCATGATTTATCTCATGCATGCATCTGTACACAAGCCCTATGCACCATGGTAACTAAGGATTTTGAGTTTATTTAGGTTCGACGTCCCCAGGGCAGCAAACCTCTGAATGCAAACCAAGGTTCGGCTAAGGTTCGGCCGTTAGTTTTGGCCACAAGCATGCACTCGACCTAAGGTTCGCTAGTCCTGAATTTAAACCTAGATTCGTTGTTCCAATGGTTCGTGGCCAGCTAGGTTCGTCTCATGAGGGTTCGCAGGTCTCCTAGGTTCGTTCAAAGGGAATGGTTCGACTAGGTCAAAAAGGGTCTTAGGTTCGCTGTCCTTGGTCACATGTTCGTGTCATTTGGAGAAACAAGGTTCGTCTGCTATGTGAGGTTCGTATTTCATCAGGTTCGTAGCTCACCATGCGAGGGTTCGTGGTTCTTATTGTTTTCCCAACCCTGGTTCGTTTGAAATCTAAGGTTCGACTGAAGATTGGCCATCTAGGGTTCGGTGGCAGCCGAAGGTTCGCCCCACTAAAGAGGGTTCGTCGCCTGCAAGGTTTGGTTACCCCAACAGGGTTCGGTGCAGTGTTGCAGGGTTTGGTGCAGGTGGGTTAGCAGGTTCGTTGCAGGTTCGACTATCCATCGAAGGGTCGGCCCTCATCTTCATCAGCCAAAGGTTCGGCCGACTGAAGATACCCATGAACCTGTATCATTTTCATCTTTCATCCAGCTCAACCTGTTGCAAATCGTTTTCTACAAGCACGTAGTCGCTAACCAGGGGTTATCTCAAGGTTACTAAATGTTTAAAGCCGGTTAACATAGCAATAACTACAAGGACTCGTGTAACCCTTTATAACCGAAATTAAGATCAAGATTTACCTCAAAAATAACGGATGAAATCTCGAAAAACTTGTACTTCCGAAATCTACGTGCTGAGATGAACGTTTTGACGCCTAGAACACTTGAATCGATGAGAAACGAGCTCCAAATCTTAGAGAAATGTTTGTAGTTTTAGAGAGAGAGAGAGTTAAAGAGAAAGAAACGGGATTGAAGGAAAAGAATGGGTTGGTGATGGTGGTTGGGTCATTAAATGCCTTCATTTAATGATCCAACTGCCCAGTAGGTTCGGTCTCATTCGGTTTCGCGTAAAATGTCGGTTTCGCGTAAAATGTCGGTTTCTCGCGGTTTTATATCAAAACGAAACGGTTTATAAAATAAGATTTATTCATTTATTCTAGGTTGTGATTCCTAATAAATTAACTAACATCTTTTATTTATTTTAAAAAAAATTATTAATTTAACTGTTTAGTAATCGAATCGTATAGTTGTCGCGCGTATTCGTTCGAATCGTCACCCGTACGAACACGACGATAACTACACTATTTGATATTTTTTTCTAATTATCGAATACTATTCAGAACGTTAAATCTTCAGATATATTCGTACAGATCGTCACCTATACGAATACTTTGTGAATTTAGCATTCACGTAACGATATCCGTGTTGTTTTGTTCTGTAAAGCCTCACATACGTTTATACATAATAATTTCTAACAAATAATCACATGATGATTTTGTGTTGCCAGATAAATATCTGACTGATGAACTATGTTTACTAAGTTTGGTTTCTCTGAAATGATCTTGAATTCACTGTTTGTTACATAAAATGATAACAGTATACAATATAAATATGGATATACACTGAAATACCTAAAAGTTGTTCCTGATTACTGTTCATGCTACTGTTACGATCACTCTTCCGGTAGGGTTCCGGCACTGATGTTACAGTTTACCCATTTATTTTTAAACATTCATAACTTTTTAATAGATTGTTATTTTTTTATAAAAATTACATCATTAAATTCATCTTATTTTATCTTAAATAAGTATAGTTTCGTATTTTTTCGGTCGTTCATAATTACATTAATGTAAAAAAAAACGATATTGCATTAAAATATAACATGTAAATTAAATTAGTTGCTAAACATGATATTACATTAATGTAAGAAAGTGGTACATCAATGTAAAATGGTCACATCATTGAATTTAATAAAAAAATAAATAAAACTATAAAAAACTAGATGCAAACTAATATTTAGATGCATAATTTACAATTTCAAATCAATGTTTTTTAATGTTTACATCAATATAACAAAAAAAATTAAACACTTATATTGCTGTAATCAATGTTGTAAAAATCGGCCTAGGCGGCCGCCTAGGCGCTAGACGGTCATCTATTGTCTAATTTTTGGCCTAGGCGGTGCCTAGGCGCTAGGCGGCCTAGGCGAGGTCTAGGCGGCCCGATCAAATTTTTATTTTTTTTCATTTTTTTGATTTTTTTTTGATTTTTTTTGATTTTTTTTGATTTTTTTTGACTTTTTTATGGTAAAAAGGGACCAATTTCATGATTATTTAGACTTTTCTCAACCAAAAATCTTTAATATGTCTCTGAAACATCGAATCCAGACAGTTAACATCGAAATTTATCTCTAAACATTGAACTCAGTGTTTAAGTTTGCACTTTAAAGTATTTTTTTTAGTATATTTAAGTATATTTTTTAAAATTATTTGAAGTATTATATTAAATTATTGATATTGATATGTGTATATAATATATATTTGTAAAATTACATATAAAAATTCCAATCCGCCTAGTGCCGATTAATCCCTATGCGGTACCTCGCCGCCCGACTAGCGCATAGCAATTTTTTCTACAACCATGGTTGTGATATACATGTTACATTAATGTAATATACAAGTTAGATTGTTGTAATATATATATGTTACAATACTAAACTATATGTTGTTGTAATATAGATGTTACATTGATATAATATACATTTTACGTTGCAGCAAATGAAAAATATTGTATATTGTTGTAAAAGAAAAAAAATGCTAATATAATTAAAACTTAAACTTAAGCATAATTGTCAAAATATAAACACCACAAAAAATAAACTTCAACATGTTACAGTAATCTTCTCATACAACTTATAAAGCTAAACATATCAAATAAAAGCAAAAGTGCCCTACACAACCACAAGTACTAAAATACTATCATACATGTTGATGTGCCATATAAACATAGAAAAGTTTAAAATCACCTACTCTAAAACATATCACAATCCAATTTATAAATACAAAAAGAAAACTCATAGGTAACGTTTGGTATGCATGAATGAGTGGTGGAATGAAATGAGTTATTACGTTGGAATGAAAAGAAACGTGTTTGGTTACCACAAAGGAATGTAATGCACCATTCCACAAGAAACGTGTTTGGTTACCACAAACGTGTTTGAAGGAATGATCCAACCAATCATCCGACCCATGTCCAAAACCATGACCTTGACCCATGACCAAAACCCTTGACCTGACTCATGACCCGAACCATGATTCGAACCATGACGCGAACCATGACGTGAATTATGACTCCACCCATGACCCATACCATGACGTGAACTAGGACTCGACCCATGACCCATACCATGACGTGAACAATGACCTGTACCATGACCCAAACCATGGCTTGAACCATGACCCGAACCACGAGTCACGACCCGAACCATGGCTCAAACAATTATTTGACCCTTGACTCAAACAATGGATCAACCCATGATCAAAACCATGACCCGACTCATGATCCTAGCCACGACCCGATCCACAAACCAAACTATGACGCAATTCATGAAATGCCTCATGATCAGACCATGAGCTAAACAATAACCGACCAATGAACCGATCGATGATCCGAACCATGACTCGATCCACGACCCATGACTCGACCCACGACCCAACCTGACCCATGATTCGAGCAATGATTAAACCACGACTCGACTCATACTTTGTATTCCATTCATTCATCTTGCTATGTCTACCAAACAAAAAGAACCAAAAAATCATTTTATTATCAAATGTAACCAAACATGAAAATGGAATGGTAATGATCCATTTCATTTCCACGTCCATTCCATTCCCTCTTCCATTTCATTCCCCCATGCATTCCATTCAGTTATACCAATCAGATCCCTAAATCTAACAAGGAAAGTAAATCTAACATATCAAAGAAGTTAAATGTAATCCTTTTCATTCTTCGGTTCGAATTTAGAATTTGTTATTGTAATCGAGTGTAATAAAGCAAAATCCATGGGATTTTTTATATAAAATATTTGAATCATATGTATGCATAAACACACACAAATACATACATATACATATACATATACATGTGTGTGTACACAAATATAACTACAATACTACAACAAACTTCAAGATTTAATAAAACAAATTTAAATAAACTAAAACATGTTATCATAATTTTTATAAAATTTTTAGTTAAATTGTAAATAATATTTTATCATTCAATTGTAGTAGTTTGGATATTCAATCCATGTAATGTTTTAATATGTTTTAATGAATGTTTTGTTTATGTTGTTAATAATGATGCATTAAATATTGAAACGTTATAATAGTATCATGAACTTGTTGGGAATTATAGTAACCATTTTGAAGTTTTAACTAATTAATCACATTAATTATGAAAATTAGATTTTGCAATAGCAGAAGCGTTTAGGTTACAAATCTTTTGTTTTCATAAATAAAATTCCCAAAACTAGGAATCCAGTTACATACGAATAAACATAAAACAACCATAGGGTGCTTATAATTGACCTTAACGAAGAACACCCAAAAACACACCTTGGATTCGACATTTGTCTTGCTAGATGACCGATCACAACCACGATCTTTATCATCAATCACCGCAACAACCGCGTGCTCTAAAATCACCTATGGTGGTTCGGCTATGGTGATAGTGGCTAGTGGTGTTTGGCCAAAAATCCCAAGAGGAGAGGGAGTGGGGTGTATGGCCAAGAGGGGAGGGGAGAGAGTGAGAGAGTTGTGTTCTATGTCAGATATGATGGGCTGCACCATGGTTCAAGCTACTTGGATGATTTGAACTTTTTGAGTACGATCAAGGCGGAAGGGAAGAAAATTCCGGCGGTAGATCTGCACGATGGCTTGATCGCGGTGGCTATTGGCGTCGCAACACAGCTTTCGATTGAAATGGGAAGATTTGTTAAATAATGTTAAATTTAGTGTAATTATACTTTTACCCATTAAGAGTCCACACATATATACATCAAATGCATGCAACGCAAATAAGACGTGCACCGAGTTCAATGCGATTATATTAACTTTATTAGAGTTGTTTACGGTCCGGTTCGTTTAGTTTTGATTAAATGTATATACCTTATTAAACTCACAGGTGCATCCTATGTTAAATACAATTTCGTATGATTGAAATCATCAGCACTCATGGCTAAGTGGTTAGTTTGTTGGTTTATTTGTTAGAGGTAAAGGTTCAAATCTTGTGATTTGCAATATTTTCTTTTAAACCCGTTCACATTTACAGGGCGTCTCCACCATTTTTGAATAAAACAAAATTATTGTAACAAAATGTGTGTTTGTAACATTGAACACACATATGCCATATGTTTCCAGCAGTATGATTTGGTCATGCATTAGGGTGATTCAAGGGACCTGTTTTTTCGTTGTGTTGATGTTTTCATTAGCAAGGTGATGTATACATTGCATTCAAAACAAACGAATCAAGCCGACTAGTGAGCTATTTGGGATCAGATCCAGAAAAAGCTCGAATAAGCCGATTCTCAACGAGTCCGAGCATAGAAATATGACTCATTTAGTTAGAGTATGAACTTCACATATCGAGCTCACTAGCCTAAACGAGAATTTATTTATATAATTTTTATATATTCTATATTAAGTGTATTTATGTAATCAATAATTTTTTATACTTAAAATATATTTGAAAAATATAATTATAAATATATATTAAATTAATAATATAAATAAATAAACTGAATAACTAAAAAATAAACAAGCTGAGTTGAGCCATGCTAGAGCTTGAAAATTTTCAAACAAGTTGAGCTTGAGTTTTGGAAATAAATCTCTTATTTTTTTTTTGAACGGCTAAGGTATCAATCATGTGAATCCACTGTTTTCAGGTCATGTCACCAAGGTCTAGTTATATGGACCTTCCATGAGCCACCACAACCACCCCAGGAGGAAACCCACTGGGAAACCCCTTGACCCTCATCAGACCCCTTTTTTGCTGCGAAAGGGATTTGAACCCAAGACCTCCCATTTGAAACAATCTCGGGGTACCATTGAGGCAATGCCTCATTGGTAAATCTCTTAATTAGCCGGGCTCAAGCCTTTATAAGCTCAAGCTTGACTTGTTTACACTAGAAACGAAACCTTGTTAACATGAACCTAATTGCCTAAAATTAACTATACCATATTAAATGAAACTTAAAAACCTATAAAACATGTATTCAATATATCTAAGGTTGCCTTTGTTGTCCCTCGTAAATTAAACAATATACATGACAATTCTGACGATAACTCGATCATAGATGTTAGAAGTTAATGGCCTTTAATCATAGCATTCAGTCTTATACCTTCCGCTATGCTTGCCCCGCAGAACCAGCGGGATGACGTGTTTGGGCAAGGGTCGGTGGGAACATAGCCAGTGACGGATGACGTGTTTGGGCAAAACCAGCGGGATATTTTTAGGATGAAAACAGATGGAGTCGAAGGATTTTCAGGATGAAAACGGAGGAGGCCGAAGGATATTTAGGATGAAAATGAAAGGAACCGAAGGACTTTCCGACGAAATAATATCATATCGACCCTTCTGAACAAAAAAAACGGGGGTCGGGGCACCCCTGTGACACCCCATAAATTCCAGGTCAGCATTTATTTTATTTTAATAATAATGTGTATTATTATTTCATACGTGGCACTAGAATAATTGTATTTAGTGTGACACATGGCACAACGGACCAAACACACCGATAATTCGAGAAATTATCGCACAGAACTTGCACGTGTCTTGAATGACGAACGTTGGTGAACGGATCGAACCACAGTACACATACACTGCACAACTAGGTTCCGGAGGACCTAATTTAGTAGAACAACGCTTAAGTGTCGAGAAACGATGATCGTATTCGAGAAATACGCGAAAATCGGTTCGAAACAACAAAACTAAGCTTATTGGGCTACTCAGGAATCCATCGCGGTACGCGATGGCCCAACAAGAATCAGTGTCGCGATACGTGACCAACATCGCGGAGTGTTGACTTCCGGAATCCTCCGCGGTACGCGGAGATTATTTGAAAGGCCCATCGCGGTACGCGAAGCCGCCCAGTCGACAAAATCTTTATTTAACCAAGACAAATCTCATCCTACTCTACCTTAATCATTTTCTTCAACCCCCCCACGCCATATCTCGACCATTCTCGGCTGTAACCACCAGATTTGACATCTAGGAAGCCATTGAAGGACTCCTTGAAGCTCCAAGTCAAGAGATTGAAGCTTGCTAACCATCTTGAAGCTCGAAGAGTCGCCATCACCTTGCCATTGCTACGAGTTCTTGCTATCCAGAAGACCCACAAGTTGTTCCCCTCATCATTCTAGCATCTTTGAAGCTTTGGAAGGTAGTCTTTCACCCCTTGAAGCATAAAACATCCTTTTCTCGCTATTACACACACATGCACGACTTGAAACCCACATGCAAGCACCATAGAAGCACATGCACGAATCTTGTTTCTGGGTTTGTTGGTTTTGATGTGATTTATGAATATCTAAAGTGATTTAGTAGCATATTGTGATGATCTAAGATGATGGGTATGAACCTTGATGCATAAAATGATACTAGATGATGTTATATGTCCATGCATGTATGATCCATGATGGTAGGAATGATTTTGTGTATGTAGAAACGTTTCTTAATGATAATAGAAGGATTACTCACGGTTGGATTTGTTTAAAATGGTTAAGATGATGATTTTTGATGAAACTTTCTATTTATAGTAACTTTTTATTTATGAAATGATGTTATGGTTGGTATTAGCAACATGCATGTATGTGGATCTACTACTAGGATGTTATTAAGAGGATATTGATACTTAGAATGTGATCTTGATGTTGAATATGATCATTTTTGGCATGGTTACTATTTTTAGAAACTTTTCTAGTTAAAATGTTGCTAGATGATAAATTTGGGTATATTTACATGATTGAATGATGCTAGATTGATTATTATGATGATTGATGATGAGAAAATAGGATTAGAAATGTTAAAATGATCGTTTTCATGAAAAACCATAAAGTTACTATATTTAGCAACTTTATTTCTACAAAAACCGATTTATCAACGTGTTGAATGATTTGGACATGCTAAATGACTTATTATGTTATAATGTGATGATTAGATGCTAAGTTAGATAGTTTCCGATGTCTTGTATGCCATAAATGGAAAACTTTCCATTTTAGGAAACTTTTATGTTCAAACATGTTGTAAACAACTTATATGATTTTGTATGATGATGTGTTATGTGTTAACATGATCACGTAGGACTAATGAGCATGCTAGAACTTTAAAACTGTTATGCTTTGTGAACTTTCCAAAACTGGAAACTTACTATAAATAGTAAGTTGTCCATAAACGCGACTTGCGCGTTTTGCACACGACGAGCACTTACACATTTGCTACACGATTCACAACCGTCACATGGTTCACCAACGGGTCGTTAGGTCAAACACGATCAACACGACCAACACGGTCAACCACGGTCAACGCGACCCACATAACAACCAGGAGTTGTTTAGACATGAATACGGTCCTGTGAGACCCACACAATTATGATCACAAACTTATAACACCTATGTGATATAGGTAACTACTAGCCAGCGAGCTACTCCGTTCTCGTAAGAACGCACTCAAGCAGACTCAGGTGAGTTTACAGCCCCACTTTTACTCATTGAATGTTTTACAAATCTTTTGGGGTGAGAATGCTATGCAACTGCTTTAGATATATGACTGGTATTTCACAAAATTATTTTTGAGTGTACTATTATCGCATCAAGACCTCTCTACCCTTACCGTTAGTTGTGTACAAACGAGTCGTTATTACGTAGTACTACTGGGTTTGACCAACCCCACTCGGCAACAACGTTGACTGCGGTCATAACGAGTGTAATATCGATGTTGATGTCGGGTTCAGCGATGACCCGCAGAGGCAAATGGGAACAGTCGAGTTTCGGTAAGATGACATGACACACTCTACGGATCGTAGATCCAACAAAACTATTAAACATACTCAGTATATATAACTGTTTTACTGCTTTCCAATACTTAAACCTGTGAACTCACCAACTTTATGTTGACACATTTTAGCATGTATTCTCAGGTAACTGAACGACACGAGCTAGGATGCACATGGGGATGCACAAGAGAGTCTGCATACATATAGACTCTAATCCTAGGCTTATGTTTAGATTTTAGTCATTTTGAACAATGTTAACAATGTAGTTCTGATTACTTAATTCCGCTGCTTTAATGATGAGCTTTTCCGCTGCTAATCTTATGAAGCTAGTTCTTATTTTACAAACTGTATGGTTGAGTTAGCTCATATAGAGTCGTTCTATATGACCATGAGCTGTGATCCTGGCCACGTCACACCCACGTGGACTGACACCACGAGTGGGAATTTGGGGGTGTGACAGACTGGTATCAGAGCCTTGGTTATAGAGAACTAGGTTTGCATGTAGTGAACTTAGACTATAGCCACTGCTCTACATTAGACACTACACTAGTTTCACACAGCACATTATGTGCTTAACTTAACAACATGCTTTGTGATTTGATCTGACTCTTACGATCATGCCTCGGGCACCCTTAGTAGGCGTTAACACTCAACTACACATGCGACCTGTGCAAGGGGATTAGAGAAAAGGCGAACTCAAGACCGAAGGGAAACTCTTCTATGCTATGAAGAAGACCCCTATGGCACAATCCAACTCAAATCGAACGCCTTTTCCAACCTCTTTCTTGAGTGTAAACCCAGTCAAAAGACGCATGTTTATGGATTGTAGCCTTGGTATCGACACTCAGGAAGCAAAACTCCGAACCCGAGATTGTTAAGTAGCTCGAGATTGAATGAACTAGAATGACTGTGTAAGATAAATTGACGATTATGGTGGCCAACGTAATCGTGAATTTATAGGTACATACGAAGTCTGGCAAGTTCAATTGATAAGCTACAACCAGCTGGGAAACTGTATAGTACACCTCTGGAAGTGGAGATTCGAGCTCCGCTGTTTCCACCGAGTAGTTTATTTCTTTAATATATGAAGTATTGTACTATTGTTAGAACCGAGATGAGCGAGTTGTGCTCATACAAATCACTTTGGTAGTAGTAATCTCGTCAAACCTATGATCCTACTTTTGAAAGGGTACCTTAAACTTATGATATATTTGCTCCCTACACATGCTTACACGCAATAACTCTAACAGTGAGTAATACAATATCTGTTGTATATAGATACCAACAAATGGATGGTCAAGGAACGTATGTGCGCACCAACAACCCGTCAATCGATTCTGCGACTGTCGAGGCCATGGTAGAACAACTGGTTAACAAGGCCATTACGGATTACGAAGCTGCATGCTTAAACAGTGAGACAGGAAGTGAGACTCACAACAACAGCTCAAGAGGATGCACCTTCAAAACTTTCCTCAGCTACCATCCTCAACCATACACGGGATCAGAAGGAGCGGTAGGACTGCTCCAATGGGTTAAGAGGGTCGAATCAATCTTCCACATGTGCCAGTGTTCTGAAGAAGACAAAGTGAAATTTGCTACCGGGACTCTAGAAGGACAAGCCCTCACTTGGTGGAATTCGCATGTCCAGACACTGAGTCTGGGGACTGCTAACTCAATTCCCTGGGAAAACTTCGTCAAAATGTTGAAGGAAGAATACCATCCACAGAACGAAACCAAGGAACTGGAGCGGTTTTGGAATCACAAAATGGAAGGGTCTGAAATCGAACAATACACCACTCGATTTCACGAATGGTGTAAACAATACCCAGAAATGGTGACTCCGGACTACAGAAAGATCGATCCATACGTTAGTGGATTACCTAAACAAATCCGAAGCCTGATTACCGCAACAGACCCCACACTCATTCAACCCACTATTTGTTTGGCTTATCATCTGACTAACCAAGCGGTAGCAGAGGGTAAGCTACCCAAGAAGGGTGAACACCTGAAGCCTCAGGATCGCAAGCGCAAGTGGGAGCCTAGTCACAACCAAACTCCCTCTTCCCAACAAATGCAACTCCATAACCGGTCAGCGACAACTAGCGACTGTACTGCTACGCCATCCAGTACCAAGGGCAAGAATGTCTACCAAGGGAAATACCCTAAGTGCAAAAGATGCCCATATCATCACAACGGCCAGTGTGAACGCTATCGATGTCGGAAATGCGGAAGAAACGGTCACATGGCCAAGGAGTGTAGAAGCAATCCAGTTGGTAGCAAAGACAACCAGAAAGTCGTTAAAGGATGTTATAAGTGTGGCAAGCCTGGGCGTTGGCGCAGAGATTGCCCACAGCTGAAGGAAAAAGAAAGCGTGACAATGACTCCTGCAATTGTAAATGACTCCAAAGAAGCAAAAGATGATCCTATCATTGTGACTGGTACGTTCCTTTTTACATAATGCCTATGCTAGTATGTAATGTGATATTGGTGCTAAGAGTAGCCTGATGCTTAGCGAATTTAGTAAAATGCTTAACACTACCCCAACATCCTTAGACTGTAAGAGTTAGCCGACTGTAAGCTGATTGAGACACAACCCGTTTTCAAAGGATACGCCTTGGTGTTGACGGGTCACGAATTTGAGGTCGACCAAATTTCAGTAAGTCCCGAAAACTTTGATGCAGTGGTGGGGACAGACTAGTAACTACAGATCAAGCAGAGAGTGTGTGCAATAAGAAGATAGATCAATGTTACGTTGTCAAAGGGTAATCAGATCCCTATTCAGAGAGAACGACGGAGAATAACGCGAAACACCACGTCATAGGCTAGCAAGTACCTACAGAAAGGATACTCAACGATATTAGTTCGTATCACGAGACAAACATAGAAGGAAAGAAAAATGGTAGATATTGAAGTTGTTTGTAATTTTCTAGAAGATCTACCTGGACTACCCCAAAGAGACAAGTGGAGTTTCGGATAGAACTCACACCGTGAGCCGCACTAACCGTCAAAGCGCCATACCAATTGGTCCAACTAAGATGCAAGAAACTGACTAATCAATTGCAAGAGTTGTTAGACGAGGAATTAACCAGACCAAGATTATCAACACGAGGAGCACCAGTCCTGCTTGTGAGAAAGAAAGACAGATCTTCCCAAATGTGTATCGACTACCGAGAGTCAGGGTGACAAACAGGAATTGATACTATTACCATGAATGGACGATTTGTTAGACTAGTTGTAAGGGTCAAGCTATTACCCGAAGATCGTTTTGAGTTCCGATTACCATCAAACGAGGATACAAGAAAAAGGACATTCCTAAGACGATCCTTAGGACGCAAGATTGACATTACGAATGTTTGGTCATGCCCTTCGGACTGACCAACGCACCGGCAGTATTCATGGATCTCATGAATTGGGTGTGTAAGCCGTATCTGGACAAATTCGTAATCATGTTCCTAGATGATACCCTGATGTACTCCAAGACCCAAGAAGAAACATGCCGACCACTTAAAAGCGTGTCTTGGAACTACTGAAGAGGAAACAACAATACGCAAAGTTTCCAAATGCGATATTTGGATTCGCGAAGTCCATGTTTCTTGGACACGTAGTAAACGCAGAAGGAATACACGTAGATCCAGCCAAGGTCGAGGCCATTAAGAACTGGACAGCACCAAAGACTTCGACTGAGGTGCGACAGTTTCTGGGATTGACCGGGTACTGCAGGCGATCTATTGAGGGATCCTCGAAGATCGCACAATCATTGACTTCCCTTACGCACAAAGACAAGAAATCCGAATGGGGAGAGAAACAAGAAGCTGCTTTCGACTTGTTGAAGCAGAAATTGTGCAATGCACCTATACTATCACTACCGAACGGGTGCGAAGACTCTGTAGTTTATTGCGACGCGTCAAAACAAGGACTCGGTTGTGTATTGAAGCAACGCGAGAAGGTGATAGCTTATGCGTCACAACAATTGAAAGTGCACGAAAAGAACTACACGTCTCATAACTTGGAATTGGGAGCCGTAGTGTTCGCACGGAGGATCTAGTGACACTACCTATCCGACACGACATGCACGATATTCATCAATCATAAGAGACTGCAACACACCTTCGACCAGAAGGGACTGAACATGAGACAACTCAGATAGGACTAGTTGATAGGCAATTATGATTGTGCTATCAAGTACCACACTGGAAAAACTAACGTAGTAGCCAACGCGATGAACCGGAAAGAAACAACCCAAAAACGTACGTGCACTACAACTTGCGATTCACTCAAAACTACCCAAACAGAATCCGAACCGCACAACAGGAAGCTCTGAAGGTCGAGGACCTCACTCATTTATCCCTGCGTGGCACGGATAAACAGATGGAGGCGAAGGCCGACGTAACCTACTATCTTATGGATCGGAACTGGATTCCACACTACGGAGGACTGAGGGGCTTAGTGATTAATGAAGCCCGAAGAAGCCGACATTCTTTACATCCGGTTTCTGAAAAATGTACCATGACCTAAAGACGACCCATCGGTGGCCGAGCGTGAAGGCAGAATTAACAACTTACGTGGGTAAGTGTTTAACGTGCCCAAAGGTTAAGATTGAATACCAGAATCCATCAGGGCTATTTCAACAACCCAAGATACCAACGTGGAAATGGGAGTAGATTCCTATGGACTTAATAACTAAACTGCCAAGGACGGCAAGTGGTTGCGATACTGTTTGAATAATCGTTGAACGACTAACGAAGCCTGCACATTTACTACCCATCAAGGAGACCGACTAACTAGAAAAACAGAATCGAATTTACCTGAAGGAAGTGGCCACTCGACGTGAAGTGCCAATCTTGATCATCTCTAACCGCGACAACGGATTTACGTCACATTTCTGGAAATCCTATCATCAGACATTGGACACAAAATTTGGGTATGAGAACCGTTAACATCCGCAAACTGATGGGTAGGGCGAACGAACTATACAGCAATTGGAAAACGCACTTCGAGCATGTGTCAATGACTATGACAATAGCTGGGAGACTCGCTTACCGTTAGTTAAGTCCTCGTACAACAATACTTATCACACGAGTATGCAAGCTGCAACGTTCGAAGCACTCTAGGGACGTAAGTTTCGATCATTCGTTTGTTGGGCGGAAGTTGTGAAAGCCAACTGACAAGCCTCGAACTTGTGTACAAAACGACCAAGAAAATCGCGCAATTACGTAACGAAATGGCAGCAGCTCGAGACCGACAAAAGAGCTATGCCGACAAGAGACGCAAACCTTTGGAATTCCAAATGGGAGACCGAGTACTTCTTAAAGTCTCGCCTTGGAAGGGGGTGATTCGATTCGGGAAACTGGGAAAACTAAACCCTCGTTACATTGGTCCATTCGAGATCACAAAACGAATAGGCCCCGTGACCTACGAACTACAGCTACCGCAAGAATTGAATAGTGTACACAACGTATTTCACGTTTCAAATCTCAAGAAATGTTTATCAAACGAAACGCTCGCAATTCCAGTAGAGGAAATCCAGAATGACGAACAACTACACTTCGTTGAGGAACCGGTGGGAATCATGGACCGGGAAATCAAGAAGTTGAAGCTTAGCAAGATACCGAACGTAAAGGTACGATGGAATTCGCGACGAGGACCGGAATACACCTGGGAACTAGAGGACCAAATGACACAGAAATACCCCCACTTATTCTCCGACCCGACTAACACCGGCAACACGAACTGAATTTCGGGACGAAATTCCTATTAACTGGGGGATGATGTGACACCCCATAAATTCCAGGTCAGCATTTATTTTATTTTAATAATAATGTGTATTATTATTTCATACGTGGCACTAGAATAATTGTATTTAGTGTGACACGTGGCACAACGGACCAAACACACCGATAATTCGAGAAATTATCGCACAGAACTTGCACGTGTCTTGAATGACGAACGTTGGTGAACGGATCGAACCACAGTACACATACACTGCACAACTAGGTTCCGGAGGACCTAATTTAGTAGAACAACGCTTAAGTGTCGAGAAACGATGATCGTATTCGAGAAATACGCGAAAATCGGTTCGAAACAACAAAACTAAGCTTATTGGGCTACTCAGGAATCCATCGCGGTACGCGATGGCCCAACAAGAATCAGTGTCGCGATACGTGACCAACATCGCGGAGTGTTGACTTCCGGAATCCTCCGCGGTACGCGGAGATTATTTGAAAGGCCCATCGCGGTACGCGAAGCCGCCCAGTCGACAAAATCTTTATTTAACCAAGACAAATCTCATCCTACTCTACCTTAATCATTTTCTTCAACCCCCCACGCCATATCTCGACCATTCTCGGCTGTAACCACCAGATTTGACATCTAGGAAGCCATTGAAGGACTCCTTGAAGCTCCAAGTCAAGAGATTGAAGCTTGCTAACCATCTTGAAGCTCGAAGAGTCGCCATCACCTTGCCATTGCTACGAGTTCTTGCTATCCAGAAGACCCACAAGTTGTTCCCCTCATCATTCTAGCATCTTTGAAGCTTTGGAAGGTAGTCTTTCACCCCTTGAAGCATAAAACACCCTTTTCTCGCTATTACACACACATGCACGACTTGAAACCCACATGCAAGCACCATAGAAGCACATGCACGAATCTTGTTTCTGGGTTTGTTGGTTTTGATGTGATTTATGAATATCTAAAGTGATTTAGTAGCATATTGTGATGATCTAAGATGATGGGTATGAACCTTGATGCATAAAATGATACTAGATGATGTTATATGTCCATGCATGTATGATCCATGATGGTAGGAATGATTTTGTGTATGTAGAAACGTTTCTTAATGATAATAGAAGGATTACTCACGGTTGGATTTGTTTAAAATGGTTAAGATGATGATTTTTGATGAAACTTTCTATTTATAGTAACTTTTTATTTATGAAATGATGTTATGGTTGGTATTAGCAACATGCATGTATGTGGATCTACTACTAGGATGTTATTAAGAGGATATTGATACTTAGAATGTGATCTTGATGTTGAATATGATCATTTTTGGCATGGTTACTATTTTTAGAAACTTTTCTAGTTAAAATGTTGCTAGATGATAAATTTGGGTATATTTACATGATTGAATGATGCTAGATTGATTATTATGATGATTGATGATGAGAAAATAGGATTAGAAATGTTAAAATGATCGTTTTCATGAAAAACCATAAAGTTACTATATTTAGCAACTTTATTTCTACAAAAACCGATTTATCAACGTGTTGAATGATTTGGACATGCTAAATGACTTATTATGTTATAATGTGATGATTAGATGCTAAGTTAGATAGTTTCCGATGTCTTGTATGCCATAAATGGAAAACTTTCCATTTTAGGAAACTTTTATGTTCAAACATGTTGTAAACAACTTATATGATTTTGTATGATGATGTGTTATGTGTTAACATGATCACGTAGGACTAATGAGCATGCTAGAACTTTAAAACTGTTATGCTTTGTGAACTTTCCAAAACTGGAAACTTACTATAAATAGTAAGTTGTCCATAAACGCGACTTGCGCGTTTTGCACACGACGAGCACTTACACATTTGCTACACGATTCACAACCGTCACATGGTTCACCAACGGGTCGTTAGGTCAAACACGATCAACACGACCAACACGGTCAACCACGGTCAACGCGACCCACATAACAACCAGGAGTTGTTTAGACATGAATACGGTCCTGTGAGACCCACACAATTATGATCACAAACTTATAACACCTATGTGATATAGGTAACTACTAGCCAGCGAGCTACTCCGTTCTCGTAAGAACGCACTCAAGCAGACTCAGGTGAGTTTACAGCCCCACTTTTACTCATTGAATGTTTTACAAATCTTTTGGGGTGAGAATGCTATGCAACTGCTTTAGATATATGACTGGTATTTCACAAAATTATTTTTGAGTGTACTATTATCGCATCAAGACCTCTCTACCCTTACCGTTAGTTGTGTACAAACGAGTCGTTATTACGTAGTACTACTGGGTTTGACCAACCCCACTCGGCAACAACGTTGACTGCGGTCATAACGAGTGTAATATCGATGTTGATGTCGGGTTCAGCGATGACCCGCAGAGGCAAATGGGAACAGTCGAGTTTCGGTAAGATGACATGACACACTCTACGGATCGTAGATCCAACAAAACTATTAAACATACTCAGTATATATAACTGTTTTACTGCTTTCCAATACTTAAACCTGTGAACTCACCAACTTTATGTTGACACATTTTAGCATGTATTCTCAGGTAACTGAACGACACGAGCTAGGATGCACATGGGGATGCACAAGAGAGTCTGCATACATATAGACTCTAATCCTAGGCTTATGTTTAGATTTTAGTCATTTTGAACAATGTTAACAATGTAGTTCTGATTACTTAATTCCGCTGCTTTAATGATGAGCTTTTCCGCTGCTAATCTTATGAAGCTAGTTCTTATTTTACAAACTGTATGGTTGAGTTAGCTCATATAGAGTCGTTCTATATGACCATGAGCTGTGATCCTGGCCACGTCACACCCACGTGGACTGACACCACGAGTGGGAATTTGGGGGTGTGACAACCCCGGGCCCCTTCTATCCTCCGTCCTTGAACACAGCCCCTCCCCGACGGTGACCCCATTTGAAAGTTTACGGTGCCCGTTCCCAGTTTATTTCTACTCTCAAACTATTGGTGGATTGATCGGTAATGAGACCCACACAAAAAAAATGTTGGTGGATGTAAACAACTAAATTAAAAAAATTTAAATTAATATATTTTATCCTATAAATACCCACAACCTCTAAACAAAAAAACCACAGCTCTTCACTCAAACTCATAAAAACATTTTAACATCTGTGCCGGAATCGTTACCGGAACAGTAATTTGCACAGTAAAGTGCACAGTAATTCAGGTACACATTACGTGAAACTATGTTGATACTATTTACACAAGAGGCTTAACACGAAACTATTATGCTATTGTTTCTGTAAGCTGATTAAACTTAACCGTTTAACAGTCAGAGACACATCAGACAACATTGAACGGTGATACAATTGCTTATTGATGTGCTATTATGTGTAAACGTATGCGAGGTTAAACAAAGCAAAACTATAACGGTTGTTGTTGCAGAATGTTAAACCGACGAATTATTCGTAGAGGTGACGACCTGTACGAATGGATCTGGAAGTTTAACGATCTGGAATGATCACTGGAAAGTAGAAAACAAAATCAGAAAGTGAAACGTACGATCGTATTCGTACAGTTAGCGCTCTGTACGAAAACGCGCGTAAGTGACGTTTTCTGATGAAACGAAAACAATGTCGATTCGAACGATAATAATATTAAGGAAATATAATATTTCCTGTTTTACAATTTTGAAACTCATCAGAAATAAATTAAACGGAAACTATTTTAATTAAAACACGTAAAATAAATTTAGTTTAATTATAATATGTAAAAATACGCGAAATGGTGACGCGAGTTAACGAAACGCTCAAAATAATTAATTACGATAAATAATTCATGAAAATGATATTTAAAACATTTACTGGTAATAACCACCTTCCAAGCAGTTAAAAGTAAAGTCTTTTATTCTAAGTTATAAAACACGCGCGTTACGTTCCGGGAACGTAACGAAAACTCGAACCGAGCAACCGAAACGAACCCGATACCCACGGGGTATTTAAAGCCTAAAAATGAGGCTTTCCCTCATTTTTCTCTTCTTCTTCCCCACACTCAAACCCTAATCCCGGTTTTCACCCCCAACCCCCATTTTCAAGCTTCAAACCCACTTATCTCACTCATTTCTCAACGAAATTGAGTGATTCTTGAACCCAATCGAAGCCCTTAGTCTCCTCTACGTGAAAGTACAACCGATCTAGAAAGATAACCCCTGAATCGCAGGTAATTCGAGCTCAAAAAGGGCGATTTTTAGGGTTTTCGAACCCTTGTTCATCCACTAACCCTAACCGGTTTTAGGCTCCCATCTCTTAACCCGACACCCACGAACCTCAGCCTTAGCACCCCCATGCTTGAAAACACCATAGATACACGGGATGGTGAAGGGTTGAGCACCACCGTCACTGCGGCCGAAGGAGTCCACACAGGTGGTCGAATGGCTGGGAGGCCGAATGAAGGCCGGCCGAACCAACACATTCGGCAGTCATTCGCCGAATCACCAGGCACCACTCGCCACCCATTCGATCGGCTGAGACCTCCCATTCGAACCTTTTCATTCGCCGGCCACCCCTTCTTCGCCCAAGACCATTCGCCCATAACCTCTTTCGGCTCAATGAAGCCACATTCGACCCTACACTCAATCGGCAGCCCCCATTCGCTGGCCACCCTATTCGGTCAGCAGTCTCAGTCGCTAGCCACTTTCATTCGGCCGCCCCCTTCTTTCTCATTCGGCCGACTCACATGAGTTGCATTAAGCCAGCCCAACGTTCAGGCCCAACATCAGGCATCCAGGCCCAATAAAATAGTAGGCCCAGAAGGGTCACTCGTTTGAATTCAGCAAATTAAGTGGTGTAGGCCGACCTTGCAGTCTTGGCCCAAGTGCATTATTTCGGCCCAAGGCCCACTGATGTGGCCCAACCGAAGCAACCATGCAGCCCAGTAACAGCCTCTGGCCCAACAACATGTGATTGGGCCCTTAGCCACTATACCGGCCCAAATAGCAATTGGTTGACCGAACACAATTCCTTAGGCCCAGGAGCATTTCATTTGACCCACATAGCTCTCTCGGCCTATATATATAATAGTTGGCCCATAGCCGATAGTCTTAATCCAAGATCATGATTCGGCTCAGATACTTAAGGATGGGATATTACAAAGGTGACAAAGGGGGGATTAATAACATCACTAAAGCTTGAAACTTAATTCTTGAAAAGGATAACAACATGATCAATAACAAACAATAAATTTAACACGAACTACATGTGATTTCAAGAGTTAAGACAAATGGGATAATGGGCCTTTAACTTCAAATCTAAAGGCTAAGTGTTACACTTAGTACTCCTTTACAAAGACATTGATCCAATTTGATATACAAAATTTACAGAAAGGAGAACAATCTTAAACTAATTGAGTTAAGTGTTATCAAGCTTTAATAGCAACGTAACCGGGCCAAATCATGACCGAGACTTAAGTGTGTTAGTCAACTTCCGTACTAACACCTACACACACGCTCAAACACATACAACTTATACTTACTAGATACAAACAACGTGTAAACAATACAGGATTGCGAAAACAACATCAAGTACAAACAATGAGCGCGTGCATTCTTGTTTAGGACTTAGTCAACCACTTCAAACACAAGGTGAGTTCATTGTCCCTTTTCAAACTATTCTGAGTTTTACTTCGGGACTGAGAAGCATGTTATACATTTTACAACAAATGTTTTAAATTTAACAAAATGCTTTTATACGATTCTTGTATACGGATGTTAATGCTACATGAATATGCCAAGTGCTAAAGGCATAGGTTCTCTATTGATAGTAATGCCACATGATTATGTCAAGTGCTAAAGGCATAATTCAAGTGGTTAATACTAAAACTATGTGTTAATACCAAGTGCTAAGGGTATTCACTATCTGTTGATGCTATTGTGAATGCTAAATGCTAAATGCTAAATGCTATGCTACGGGTTATGCTATAAACTAATGCTACAGGTTATGCTATAAACTAATGCTACGGGTTATACTATAAACTAATGCTACGGGTTATGCTAAATACAAATATGCTATGGGTTATGCTACATGCTAATGTTAATGTTAACAATAAATGCTAATAATTCTAGGCTAATACTATTGTTATATACATACATACTTAATACTCAAAATGCTCGGAATGCTTTAAACTTTGTATGCTTTATATGCTTGCCATGCTCAAACAACGGTTTGGCCTCTCAGTGCTTGCCCTACCGGTTGTAAAGCTAGTACTTGTGCACAAGTTACGTAAATGCTGGAATCTTTGAATGCTATAAACTTGTATGCTAAAACTATTGGCTATGGAAGAACAATAGTTGGTCTCTCAGTGCTTGCCTTCATGTGTTCTTCCTAGTCGGGACTTGAAGAACAATAGTTGGTCTCTCAGTGCTTGCCTTCATGTGTTCTTCACAGTCGGGACTAGAAGGCATCTACTATGGTCTCTCAGTGCTTGCCATAGGGTGTCCTTCATGGTCTGAAACGAGGAAACGGACTAATGGTCTCTCAGTGCTTGCCATGCGGTGTTTCCCAAAACTATTTACACACGTGATCAGTAACTAGGACGATATTGGTGATCTTTAGTTGACTTCGTGTCATCATGGGAATCCTCTATCTCCCCCTAAGTTGCTAATTACACCCAGTACTGGTATGGATTGATACTGGATTCCTTCGGGCGTTCAGTTGTCTATTCCGGTGACTCTCAAGCTAAACTCACGGATGTTATGGGTAAACTTACAAACAAAATGCTTAAACTATACTGGGGAAACGAAATGGAGGGTAGGTAAGACGCTTAATTATCATTAACAGCAATGTCCTATGCGACTTAGTATGTGGTGGGACGGCGTCTGGGCGGGTCGTAGGCTCGACTCAGGGGTATGCCCTATATATAAGCATACCGAGTTGGATGATACAGGTGGTGTTAATGAGATTAAGGTTGTTACCTAGGGGATGCACGAATGCTTTGGGGCAACATCATAAACTTTTAAACACGATGCTTGTTAAACTTATTGAAGCTATTACATACGAATGCTATAGACTTGTAAACTTTGGAAAACAGTAAACTAAAGCTATTATGAAGGATGAATCGAACGGTAGGTAAAATGCTTAATTATCGTTAACAGCAATGTCCTATGCGACTTAGTATGTGGTGGGACGGTGTCTGGGCGGGTCGTAGGCTCGACTCAGGGGTATGCCCTATATATAAGCATACCGAGTTGGATGATACATGTGTTGTTAATGAGGTTAAGGTTTTACCTAGGAGGTTTGCAAAAGCTATTTTACAACTACTAAAATCACATGTACTCACCAACCATTGTGTTGACTTTGTTTTCTTACATGCTTTCTCAGGTGATGCACAGGATTAAGCTAAAGGTCAGGATTGCATACTAGGATGCCAGATAGAAGACCTAGTACTTTTGAGAAACACATGCTTTGTTAACATTTGTAACTTAACCTTGTAAACATTAGTTTTATGCTATATTATGCTTTAGATATTCTCAATGTTGATGCTATGTAAACAATCTGATCGTCACGATTATCACCCACGATATCGCGCCCCGAGAACCTTCCGCCCGACGGGGACATCCGATCCTACCCCGCCGGCTCGGGGTGTGACAAACATCTTTATCTCTATTTCATTTTTTAAAATGTCTTCTTCATCCTCTTCATCTTCGCCATCTTATGACAGTGAGGCTACGTACTTTTTTATTCAGGCTTTGATGACGATTGTCTATGAAAACGAATTGAGAACAATAAATTAGGGCGTTGCGAAACAAAAGTATTCACGAGACACTAAAAGCTGATTTGGTCGAACACATCGAAAAGGTTCACACCGACATTGTTCGTAGCATGATGACTAGTGGTTTTTTTATATGCTATTGTATTTTTTAATATAAATGTTTGTTTTTGTAAAATATTGAATTATTTTTAACTAAGGTAATGTTATTTATTTAATTTTAATTTGATTAAAAATTAAAATGTTTAATCGAATTTATGTATTCATACATTATTTGTAATTAAAAATAAAAAAAATTATAGTGATGATTATGCAACAAAGTGTAAAATGTTTTTTAATGAGGTGATTATTGTGTGGTTTTAAGGTTTTCAATAGGACGATAATATGATATAAAATTTTGTAGGAGAACAATTTTAGTGGGATGACCGAAGATCTTAGAGAAAGCTTTTATTTTAACAAATAAGGTCTTCTTTTTGGTTTTCTATTTCTAGTCACTTGAGTTTTATTTATATCTTATATTGTCACTTTCTCTTTTTTATGAGATAAAGTTCGTTAGGTTGTATTAATATCTCATATCATCATTTTTTTATTAATGAGAGAAAAAATCATAGGTGGTAATTTATCTACACTAAAACCTAAATGCCATAATAGAATATTTTTTTAAACAATTATTATTGTTATTTTTGGCATTTTTACAATCGGCTTAATGAGACTAAACATAGAATTAGAATTTGAACCGTTTAATAAAACACAAATGTAAAATATAAAAAGAAAACTAAAATATTTAGTTGTAATCCGACATGCACGAAAAATAAGACTATGAGTCTTCTATTTTTTATTAGTCTTATAAGAAAATTATTTGAAAAAAAAAAACCAAAATCAATTAATAAACAACATTTAAAAAAAAGAAATAAAAAAGAAACTTAAAGTTTAACAGTGATAATTACACAAGGTGGTCTTAAAGAAGCAATGCCAATTGCCTAGTTATTTAAATAAGGTAGAATTACATATATCTCCATCTTTAAATCTCCAGTTACATATATATATATATATCCAACTGAAAATTTTAATTACATATATACTCAATTTTAATACTTTTACACAATAAGACAAAATACTCTTTTTATCTATAACCCTTTGAATCCCAAAAATCATCATACGTAAAATCTACTGCTCTATAATCCTCATATGTAAAGCCTACTGCTCCGTCGTCTTCGCCTTCCACACGCGGCTGCTCCATCCGGGTGATGCACCAATATTGATTTCTTTACGCATGTGGACCAAATTACAACATCTGGAGACTGGAGTAATTTGAAGTGGTAAGTTTTTATTTATTTTGTTTAAAAAGTCTTATTTTGTAGATTATATTGCATATTGGTCATGTCTGCTTGCATTTTGCAGTTTTTATTTCTTTAGTTTAAAAACTCTCATTTCATGGTCTAGGCATAAGGTTACACCAGGTTTTAGTCATTTTTCAAAATCATATGCTGGTGCATGCCTGCTTGCTAATAAACTAGTTATCTTTTGATGTAATTGCTTTTTTAGGTTTAATTGTTGAAGATGGGAGATGATATGACAAGTGTCCAAATAATATCCAAATATAAGATAAAGTTAAAATATAGAGGTTATTTTTGGTTTGTGAAGAACTCCTCAAGGAAAAGATATTGTTTTGGCTATCAAAAATGTATCTACATTGATACATACACATACGTACTTGATGATTTAATTCAAGAGGTTTCAAATCAATATCCTGCAAATAGAGATCTTGTTTTCTCAGTTTGTTTTGTTGGCAAGTATGCCACGGAGCAAACTTTTATAAAGCTTGATTGTCATGACGATTTTCAATTGATGCCTAGTGTGCATGAGTTGGAAAAGGACTTAACCTTGTATGTGACAACGGGTAACAATCTTGATAGAACTTCTAACCAACCGAGGTAAAGAAAAGAGTTTGGTAAGAATTTAATATATTATACACCGCAAGTTTGAATAATTGATTTTTTTGATTGTTTGTTTGTTTTTTGGAAAATTTTTACATTGATTGTTGGAGATTTTTTATTTACATAACTTTTTGGTATTATAATGGGTTATGAAAGTAGCTATTGTTTCATTCATTTTGATGATTGTCAGAAAAAATAAAAATACAAAAAGTAATAAGAAAACAAGGAAAAAACAAATACGATTAAAAATGAAAAAAAATTACAAAAGAAAAATAGAAGAAAAAAACTCTAAAACACTAAAAATAAGGAAAAAAACGTAAAATGAGGGTATATTTGAAGCAGAGGTAAAATATGTATAATAAAAATTTTAAAGTAAGGGTAAAATAGTAATTCTTTAATTAATTTTAATTAAAATGGGTATATTTAAAATTTTAACATTAGAGGACGGGATATATGTAATTAAAATTTTTGATTGTATATATATGTAATAAATGAAATTATAAGGGATATATGTAATTGCCCCTTTAAATAATATGAACACAAAATTTTTTAACTCCTGATAGATAAAAGAACTCTATCCATTATAAATTTTGAAAAAAATAAAAAATCAAACCGATCAACGTGTAGTTTTTTCTGTTTAATACCTTATTTTTTCGGATTTGATTTTTATTTAAACTCTTTTAGGTCTTAGGTTCTAATGTAGAGGTGCACATCAAACCAGGTTCTAATGTAAAGGTGCACATCAAACCAGGTTCAACCGCCTGCCGGTTACTAATCCGGCACAAAACCCTCCGATATTATGCAGGTTTGTTCAATCGACCGTGCCTGCGGTTTAATCTGGTTTTACTGGTTTTACCTGTATTTCCTGTTTCAAAAAACACAAAATTTCGGCTTTTAAGCGATTTTCGGATTTTAAGCGATCGTGAACTAGATGTTTTTAACACGCCAATGTCATAATCCTATTATGCACTTTTATTTAAAAAAAATTATTATAATTTGTTTTGAATAAATTTAAGTATCTTTTGAATTGTTTTTAGATGAATTTGTATACTTTTTGGAAACTTATTTGAGTATAAGTTGTATTTCTATATATTTCTATGTTAATTATTGTGTCCAGTTGAATCATTCGGTGCACCTAAAATACCTGTTTTTAAAAAATTGCTTATTTGCACCTCTACAATCTACGGGCCTTTGGGGACGAGTAGGTTATAAATTTATAATTCAGCACAGCCCACAAGACCAGCCCACGGAAGCTTACTTCATAAATCTGGCCCATTTACTTCTTCAATACCCCCTACATCGTCGTCGTCGTCTTCCACCAACCACCACACAATCAACAATGGCCGCCGTCGCCTCTGTTACAAACAGTGGCGGATTCAGAAAAACTTTTCACGGGGGGCAAAAAGTGAGTGGGTAAAAATGGGTTTGGATAAAAAGTGGGTTGTCGGGTTAGTTGAAACTTGAAAACACAAAACAAACATATCGGTCCGAGTAAAAAGTTGGTCGGGTTAGTTAAAAGCACAAAACAAACCTATCGGTCCGGGTAAAAAGTTTATATTCGTATAAAATCTATGAAAAGAACGCATTTTTCATTATTCACTTTCATTTATGCCCTTTTGTAATCAAGTTTGTGACATTTGTAATCATATTTATGTCCCTTGTAATCAGATTTGTGTCCCTTTTGATAAGATTTGTGCTCTTTATAATAACATTTGTGCCCCTTTTTGTTTCAAAATTAAGCAAAATTATTTAAAAACAATACGTTTTAACATACGATCGCAAGGTCCTACGGGGGGCCTATCCCCCCCTCCCATAGCCTTGAATCCGCCACTGGTTACAAACACCACCGTGTCCCGACAAACATGGATAACGATAGTATACAGTCTTTTATTCTATTAGTCAAGCACCGGGTACGTCTTTATTTAAGGTCATGTGTAGTGAAACGTGAAAGTGGGCGTGAGAGGGCCGGTCACGGCATGAAGAAATAAGAAAGGACAATAAAAGAGGATGGTGGGGGCTTGATGAGGGATGATAATAACATATGTGGTGATAACGTTGAGTAATGACAGGGTGTTGGTGTTGGTTGTTTACGTGACGCCTATGTGAAGTGATAGGGCTTTAATATTACACATGGCCTAATAGAAGGTTAATTTGTAAGAGATGAGTAATACGTGTTTTAATCGTAAACAGAATTAGGGGTGTAAACGAGCCGAGCCGATCCTGAGCTCGTTAAGACTCGAGCTCGACTCCTTTAGATAAATTAGGGCTCGGGCTCGAGCTCGAGCTCGGCTCATTAAGAGCTTTATTTACTAGGCTCAAGCTCGGCTCAAGCTCGGCTCGTTAGAAAATTTTTAGGCTCGAGCTCGGCTCGGCTCGTTTAGATTTTGTTTATTTATTTTATTTACGTTAATTACTAATTTAATTATATTTATAACTATATATTTCTAAATTTAACATAAAATATTTGATTTAAATATATTTATCATAATTTTATATATAGAAATAATTAATTTTATAAATAAACACTAAGTATAATAAAGAAAAATTATATAAACAAAAGGCTCGTTAAGGCTCGCGAGCTGGCTCGAGCTAAGCTCGATAACAAAACGAGTCACACTTTTGGGCTCGGGCTCGTTAAGGCTCAGCTCGTTCGAGCTTTTTACCGATTCGATTTCGAGTATTTCACAAGCTGCCTTTGTTTATTTACAACCCTAAAGAGAATAATGTGTACATGAAACTTTTGCCTTACACCTTTGATTTTTTAGATCTAAATGCCTCTGAGTGTCTTGCACTCTTGCTCTTGCTCTTGCACTAAACCAAATATACAACTCAAATCCTTAGGAATATTTTCATGTATTCTATGTTTTTCTAACTTTTATCTTCATAAATGTTATGTTGCATCATCACTTTTGATGAATATTTTATTTTATTTCTGATTCTAAACGAAAATATTAGTTAACACTGGTTAAAACTAATTTCTACGAGACTATGATCTAAAGGCACCTAACTAGCGAGTAGTCGGCCTGATTTGGTCAACAAAGCTCAGTTCTAGATTTGGCTGGATACGGTTCAGGTTTTGGCCGAGTAAAGGTGAAACCGGTTCTCTAAATAACCGGAACCGTTTATACCTGTTGGTTCAAGTAGGACTGGTTCCGGAACGATCCCCCCTCTCTCCGACCCAACGGAAACATTGGAGCAGTTCCTTTATTTAAGGATAAAAAACCAGGCAAAACCTTCAACCTTATATCTTATATTGAAATCATTTGTTCAACAACATTCAGACGATGATGTGTTCTGGCTTTTTGTTAGAATTATGTCTGATAAAAATCATTGCCATAAAAAACATATATTTATAGCAATGCAGTAACTAGAAACTTGTAATTTGTTAAAATTAATGCTATAAATTGCATCACAAGAACAAAATTCTTCAATAATGTAGGAGTATAAAATGCGCTAACATATATTTATTCAATATATTTATTTTAATTATTAATTTAATATATATTTATAATAATAAGTTTCAGATATAATATAAAATATATGATTTAAATAAATTTATCATAATTTTATTAATAAAAATTATTAATTATATAAATATTAATTTAATATAATAAATAAAAGCATATAAATATAAAGCTCGTTTAGGCTCATGAATTGGCTTGAGTCTGATATGCAAAGCTCGGGCTTGAGCTTGGCTTGTTTGACCTTTTTACCAATATGATTTTGAGTAGTTTACAAGCCAACTTAATTTGTTTACACACCTAGAAAGGATCCACTAAAAACACAATTTTGACCTAAATACATAAAAATAACAACTCGTTCACACACCTAGAAAGGATCCATTAAAAACGCAACTTTGACCTAAATACATAAAAATAACAACGTATCATAAAAATATAAAAAAGTAGCATAAAAAGCAAAATCCAACAAATAAAAAGTAAAATGAAACAAAAGCTAGCATAAAAAACAAAATCCAACAAATAAAAAGTGAAATGAAACAAAAAATTGCGGTACAAAAAAATAAAAAACAAAATCCAATACAAAAAATAATTTAGTACAAAAAAAAATAAAAATAAAAACACAATACAAAAATTTGTGTTATTATTTGATTTTACCCCTATAGCTATAATAACTAAAAACGTTTAAATGCTTTTGCATTAGTTAATAAATTTAAGTAGAAAAAGATTTTTAGAATAATAATGACTAGAAATCAAAACATTTAAAAATGTAAATAATTTCAATTTTTGTTTATATACTAGTATACTACCACATATGATGTCCTAAACTTTCTATTAGCATAGGAATAGACGATTTCTTATAGTTTAAACGCATTTGATAAAAATAAATTAAAATACAACCACTATCACAGTATCACTTAATAAAGTTATTATATGATAACGGCGATGAATTACAACTTATTTCAATCGGATTAAAAGTTAAAAATACCATAATACATTATTCACAAAGAGAGAACATTCCTATCATATTGCACCATAGGTTAATTTCAGCCATCTGTGCTAGCAGGAGTGGTCTCACCAATAATCCTCAGCTCATGGTTGAGGGGAGGTACACTGTGCATATCGGGGAGATCAAGGGTTCAAGTCTTGACATGGACAAATTATAGGTTTCATGCTCGGCTAGGGACTTTCTTTCAGCTATGATGAGTTTCCTCCTAATCTCCTATTGGATGTGGATATTATCAGATGAGTTTATGACCCGTCATTCATCCAAATTGGCATCAAAAAACAGGAGTGCTCTCGAGTCTCGATCCCGTTCACAATCCAGGCACACCTGCTAAAGACTCCTCGTATCTCGAAGATCTCTGCTTGAAATGGCGGTCACCATCACTAGATTCATACTCTATGCATATCTAGATCCAAAATTCGGTTTATCGATCGAGTCCCATAGTGTTAGTCATATTGGGCAGAAGATCATCTGCTAACACATTTGTTGCACCACAAACACATGCTATTTGTCAATAATGTTATCACGTATACCTGTTAATATGTCAGAATTTATGTCAATTTATCAATACAACAACACCCATAACCACTTAGAGTAGGGTCTGAAAGAGAATGATAGAGACAAACCTTACCCCTATCTCAGTTAGGATAGAGATGCTGCTCCAAAAGAGTCCCCGGCTCAAAGTTATCGTTTGAGGTTAATCACCTCAACACTTTTAAGTTTTAACGATTATTTCCACAAAATAAGTAAAATAACATTAAAATTAATGCAATTTTACTTTCGTCTTGAGGGTTCACACATATATACATTATGAGTGTGCACCGTAAATGGTGCGTCTAAGGGCCATAACATATATGCATTATATGTGTGCACTACAAATCGGACGTTTATGTCAATTTATCAATAGCACTTGCAATTCATGAGAATGTGAAGCAATATCAAAATAATTAAATATCATCTTAATTCTCTATTTTTAACGTTTGTACTAATTTTTACTTAATTTTGATGTTATTTTACTTATTTTTTTTTGTGAAAATATCGTTAAAAGTGTTGGGCTGGTCGGTTAATCAGGTATGATGAGCCATGGGTTTCATTGGAATTACTTCTTATGACGTAGAGGTAATGTTACATCTTAAACTCCTCATACTCTACTATAACTTTGTTAATGGTGAGATATATTGAGTACGACGATGATCTTGATTTTATATCGTCTACTTTTATATTTATGGAACCCAATTTATTAAATAATATTCTTTAAAATATTCAAAAGTAAAATGCAATTTTGGACACAACCCAGTGAGTTAAGGGTGTTCTATTTTAACTTTGTTCTCTTTATATTTATTAGTACCAATTTATTAAATAATATTCTTCACTCTTCATCTTTGTATATGTGATACTATTACGTCTATTTGTTTATTTTATAGTATAAAGTATAGAGTATGTGTGATAATTATTATAAACTAAAAAAATCATTTATAGACGCGCAATTTAAAAGATATAACATAACTTCTTTTTACTTTACCTAAGAAACACTTTACATGGTTCCTTTGCATTATTTATAAAGTACATGCCAACATAAATAAACTGATAAAAGTTATGAAAAAAATCATATATAAAACAAAGACACCAAAGATGCAACTAAAGCGCACAAGGAACCAATTTTTCCCAAGCGAGCAATAACGGCATAAACGGAAGTGCGGTCAAGACCAACTGCTAAAACTATAAGTTCAGCTACAGAAGCCAAGCCAAACATCATGAGACTCGTAACCGATAACATGATGATGTGAGGATGAGTTTGGAAAGGAAAACCAGGTAGGCATTGTGTCTTGATTTCTACTAAAGCCAGAAGACCGTTGATGATAAAGCTTAGTGTAGAATGAGGCATGATGACACCTGCTTCCACAAATGCTACTTGAGGGTAATAATGGGCCCATAGGTGGCAGAGAGGCGACACTAAACCACCATATATTGATATGGCTACTACATTTAGGACGTGACCTATGCATTGGAACAACATCAAATAGGCGGTGGTGACGAACTTGAGAAGTTTGGTTTTAGTGGGACATGTGTCAATGACTGGATTGTCAATTTCTCTTGTGAAGGGAGGCATTTTTTTCGGTTATCCGGAGATGGTTTTATGGACGCGTGAGATTTAAATCCAAAGGGTTGGTCTTGCTGTTTTAAGCTCATGCGACACAAAATATATAGAGAAAGCAAAGACTATGAGATTTGGATGTTAGCATCGTGGCCGGCATATAATCTTCAATACGGACTTATACTATAAAAATTATGAGAATTTGGAATGTTGATATCTAAGTTTGGTATATTTGGTATGAGTGAATAGAATGGATGAGAGAAGGAATGGATGGTGGAATGAAATGCATTATTGTAATGTTTGATATCCAATTGAAATGAATAAATCATTACTTCATAAAGAGAAGAAAAAAAATGAATGAATATAATATAATTCATGGGCAAGTCAGTTGATCATTAATGACATGGGTCAGATCATGGTTTGATTAAAGGTCGAGTCATGGTTCAGACACATGTCAAATCATGGTTTAACAAGGGTTGGGTCCTGGTTCAATTCATAGGTCAGGTTATGATTCAGGGCATAGCTCAAAGCATGAGTTAGGTTACGAGTCAGAGCATGGTTCATGCTAAGGGTTGTGTCGTGGTTTGGGTCATGGTCGTAGAGTCATGGGTCGGGTGATGGTTCGGGGTCATGGTTGGGAATTGGGTTTATGGGTTGAGTCATGACTCATGTCATGGGTTAGGTTGGAAAATGGGTGGGATTATTTTATTCCTTGAATGAATAAAAAAAACTTCTTTAAAGAATGAAAATCATTTAAACAGAATGAATTATTTTATTCCTATGGAATTACTTTCCTTATGTAATAATTCATTTCATTCATATGTAGTTATTAAACATTTTTTTTCCAATGTAATGAGTAATTATATTTCCTCTTTTATTCATGCATATCAAACACTACCTTAGACTTGTTATGCATTTATGGATATTTTTGGAATGTTAACATAAAGCCTTAGACTTATTCTTTTTCTGTTTTAAAAAATTAGAATTAGCCATATTTACTAAGGAGAAAAATTATTTGTTATTATTATCTTTTTTTTTTTTTGAAAAACAACATGAAGAATATCAACAAGTAAAAGTGGGGATAAAACCGGTATGAGACTAGCTTATCTGATAATGCTTATTATTATTATTTTTTTTTTGAAAATAAAGATGTATTTGGTGTAATTTAGAAGTAAATTAGTTGGGGTTATGTTTTTTGTAAAAAAATCTAGGAAGAAATTTAGTAAAAAACAAAAAACAAATAGTCCAGAACATCAAAGTGTGCATAGCTGATAAAAAATAAAAACAAGAGTCCAAAGTTTCGAAGAAGATATTGATAGTTAGATTTGTCGTTTGAAAGAACAATGCCTGACAAAAAACGAAAGACGACAGAAGATTTGTCATATTTGTAAGGGGTTAAGAGCCTCGAAATGACGGAGTACTCTATAGCTAAATGCGAATGAACGAAAGTGACTTAGATGCTAAGGAATCGATTCATCTCGTCTTATCCGTTGGCTTATTTTTATATTAAAAACATTCATCGACTCGTCCGTTGGCTTATTTTTTATATAAAAAAGAATATTAAATTATATATATATATATATATATATATATATATATATATAGGGTAAGGAGTAAATAAGAACCCATGGTAATTGAGGTAACTCATAAACCCAATTTGATTGGTTGTCTAATTTAATAAATTTGAAATGTGTGGTCCATATTAAATCTGGGAAAATGAGTGGTGTAGATTTCTTTAAGGGTATTTTGGAGATTTATGTGGTGTACTTGATTTGATTTTTAAAATAAAAGTTTACCCCCCAATTTTTTAAACCTTCATAACTTTTATATACATTATTATTTTTTAAAAAAAATTACACCATTAAATTTGTCACATTTTTATCTTTAATTCAAGTATACTTTTGTCAAAAAATTTTAAAGTTTTCGAAATTACACTGATGTAACGAGCTAAATTTTTTCAAAGTGTTCGTAATTACACCGATGTAACGAGCTGAATTTTTTCAAAGTGTTCCTAATTACACTGATGTAATGAGCTGAATTTTTTCAAAGTGTTCATAATTACACTGATGTAACGAGTCGTTACACTGATGTAACGAGCTGTAACTTATTATTTTTTTTTACGTTACAATTATCTAACTTTCTATCTTATTTGATATAAATTTATCTAATTAACTAAATTTTATAATAAAAAATAAGTTTGTAAAATATATTTAAGATGAGAGAAAAAAAATTTGATGGAAAATTTTTGAAAAAAGAGAAAAATTATTGTACTTATGTTTTTTACGTCAGTGTAATTACGAACACCCAAAAAATTTTTGGCATGACTATAATGAAATTAACGAGAAAAATATGACGAGTTTAATGGTGTAATTTTTATAAAAAAAATAACGTAGTATAAAAAAATTATAAGTGTATAAAAATTAAGGGGGAAACTTTAATTTAAAAAATAGGAAAATAGATGGTTTTTTAAGAGTGTGACACTTGTCACTCTTGTATTAAATCTGATTTTTGTAATTAACACAAAAGACTATAATGCCCTTTTGTATTAAAAGTCAATTAGTGACACTTGTCACCATTAGAATAAATCTTGGAAAATTGAACCATTGGATGAGAGTTATTAAGTTCTCTCAATTATGGAGGGTTCTTATATGATCCATTCCCTATATATATATATATATATATATATATATATATATATATATATATATATATAGGGGTATGATCAAATAAGAAGTGTATTTTGCCTAAGAAGGCTAAAAATAATTTTTAAAACCTTCAAAACCAACCCAAACGAACTCCGATTGATCTCATTTTGATGGCATTGGAACCGTATCGTCGAACTCTATAATATTAGCTTTTAAGTTTTAGATTTAACGTTTAACTATAAAATTTAGGTTTATGGCTTGATTTTTAACTTTTAGGTTTTATCTTTAGGCTTTATTGTTTGAGTTTAAAGTTTAGGTTTTAGTACTATGGTTTATGGTTTGGGTTTTAACGTTCCGGGTTTAAGGTTCGACAAGACGGTTCTAATGACACGAAAATGAGTTAGTTCGGAGTTTGTTTGAGTTGTTTTCAAATTTTAAAATTCCTTCTTAGCCTTCTTAGACAAAATAGACTTTTTAGAGGAACCTTCCCCTATATATATATATATGTGACTTGAATCCAATGAAAACCACTACTAGAAAAAAAAAATTCCGACGCCAATTTGCGTCGCAAATGCGTAGGAAACTGATAGTTCCGACGCATTTCCGACGGAATTTCTTTTGTAGGAAAAAGCCCCGTAGGAAAACTTTTGTAACGCATTTCCGACGCAATTTCCGACACGTTTGCGACAAGAAAAAAGTGTAGAAAATTCCGACGCTTTTGTGACGCTAATTTTTTATACATAATAATAACAATTTAAAAAATACGTATACAACCAATTTAATTTTCCGACGCATTTCTGACAATACCGTATACTCTTGTTTTTAAAGTTTACACCACAATTCTTTGCGACACATTTGTGACTCATGTATTTTTTAAAAGGAAAAGTATAAATGTAACAATATTTTTGTCGAAAATGCGTCGGAAATTGCGACACATTTGTGACACATGTATTTTTAAAAAGGGAAAGTGTAAATGATTCAAGATTTTGTCGAAAATGCGTCGGAAATTGCGACACATTTATGACGCATGTATTTCTTTAAAAAAATGTGTAAATGTTCCAAGATTTTGTCACAAATGCGTCGGAAATTGCGACACATTTGTGACGCATGTATTTTTTTTTTAAAAAAATGTGTAAATGTTCCAAGATTTTGTCAAAAATTAGTCGGAAATTGCGACACATTTGTGACGCATATATTTTTTTTAAAAAATGTATAAATGTTCCAAGATTTTGTCAAAAATGCGTCGGAAATTGCGACACATTTGTGACGCATGTATTTTTGTTTTAAAAAAGTATAAATGTTCCAAGATTTTGTCAAAAATGCATCGAAAATTGCGACACATTTACGACACATTTTTTAAAAAGACGTTTTCCATCAAACATGTCGAAAATTTGTCGGAAATACCGACACATTTGTGACACTTTATATTTTCAGAAGAATAATTCATTTAATCTACGTTATTGTCGGAAATGCGTCGGAAATTCCAACACATTTGTGACACAACATATTTTTAAATATAAAAACCTTAAATGCTCAAAGATTGTATCGCAAATGCGTCGGAAATTCTGACACATTTACGACACATTTTTAAAAATACGTTGTGTGTCTCAAATTTGTCGTAAATATTAAATTTTTTACTTTTTATACATTGTTTTATCTATATTATTATCAATATATTATGATTAATATGTAAATAAAAAGAAATAAAAGAGTGATATTTGACACATTTCCGACACAATGTTTGATTATTCACTTTTTTTCGTTTTCCGTCGGAAATGCGTCGCATTTTGCGACTAATTTGTGACAAACACCAAGTATTTTTTTGATTTCGTCGGTATTTTGTCGCAAAATTTGTCACAAAAATAAGGCTTCATTTTTCGTCGGAAATGTGTCGCAATTGTGTCGCAATTTGCGACGCAAATATTTGCATCGCTAATTTTCGTCGCAAATTTATGATTTTCTAGTAGTGAACCCAACCTTAGAGAGAAAACTCTTAAACTCTGTGAGCCACTCATTTGGAATCTTGAAAATAAATATGTGGTCCACATTAACCCACATTAAAAATGATTTGTTTATTCAAAACCTAATATTTTATTCAGGTTTAATGTGGACCACATATTTATTTTCAAAATTCCAAATGAGTGGCTCACATAGGGTTTAAGGGTTTTCTCTCTAAGGTTGGGTTTTCAAAGGATTCAATCCCTATATATATATATATGTATGGTTAAAATGAAAACCACATCTCAATGAGAAAACCGCGAAAACCTTACAAAAATCACGTAAAACGAACGTATTTTTTTTGAATTTTTTTTACATGTTTGTAACACTATTGGACACATTTTTATAAAAAAATATAAAAAAAGCACCGACCAAATATTTTTAAAAAAAATATTTTATAAACCCACGTAAAACATACGTAACAAAACTAAAAATAAGAAAGTGTTTACAATAATGTTAAAAAAAATTCGAAGATTTGACTTGATATTGACGGGTTTTTCAAGTTATTGCATATTTAATGGGTTATGTATACAACCATCCTATATATATATATATAGATATATAATATCATGGACACTATCTATTTAATAATATTATTTTTACTATTCATTTTCACCATCTTTAATATATATAATAAATATTATATGAAAGTTAATGAGTTATTCTTTAATTCTATGATGTTTATTTGAACATTGTCCTATATATGTGTGTGTCTATATACTTTTTATTTGATCTTACTCTTATATATAGGTGACACATCCATTGTTAACCCACTATTAGTGCAATAATTGAATAACTCAATTTGAACGGTAGATTAAAATGAGATTAGATATGATGATGCCGTGCGTCCAAATAGTTTTTATTTGAAAAGGGCATAAATATCATTTGACTACTACCTACAAAAATCAGATTCAACATGGTGATGACAAGTGTCATCACCTATATTTTAATTTTTCTTTTTTATGTTTACCCATTTATTTTTTAAACATTCATAACTTTTTAATAAATTGTTATTTTTTATAAAAATTACATCATTAAATTCATCTTATTTTATCTTCAATAAGTATAGTTTCGTCTTTTTTTTCGGTTGTTCATAATTACATTAATGTAAAAAAAACGATATTGCATTAAAATATAACATGTAAATTAAATTAGTTGCTAAACATGATATTACATTAATGTAAGAAAGTGGTACATCAATGTAAAATGGTCACATCATTGAATTTAATAAAAAATTAAATAAAACTATAAAAAACTAGATGCAAACTGATATTTAGATGCATAATTTACAATTTAAAACCATTGTTTTCTAATGTTTACATCAATATAACAAAAAAAATTAAACACTTACATTGTTGTAATATACAAGTTAGATTGTTGTAATATACATGTTACAATACTAAAATATATGTTGTTGTAATATAGATGTTACATTAATATAATATACATTTTACGTTGCAGCAAATGAAAAAAATGTATATTGTTGTAAAAGAAAAAAATGCTAATATAATTAAAACTTAAACTAGAGCATAATTGTTAAAATATAAACACCACAAAAAATAAACTTTAACATGTTACAGTAATCTTCTCATACAACTTATAGAGCTAAACATATCAAATAAAAGGAAAAGTTCCCTACACAACCACAAGTACTAAAATACTATCATACCTTTTGATGTGCCATATAAACATAGAAAAGTTTAAAATCACCTACTCTAAAACATATCACAATCCAATTTATAAATACAAAAAGAAAACTCCTAAATCTAACGAGGAAAATAAATCTAACGTATCAAAGAAGTTAAATGTAATCCTTTTCATTCTTCGGTTCGAATTTGAGTTTGTTATTGTAATCGAGTGTAATAAAGCAAAATCATATGTATTCATAAACACACACATATACATATATATATACATATACATGTGTGTGTACACAAATATAACTACAATACTAGAACAAACTTCAAGATTTAATAAAACAAATTTAAATATACTAAAACATGTAATCATAATTTTTATAAAATTTTTAGTTAAATTGTAAATAATATTTTATCATTCAATTGTAGTAGTTTGGATATTCAATCCATTTAAAGTTTTGATATGTTTTATTGAATGTTTTGTTTATGTTGTTAATAATGATGCATTAAATATTGAAACGTTATAATAGCATCATGAACTTGTTGGGAATTATAGTAACCATTTTGAGGTTTTAACTAATTTATCACATTAATTATGAAAATTAGATTTTGCAATAGCAGAAGCGTTTAGGTTACAAATCTTTTGTTTTCATAAATAAAATTCCCAAAACCAGGAATCCAGTTACATATGAATAAACATAAAACAACTATAATTGACCTTAACAAAGAACACCCAAAAACACACCTTGGATTCGACACTTGTCTCGCTAGATGACCGATCACAACCACGATCTCTATCATCAATCACCGCAACAACCGATTGCTCTAAAATCACCTATGGTGGTTCGGCTATGGTGATAGTGGCTAGTGGTGTTTGGCCAAAAATCCCAAGAGGAGAGGGAGTGTGGTGTATGGCCAAGAGGGGAGGGGAGAGAGTGAGAGAGTTGTGTTCTATGTTAGATATGATGGGCTGCACCATGGTTCAAGCTACTTGGATGATTTGAACTTTTTGAGTGCGATCAAGGCGGAAGGGAAGAAAATTCCGGCGGTAGATCTGCATGATGGCTTGATCGCGGTGGCTATTGGCGTCGCAGCACAGCTTTCGATTGAAATGGGAAGATTTGTTAAATAATGTTAAAATTAGTGTAATTATACTTTTGCCTATTAAGAGTCTACACATATATACGTCAAATGCATGCAACACAAATGGGGCGTGCACCAAGTTCAATGCGAGTATATTAACTTTATTAGAGTTGTTTACGGTCCGATTCGTTTAGTTTTGATAACAAATTGTATAGACCTTATTAAACTCACAGGTGCCTCCTATGTTAAATACAATTTTGTATGATTGAAATCATCAACACTCGTGGCTGAGTGGTTAGTTTGTTGGTTTTTTTGTTAGAGGTAAAGGTTCAAATCTTGTGATTTTGGCAATATTTTCTTTTAAACCCGTTCGCATTTATAGGGCGTCTTCGGCTCTTCGCTATTTTTGTATAAAACAAAATCATTGTAATAAAATGTGTGTTTGTAACATTGAACACACATATGCCATATGTTTCCAGCAAGGTGATGTATGCATGTATATATTGCATTCAAAACAAACGAATTAAGCCGACTCGTGGGCTACCTGGGATCAGATCCAGAAAAAGCTCGAATAAGCCGACTCTAAACGAGTCCGAGCATAGAAATATGACTCATTTAGTTAGAGTATGAACTTCACATATCGAGCTCACTAGCCTAAACGAGAATTTATTTATATAATTTATATATATTCTATACTAGGTTAGTCACCAGCGTATTACACGGTTTGATTAAAAAAATTACGATTTAGTAATTAAGATTTAAAAATTGAAAATGATTTTGTCATAATTTTTTGTTAGTTAAGTTATAACAATGTTATTAGATAAAAAAAATAGTTAATTTTGCTATGATCGAATGAAGAAATTTAATATATAAAATGCAAATATCCAATTAGTTATATTCGTATGAAATTGGAAATGCATAGATAAATTAGGCTATTTAAATATAATAATATTAGCATAAAAATAAAAAAAATATAAATTAAAAAAATATAAATAATGAATAATAAATATTTAAAAACTATAAAATTATATTTAAAAAAGGATTTAAAAATTATATACGGTTGAATTATTCTTAAGAATTTTTTTAGTTTTAATAAATTATTAGAATAAAAAAATTATATATTTTATATTTAGTTATATAATTTGATTATTTAAAATTGTTAGTATTAAATAGGAGAGAGTGTTATCATTTAATAGAAGAAAGACAGGAAAAAAAATGAGAGAGTTAAAAAATTGACACGAGTCAATTTTTGCTATTATTTTACTAGAATTGATTGGTGAAATAAGAAATATTAAAAATTTCAAAACTATAAATAATAAATAATGAATATTTAAACATTATAAAATTATGTTTTAAAATAAGATGGTTGAAATCTTCGTATAATTTATTAAGTTTTAATAATTTATTAAATTAAAAAGATTTATAATTTTTGTATTTAATTATATAATTAAATTATTAAAATACATTAGTGTTAAATAAGAGAGAGAGATCATTTAATATATAAAATAAAATGGAGGGAAAAAAATTGTGAAAGTGAATACGAGAATGCCATGTGTCATTTTTGATACTCTTTTATCAAGATAGATTATTTTTATTTTTGCTATTATTTTATTAGAGTTGATTGGTGAAATAAAAAAATTTAAAATTTCAAAACTATAAATAATAAATAATGAATATTTAAACATTATAAAATTATATTTTAAAATAAGATGGTTGAAATCTTCGTATAATTTATTATGTTTTAATAATTTATTAAATTAAAAAGATTTATAATTTTTGTTTTTAATTATATAATTAAATTATTTAAAATCATTAGTGTTAAATAAGAGAGAGAGTGAGAGAGAGATCATCTTTCTATTATAATAAACAAAAATATTTTTGTCACATGTCACATTTTTAGACTAATAAATCCGCATGTCACATTTTTATGATCTCATCTAATTCTCTTTCATATTAAATAATTTCATAATTATCTATCCAATTAACTAATTATAATTCTAATGATATTATATACATTTTTAATATCAAAAATAGTTTTTAAATAATATAAAAATCAATTTTTTTCAATTAAAGAACATACTTGAAAAAGTTCTAAAATATGAAAGCTTTCTAAAAATCAATTTTTTTGGATGACAAAAAAAATTTTAAATTGTTATTTTTAGAATTTTATTTTTCTCAAAGACAAGTTTTCTCAAAAAACAATTTTTTTAAAAGAATGGAATAAATTATAGAATAGAAATTTCAGATGACAACATTTTTGTAAACAAATGACGTTTTTAATAAGAAATGCTTAAAAGTAAGTACTTTAAAAACCTAAAGTTATAAAAATGATAGTGAAAATTACACTTTTGACCCTATATATTTAATGATATTTTCATATTATGACGTAATTAAAAAAATTGTACCTTATCTTCTTATTTTGCGGAAAAAATTATACTTTTGATCATTTATATTTATTGATATTTCCAACAAATATTATACACTACCAACTTAATTTTGCAACAAATAGTTTTTGACAAAAAAAAAACAATTAAAATTTTTATTGTTAGTTACTTTAAAATTTTCAAATGTTAAAAATTAAGAAACTCGGGCACTATAGTTACTAAAATTTTTAATTATTGTTTTATTACTTAAAGCACTTATTAATACGATTAATCCTTTTATATTAAAATATTGTTTCATAATTTCTAATTTTTTTATTGACTGGTTTATATTTTATTTTGAATCCGTGTATTACACGGGGTAATAATCTAGTTTAATATATAAAATAAAATGGAGGGAAAAAATTGTGAAAGTGAATATGAGAATGCCATGTGTCATTTTTGATACTCTTTTATTAAGATGGATTATTTTTATTTTTGCTATTATTTTATTAGAGTTGATTGGTGAAATAAGAAATATTAAAAATTTCAAAACTATAAATAATAAATAATGAATATTTAAACATTATAAAATTATATTTTAAAATAAGATGGTTGAAATCTTTGTATAATTTACTAAGTATTAATAATTTATTAAATTAAAAAGATTTATAATATTTGTATTTAATTATATAATTAAATTATTTAAAATCATTAGTGTTAAATAAAAGAGAGAGAGATCATTTAATATATAAAATAAAATGGAGGGAAAAAAATTGTGAAAGTGAATATGAGAATGCCATGTGTCATTTTTTATACTCTTTTATTAAGATAGATTATTTTTTATTTTTCTAACTAAATAATGAAAATAAATAATTAAAGACGAGAGAGAAGCGTGAAAACTAAAATTTTGATAGCCTAAAATTAAGACAAGTGTCTAAAGTTATTTTGATTTATTAGTATTAATAGATTAAGTGTATTAGTATTAGTTATTTTATTTTTTTTTAAATGTCCTCTTCATCATCATCATCTTCTGATAGCGAGGCTACGTAGTTTTTTATTCAGGCGTTGATGACGGTAGTCTATGAAAACGCAAAGAGAAGAAAAAATTAGGGCGTTGCGAAACAAAAGTATTCACGAGACACTAAAAGCTGATTTGATCGAACACATCGAAAAGGTTTACACCGACATTGTTCTTAGCATGATGACTAGTGGTTTTTTATATGCTATTGTATTTTTTAATATATATGTTTGTTTTTGTAAAATAATGAATTATTTTTAACTAATGTAATGCTATCTATTTAATTTTAATTTGATTAAAAATTAAAATATTTAATTGAATTTATGTATTCATAAATTATTTGTAATTAAAAATAAATAATAATTAAAATTTAATGGTGATGATTATGCTACCAAGTGTAAAATGTTTTTCAATAAGGTGACCATTGTAAGGTTTTAAGGTTTTCACTTTTCAGTAGAGTGATATAAAATTTTGTAGGAGAACAATTTAAGTGGGATGACCGAAGGTATTAGAGAAAGCTTTTATTTTAACAAATAAGGTTTTCTTTTTTGTTTTCTATTTCTAGTCACTGAGTTTTATTAATATCTTATATTGTCACTCTCTCTTTTTTATGAGATAAAGTTCGTTAGGTTTTATTAATATCTCATATCATCATTTTTTTTATTAATGAGAGAAAAAATCATAGGTGGTAATATATCTACACTAAAACCTAAATGCCATAATAGAATATTTTTTAAACAATTATTATAGTTATTTTTGGCGTTTTTACAATCGGCTTATTGAGACTAAACATAGAATTAGAATTTGAACCGTTTAATAAAACACAAATGTAAAATACAAAAAGAAAACTAAAATATTTAGTTGTAATCCGACATGCACGAAAAATAAGACTATGAATCCTCTATTTTTTATTAGTATTATAAGAAAATTATTTGAAAAAAAAAAACAAAATCAATTAATAAACAATATTTAAAAAATAAATAAATAAAAAAGAAACTTAAAGTTTAACAGTGATAATTACACAAGGTGGTCTTAAAGAAGCAATGCCAAGATAGTTATTTAAATAAGGTAGAATTACATATATCTCCATCTTTAAATCTCCAATTACATATATATCCAACTAGCCAATGTGGGACTAACCCACTTGGTAGAGGCTTGCCTCTTAAAAAGGGAGGTCATGGGTTCAATCCCATGCAAAGGTGTAATATTGGTGTAATTTAGGTGGAGAAATGTTAGCCGTTCAAAAAAAACATATATATCCAACTGAAAATTTTAATTACATGTATACCCAATTTTAATACTTTTACACAATAAGACAAAATGCCCTTTTTATCTATAACCCTTTGAATCCCAAAAATCATCATACGTAAAACCTACTGCTCTCTAATCCTCATATGTAAAACCTACTGCTCCGTCGTCGTCACCTTCCACACGCGGTTGCTCCATCCTGGCGATGCACCAATATTGATTCTGGGAGGTGCACTGTAACAGTCGAACATTTAGCACATTTGAACGTGTTTGAAATCCATCAGGATTTGACAAACGAAATTATTACAGGATGATAGTATGCAAGAAATGGTGAACGTGGGCAAAAACTATCACACCCAGCGCCGCGAGCGGAATCCACGACGCGTGACGTAATGAATTCATAGCCATAGTGCAAGAATAACCCGAGATTTACTAATGTTTCATAATTATTAGATAGATTTATGCAACCACACACAATATTATACATCAAAGTATACACATACTGATAATATTACAAAACGTCTAGTTTGTTTCTTGTTTCTAGGTCACCCTAAACATTCATGGCATCATGACCTAGCTGATTTCCCTGATCTTGATTACCTGAAACATGTAAAGAAAACTTGGATCAACCACATATGGTTGAGTGAGAAACAAATATTTTGAGTTAACATGATTTGTATAAATTTGAGTAGCAATTATAGCACAAGCTCATCATATAAATGTAATGAAATACAAACCCAATGAACATGCAAATATCAAACCTATTGCAATAGCTTTCCATGTGCAGTACACCACGTGTACCCAGTTCGTGTGGTGTCCAACCCGCAGTTGGAGCACGCGTTTTTGTGTTCGCGGTTTCCCGCATATGATCATACCAGTACTACCGGGGGCTTGACGAATCAAGTTAATGATATTGCATAAGAATAGCATCATTCAACATTTGTATAACCAAAACATGTAAATGATTTGCATTGTATTAATAGTTTGCTTCTACAATAGTTTAAAATGTTTGAGTTATCAATAGTTTACATGTTCCACCCCGCAGTTTTAGCAAAAGAAGAGAAAAGGGGTTATGAGTCTCACCTGATTTATGCAAAATCAGTAAACAATGCACAAAGAAGGTAGTTTTATAGCTTGAGTCTAATCTGCAATTAATTTATGTTCGATTAGTCATTTGTGTTTTAACTTACTGATTAGACTTGTTTGAACGTTCAATGTCATAGACATTGCAATGAAAAGTCATCAAACCGATATTAGATGTTTACTTTGTTATTTGATCTAATACCATACAATGTATGATAATGTAGGTACCTATACTCGTTTAGGTACCTCGTGTCAAGTTGATGACTCAGTTGATTAATCAGACTGATCTCCGACTAACCAGTTAGGTAATGTTGCTGATTATTTTACTTAAACAGTTCCTAGATGAGATCACAGCTTAGGAATGATTAATTCTTGTCGCTGGTTATCCAGATATCACTAAACATAACAATGTGACATTGGAATAGGTTTAACAGTCATGTTTAAGGTAATAATCTGGCTGTTATCATAAACACCAGGTAGTTATTCCAATGAGTAGGTTAATGGTTGTGATTAGTTTGAAACACTTGGAATTAACCTTGCATTTCAAAGATTAACCAAAACAATCACCTACATTGTCAAAATCAAATGGTTTGAACCATTGTAACTATTGTTATGATTGGATGAAAATCGGGCATTACAACGGATCAAAACAGGAATTTACCCGTTAACCTGTCAAGTTATCCGTCAATAATCATTCCTAGCTATCATCTAGGCAATAATCAACAGTTCTAACTATATCATTACGTTCAAAAACACGATCTAATCAATCAAAATCAAACCAGTAAGTTAAAAGGATAGTTACCAGAAACAGACGATTTCACGGACAGAAAGACGATCAGAACTTGTATCGATGTTCCTGGGTGCGATCTGGACGTTCTGGTGGGTTCAAATCAGAGTTTTGATGATGAAAAGTTGATCAAATAGAGATTTGTGGTAATAAGTTTCGACTGGAAGAAAGAAATATGTTTTTCTGCGATGAAATGCGGATAAGAAGGCTGATTTTTCGCAAACCGCCATTTCGTCGCGTATCGCGACGATTTTCTGAGTATCCGTCGCGTAACGCGAGGAGTCTGAATTTTCAGATTTTTATTTTTGCGATTTCGGGGCCATACGAACTCCGTTTTGCGCACGGTTTTCGCCTACGTTCACGATTTTTCGAGCTCTTTCCAATGGTTTTAATTTCAAGACCTGAAGAGTTCAACTCACATATCCTCATGTTTAGCATTGTATTCGACTTAACGTATCTTGAAATCGGAGCCTCGTTTTGAAATTTTGCTTCCACTCATTTTCTTTATTTTCAAGTCCTGAATATGAATATGAAATCCATTGGTCACATATATGAATGAGTGTTAGGTGATGGATGTTTTATTATGAGGTTCTGAATTTATATTATAATTTAAAATTTACAAACAGACGAAATCGAATTGTCACAGTCTCCTCCTGTTAGAGGAATTTCGTCCCGAAATTAATCGAAACTTATACATAGTTGACTGTTTATGAAAACAAGTGAGGATATTTCTCTTTCATACGATCTTCACGTTCCCAAGTGAATTCGGGTCCACGTTTAGAATTCCATCTGACTTTCACAATGGGTATCCTACTTCGCTTTAGTTTCTTGACTTCTCTATCCATAACCTCAATAGGTTCTTCAACAAACTGAAGCTTGTCTTCAACATGAATTTCTTCGAGAGGAATAGTTTGTGATTCATCAGATAGACACTTTTTGAGATTTGATACATGAAATACATCATGTATATTGCTGAGTTCAGAAGGTAATTCCAACCGATAAGCCACGGGTCCAATCCTTTCAATGATACTGAAAGGACCTACATATCTTGATGCAAGCTTACCTTGTTTCCCGAATCTGACTATGCCTTTCCATGGAGAAACTTTTAGCATAACTTTGTCGCCAATTTGGAATTCTAAGGGCTTTCTTCGAGTGTCAGCGTAGCTCTTTTGACGATCTTGCGCCGCTTTGATTCTATCCCGTATAACTGCAATCTTATCAGTTGTTTCTTGTATAAGTTCCGGACCTGTGAATCGACTTTCACCTACTTCAACCCAACAAACAGGAGATCTACATTTTCGTCCATACAAAGCTTCAAACGGTGCACATTTGATGCTTGTGTGATAGCTGTTGTTGTAGGAGAATTCAACAAGAGGAAGGTGAGTATCCCAACTACCACCAAAATCAACAACACAACTTCTTAACATATCTTCTAAAGTTTGAATGGTTCGTTCGGTTTGACCATCAGTTTGAGGATGGTAAGCTGTGCTTAAATTGAGTTGTGAACCTAGAGCTTTTTGAAACGTTTGCCAAACTCTTGAAGTAAATCTGCTATCTCTGTCAGAAACAATTGAGATTGGCACTCCGTGTCGGCTCACAATTTCATCAAGATATAGTTTGACTAACCTGTTAGTATTGTAGTTTTCTCGAATGGCTAAGAAGTGTGCTGACTTAGTCAATCGATCAACAATAACCCAAATTGCATCGTGACCCCTAGGTGTTTTGGGTAACTTAGTTATGAAGTCCATAGAGATCTGCTCCCATTTCCACACTGGGATCTCCAATGGTTGTAATAACCCAGAGGGTCTTTGATGTTCAGCTTTTACTCGTAAGCATGTGAGGCATTTACTAACATATGTAGCAATGTCTTTCTTCATCCCAGGCCACCAATAAAATTCACGAAGGTCTTGATACATCTTATCTGCTCCTGGGTGAATTGAATATTGAGATTTATGGGCTTCGTCCATAATTAAGTTCCTTAGATTGCCAAAAGAAGGTACCCATATTCGATTTAAGAAATAGTATGTCCCATCTGATTTGATTTCAAATTGTTGATTTAAACCTTGTAGAGATTCGTCACAGACATGAATCTCAGTAAGTGCCTCTTGTTGAGCTTCACGGATTTGGGGTAGAAGACTAGTCTGAATAGTCATCTCCAATGCTCGTATTCTTCTGGGTTTAACTCTTTCTTTTCGACTCAACGCATCTGCCACCACATTAGCTTTGCCTGGGTGATAGCGGATTTCACAGTCGTAATCATTGAGTAATTCTACCCAACGTCTTTGTCGCATATTTAGTTCCTTTTGATCAAAGATGTGTTGAAGACTTTTATGGTCTGTGTAAACAACACATTTGGTACCATAAAGGTAATGTCTCCAAATTTTCAAAGCAAAGATTACAGCACCTAACTCAAGATCATGTGTGGTATAGTTTTTCTCATGACTCTTGAGTTGTCTTGATGCATAAGCAATGACCTTGCCTCGTTGCATCAACACACAACCAAGACCCAAGTTAGAAGCATCACAATAGACTATAAAGTCATTGTTACCTTCTGGTAGACTAAGAATAGGAGAATTGCATAGCTTGTGTTTAAGCAATTGGAAAGCATCTTCTTGTGCTTCACCCCAAACGAATGGTTGATCTTTCTGAGTGAGAGTAGTAAGTGGAACAGCTATTTTGGAAAAATTGGCGATAAATCGTCGATAGTATCCAGCTAATCCTAGGAAAGAACGAATTTCTGATGGTGTCTTTAGTGCTTTCCAGTCTTTTATAGCTTTAATTTTAACCGGGTCTACATGTATGCCTCTTTCGTCAACAACATGACCCAAAAATAGAACTTCTTTCATCCAAAACTCGCACTTCGAGAACTTGGCGTACAGTTGTTCTTTCTTTAAAAGTTCCAAAATCAGCCTGAGATGTGCTTCATGATCCTTCTCAGTCTTAGAGTAAATCAATATATCGTCAATGAAGACAATGACAAATTGATCTAGATATGGTCTACATACCCTGTTCATAAGATCCATGAACACTGCAGGGGCATTGGTTAGTCCGAAGGGCATAACCAAAAACTCATAGTGTCCATAGCGTGTTCTGAACGCTGTTTTGGAGATATCATCATCATGGACTCTCAACTGGTGATAGCCAGATCGAAGATCAATCTTTGAAAAACAAATGGCTCCTTGTAATTGATCGAATAGATCATCAATCCGGGGCAAAGGATAGCGATTCTTGATAGTCAGCTTATTAAGTTCTCGATAGTCAATACACATCCGGAAAGAACCGTCTTTCTTTTTAACGAAAAGGACCGGAGCTCCCCAGGGTGAAAAACTTGGTCTGATAAAGCCCTTGTCCAACAACTCTTGCAACTGACTGGACAATTCTTGCATCTCAGAGGGTGCAAGACGATAAGGTGATTTTGCAACTGGATTTGCTCCAGGTACGAGATCTATTCTGAATTCAACTTGACGTACTGGTGGAAGTCCAGGTAGTTCATCAGGGAATACTTCAGGAAAATCACGAATGACAGGAATATCCTGAATAGTTTTCTTAGAAAATTCCTTAGCCACAACATGTGCTAGGAAAGCAGGATATTGTTTACGAAAATAGCTTCGAGCCTTCATGCATGATACTATTTTGAGTGTACGACAAGGCTTGTCTCCATAGACTCGTAATGTTTCCCCAGATGGTAATGGAATTTGTACAAGCTTATTTGAACAAATGATTTCAGTATGATTAGAAGATAACCAATCCATGCCCACAACGACGTCAAAGCTTCCCAAGTTCATTGGGATCAAATTGATAGAGAATTCATGATCATTGAGTTTTAATGTACAGTTGCGAATGATAGAATTGACATGTATAAGTTTACCGTTTGCTATTTCTATGATATACGGGGGTTCCAATGCAGTCGGATGTATTCCCAGTAATGATGTAAAATTAGTGGAAACAAAACTCTTGTCGGCACCAGTATCGAAGAGTATTGATGCATAATGATTATTGACAATGAACGTACCCGTAACGACTGTTGGTTCCTCGCGAGCTTCCAGTGCATTGATAGCAAAAGCGCGAGCAGGTGCACCTCGAGTGTTGTTGTTGTTGAGCCTGGGACATTTGTTCCTGAAGTGACCTACCGCTCCACACTCGTAACAAGCCCTGTCAGTTGGCTTGGCCGGTACCAAGGTTGTTGTTGTAGTTGTCTTTTCAATGGTTCGACAGTAACCTTCCAGGTGGCCAAGTTTTCCGCACTTTGTACACCGGAGACATGGACGTCTCAGAGAGTGATGGTATTGGCATTTGTTGCACAACGGATGTGGCCCTTCATATGGTTTCTTAGTAAAGGTTTGTGAAGAGGAAGAGGAAGGAATCTGGTTGAGGGGAACAGCAGGCGTGACTACCGCAAAGTTTTTGTTGGTCTTCTGTTTCTTCTTGGGTGGTTCAGATTTCTTTCCCTCATTAGCTTTAGTTGGGCCATCTTCAGTTCGGGTAAGCTGGCCTGCTTTAACATATTCATCAGTGAGAGCTGCCCCTAGATGAATAGCCGATTCAAGAGTAACTGGATTGCTTCCCATAACAGTGCTTCGGATCTTGAGTGGTAACCCCCCAATGTATTTATCAATCTTTCGGGTTAGAGGGGTAACAATGTGGGGAACTAAGACACTCAATTCATGGAATCGAGTCGTGTAAGTTCTATTGTTCCCTCCGACTTGAGCAAGAGTCCACATCTCGTCTTCAAGATTCTTTATTTCATGCTTTGGGCAGAAATGATCAATCAACAAAGCTTTGAAATCAACCCAAGAGAGACCCAAAGCAGCATCCCGACCACGGTTCCTCTTTTCTGTGTTCCACCAAGTAAGTGCTTCTTTTTGGAAAGCACTTGCTGCCATTTTAACTTTCTGGTCTTCCGGGCAATTGGTATAATCAAGAGTATCTTCTATAGATTCAAACCATTGCAATAACCCGGTCGCACCTTCTGTGCCAGAGAAAACCCGAGGTCTGGCATCATTAAATTGCTTAAAGGTGAAAGTTTTTAAATTTTCACCGGTATTGTTGTGAGGATGATCTTGAGAATTGTTTGATGAGTTGCTAAGACTATTATGGAGTTGAGTAACCATATTTGGTAAAACCAATGATATCTGTTGAGTGATGATGTTTGCCAAACGCTCGTCATTGTTGTCAGCCATTCTAGATAAAGAATGACAAACAATGATTTAGCACGATAAGAATTTAAGAGTCAAAAGATGTAGAAAGTTTAAATAGAATATTTGCACATAAGGGACACTTAGGTTGTAGTCTAGGTATTCCATTATGGGTTTTCCTAGTTCTCTACAACCATGGCTCTGATACCACTCTATCACACCCAGCGCCGCGAGCGGAATCCACGACGCGTGACGTAATGAATTCATAGCCATAGTGCAAGAATAACCCGAGATTTACTAATGTTTCATAATTATTAGATAGATTTATGCAACCACACACAATATTATACATCAAAGTATACACATACTGATAATATTACAAAACGTCTAGTTTGTTTCTTGTTTCTAGGTCACCCTAAACATTCATGGCATCATGACCTAGCTGATTTCCCTGATCTTGATTACCTGAAACATGTAAAGAAAACTTGGATCAACCACATATGGTTGAGTGAGAAACAAATATTTTGAGTTAACATGATTTGTATAAATTTGAGTAGCAATTATAGCACAAGCTCATCATATAAATGTAATGAAATACAAACCCAATGAACATGCAAATATCAAACCTATTGCAATAGCTTTCCATGTGCAGTACACCACGTGTACCCAGTTCGTGTGGTGTCCAACCCGCAGTTGGAGCACGCGTTTTTGTGTTCGCGGTTTCCCGCATATGATCATACCAGTACTACCGGGGGCTTGACGAATCAAGTTAATGATATTGCATAAGAATAGCATCATTCAACATTTGTATAACCAAAACATGTAAATGATTTGCATTGTATTAATAGTTTGCTTCTACAATAGTTTAAAATGTTTGAGTTATCAATAGTTTACATGTTCCACCCCGCAGTTTTAGCAAAAGAAGAGAAAAGGGGTTATGAGTCTCACCTGATTTATGCAAAATCAGTAAACAATGCACAAAGAAGGTAGTTTTATAGCTTGAGTCTAATCTGCAATTAATTTATGTTCGATTAGTCATTTGTGTTTTAACTTACTGATTAGACTTGTTTGAACGTTCAATGTCATAGACATTGCAATGAAAAGTCATCAAACCGATATTAGATGTTTACTTTGTTATTTGATCTAATACCATACAATGTATGATAATGTAGGTACCTATACTCGTTTAGGTACCTCGTGTCAAGTTGATGACTCAGTTGATTAATCAGACTGATCTCCGACTAACCAGTTAGGTAATGTTGCTGATTATTTTACTTAAACAGTTCCTAGATGAGATCACAGCTTAGGAATGATTAATTCTTGTCGCTGGTTATCCAGATATCACTAAACATAACAATGTGACATTGGAATAGGTTTAACAGTCATGTTTAAGGTAATAATCTGGCTGTTATCATAAACACCAGGTAGTTATTCCAATGAGTAGGTTAATGGTTGTGATTAGTTTGAAACACTTGGAATTAACCTTGCATTTCAAAGATTAACCAAAACAATCACCTACATTGTCAAAATCAAATGGTTTGAACCATTGTAACTATTGTTATGATTGGATGAAAATCGGGCATTACAACGGATCAAAACAGGAATTTACCCGTTAACCTGTCAAGTTATCCGTCAATAATCATTCCTAGCTATCATCTAGGCAATAATCAACAGTTCTAACTATATCATTACGTTCAAAAACACGATCTAATCAATCAAAATCAAACCAGTAAGTTAAAAGGATAGTTACCAGAAACAGACGATTTCACGGACAGAAAGACGATCAGAACTTGTATCGATGTTCCTGGGTGCGATCTGGACGTTCTGGTGGGTTCAAATCAGAGTTTTGATGATGAAAAGTTGATCAAATAGAGATTTGTGGTAATAAGTTTCGACTGGAAGAAAGAAATATGTTTTTCTGCGATGAAATGCGGATAAGAAGGCTGATTTTTCGCAAACCGCCATTTCGTCGCGTATCGCGACGATTTTCTGAGTATCCGTCGCGTAACGCGAGGAGTCTGAATTTTCAGATTTTTATTTTTGCGATTTCGGGGCCATACGAACTCCGTTTTGCGCACGGTTTTCGCCTACGTTCACGATTTTTCGAGCTCTTTCCAATGGTTTTAATTTCAAGACCTGAAGAGTTCAACTCACATATCCTCATGTTTAGCATTGTATTCGACTTAACGTATCTTGAAATCGGAGCCTCGTTTTGAAATTTTGCTTCCACTCATTTTCTTTATTTTCAAGTCCTGAATATGAATATGAAATCCATTGGTCACATATATGAATGAGTGTTAGGTGATGGATGTTTTATTATGAGGTTCTGAATTTATATTATAATTTAAAATTTACAAACAGACGAAATCGAATTGTCACAAAAACCGTGCGTTAAACGGAGTTACGGATTGTCCGAAATCGTAAAACGAAGATAAGATCGAAAAATTTGACGAAATCGCCTGGGGCGGTACGCCTAGCGTCACCCCTCCACCTGGGGCGATAAGCCCGGAACCGGGAAAGAGGCGGCGGCCACCAAGGGGCCGCGCGGTACGCCTGGATTGGGGGTTGGGGATCAGGCGATGCGCCTGATGCTGCCTGGACGAGATTTTTTGGTTAGAAAGTCAAGATTTCATTCTTATCAACATTTTTTATCTTATGCTCGACGAAACCACCATCACCTTCGAAAATTTCATCATCCAATCCATAAAAACTCAGTTTTGAAGCCTCTGGAACGTTTAGATCGCATCAAGAAACGTTTATACAAGTCCAGAACGTCTTTTTACCCGCAGGAATCCGTCAGAAGAGGTAACGGTTCATTTTAGCCTTCTAGATTGGTTATGATTGATTAAATCTTGTTTCTGAACGTAATGATATAGTTAGGGTTGTTGATTATTGCTTAGATGATGGCTAGGATTGATTTTAAGTGACAAACTCGAATTGTTAACGGGTAAATCCTTGTTTTTAAGCCGTTGTAATGCCCGGTTTGCATGAAATCATAACAAAGATTATAATGGTTTAAACCATGTGATTATGACACTGTAGGTGATTAGTTTGATTAATCCTTGTTATACAATGTGAAATCCAGGTGTTTCAAACTAATCACAACCATTAACATACTCATTGGAATGGTTATCTGATGTTTGTGATAACAGGCAGATTAGTATGTTAAATATGGTTGTTACACCTATTCTAATGTTATGTTGTGATATTCCATGATATCTGGGTAATCAATAACAAGGATTGGTCATTTCTAAGCCATTAATCTGTCTAGGAACATGTTTTAACAGTTCAATCAACAACATTAACTATTTGATTAATCTAAGATTTATTCTAGCTAATCAAGTGTGTTATCAACCTAATATGGGTTTGATGACTATCAAGGCGATGTCTTTGACATTGAACGTTCAGAAAGATTTAATCTGTAAGTTAAAGTATAGATAGCTGATTAAACGCAAACTAATGCAGAGTTATACTGTAGTACCCGTTACGAGGGATCTTGCTACAGCAAGACATCAAGTGAGTTCTTTGTAGCCCTATTTTAAATGTTTTATCATTTTGGGCTGGTATGCATGTTATGAAAGTTATTTTGTAAAAATGATTGTTTTAGCTGACTGCGGTCAGGTAAAAGAATATTTTAATATAAAAGATGTTTTAAGTTTCAACTGCGGTTGAGAAGTAATTGATTTTTAAAATCTCGACCCAGGTCGAGTAGGAAATATGGTTTTGAAGTCCCGACTGCGGTTGGGCAGAATTTGAGTACTGCGGTGCGGTAAAGTGTTTATGTTTATGATGGTTTAAATGATTTAAACCATGTTATGTATGAATGAAGTATGTAATGAAGTCTTGTACCGGTATGAGCTACCAACTTCGGTTGGTAGTCATAGAGTCCTGTGAAAGAACAGGCCTGTCGACTGCGGATCGTCAGTGTCATAGAGTCCTGTGAAAGAACAGGCCTGTCGACTGTAGGTCGTCAGTGTCATAGAGACTTGTGCTGCACAAGCAGGCTGACTTCAGTCAGCAGTTCAGGCTAAAGTTTTGCACAGTATGATTAATGTATGATGATGAGTATGTTATGTATGTTACAGGTTGTTGACTTCTGTTAACAGCAAAGGCTAATGTCTCATGTATTGTATGAGTGATGTAACGAGAATATGTATGTAGATGAAATGAATTATGTTCAAGTACGATTGAGATTGTTGACCTCGGTCAACAGTGAACGCCAATGTTATATATGTGCAGTAAAGATTTTATGGAAACTTACTTAGAACTCACCAGCATAAAGCTGACTTGTCTTACATGCATGTCAGGTTGAATGGTAAAGAGAGAGATTAGCTGAGGGCTCGTGGCATAGGTTGAAGATTACCCTGGCATAATATGGCATAAACTGGCTATGTATAAAACCATAAAGTGTGGGCTGTGTTTAACGTTTGTATAATCTGTGTGTCATATTTCATGTAATCACCTGAAATTCCGCTGCCATAATAATGTAAGTTTGGTTTAATGACTATGGGTTTGATGTCTGCTAACTGAGGGGACTTCCGGGATTCGGGGCCTCTCATGCACCAATATTGATTTTGGCAATATTGATTTCTTTACGCACGTGGACCAAATTACAACATCTGGAGACTGGAGTAATTTGAAGTGGTAAGTTTTTATTTATTTTGTTTAAAAAGTCTTATTTTGTAGATTATATTGCATATTGGTCATGTCTACTTGCATTTTGTAGTTTTTATTTCTTTTGTTTAAAAACTGTCATTTCATGGTCTAGGCATAAGGTTACAACACCAGGTTTTGGTCATTTTTCAAAATCAAATATGCTGGTGTATGCCTGCTGGCTAATAAACTAGTAATCTTCTGATGTAATTGCTTTTTTAGGTTTAATTGTTGAAGATGGGAGATGATATTACAAGTGTCCAATTAATGTCCAAATATAAGATGAAGTTAAAATATAGAGGTTATTTTCGGTTTGTGAAGAACTCCTCAAGGAAAAGATATTGTTTTGGCTATTTAAAATGTATCTCCATTGATACATACACATATGTATTTGATGATTTAATTCAAGAGGTTTCAAATCAATATCCTGCAAATAGAGATCTTGTTTTCTCAGTTTGTTTCGTTGACAAGTATGCCACGGAGCAAACTTTTATAAAGCTTGATTGTCATGACGATTTTCAATTGATGCTTAGTGTGCAAGAGTTGGATAAGGAGTTAACCTTGTATGTGACAACGGGTAACAATCTTGATAGAACTTCTAACCAACCGAGGTAAAAAAAAGAGTTTGGTAAGAATTTAATATATTCAAAGTGAAAAAAATATTTGAAAGATAACATTGTTTCTAGCATTGACAAAACCGGAAACACGTCTTCAAATACGAGAACAAATGTTTAAAATAAAATCCCAATTGTTTTCGTTCTTTCACATGTTATTACTTAGAACACTTGTATAATTATTTACTTATTTGCAATTTTTTAAAAACCGGTTCGAGCTGGCTGGTTCGACCGGTTCAACCGCCTGTCGGTTGCTACTCTGGTACGAAACTCTCCGGTATTAGGCAGGTTCTTTCAATCGATCGTACCAGCGGTTTAATCCGGTTTTTAGAGGTGTTTATCGGGTCGGATAACGAGTTATTCGGGTTTTTTGAATCGGGTTTGGGTTTGAAAAATTTTTTGGTCTGTCTGAAACCCGACCCGAAAACCCCGAATTTGTGCATCCGAATAACCCGAACAACCCGAATAAATCTGTTTTTTCGGGTTATTCGGATATTCGACCCGAAAAAACTAGCTTTTTTCATATCCGAAACCCGACACGAATCTAAAATCATATTATCCGACCCGAAAACCTGAAACAGATTTCGGATACGTTTTTCTCGGGTTTCGGATTTCGAATTTTTTCGATTTTCGGATATTTTGAACCCCCCTACCGGTTTACTGGTTTTACAGGTATTTCTTGTTTCAAAAAAACACAAAATTTCGGCTTTTAAGCAATCATGAACTAGATGTTTTTAACACGCCAATGTCATAATCCTATTATACACTTTTATTTAAAAAATTATGAGAATTTGAGTACTTTTAGATTGTTTTGATTGAATTTAAGTACCTTTTGAATTGTTTTTGGATGAATTTATATACTTTTTGAAACCTTTTTTGAGTATAAGTTGTATTTCTATAGATTTCTATGTTAATTAGTGTGTCCGGTTAAACCATCTGTTGCACCTAGAATACAAGTTTTTAAAACATTGCTTATTTGCACCTCTACAATCTACGGGCCTTTGGGGACGAGTAGGTTATAAATTTATAATTCAGCACAGCCCACAAGACCAACCCACGGAAGCTTACTTCTTCAATACCCCCTTCATCGTCGTCGTCGTCGTCTTCCACGGTTCCACCAACCACTACACAATCAACAATGGCCGCCGCCGCCTCTGTTACAAACACCACCGTGTTTTCATCCTTCTTAAACCTCCGTAACCTCGTACTCGAGGATATTTTTTAGGAATTCAGTTGCCACTGAAGAGATTTATCCGTTGGAATCGGAGGTTAGGATTTGTGAAGAGTGTAAAACTGGAGATCTTGTGATGATTGAGCTTGAGCAAAGCCTGCTGATCAATCATACGACAGGGAAGAAGTATAATTTAAAACCGATTGGTGATGCAGGGCCTGTGATTGAAGCTGGTGGGATTTTTGCTTATGCAAGAAAAACTGGGATGATTCCTGCTTAACAACATAAGGTATTGATCGGATTCTTTATGAAATTGCAAATTTTATATGTGATTATGCTCAATTTGGATTGAATTATGTTTACTATTTGGATTTAAATTAGAAAAATTGCTTCTTATTAACTTAGGGTTTTTGTATTAATTTGGAAAGTGATTGTGATGCATCAAAATCACATAAGTAGTTATAACAATGGATATTTGATCAGATCATATCATGTCACTTCGTATTTAAACCACAAATCATCCTATCACTTCTTCATGGGCAGATTATGTTCATCGGATGGTTGCTAATTCTAGTGTTTTTGGTTGTGACACCTAAAACATTCACGTGATTACACGTGTTCAAATTATGGTCCCAGAAAATTTCGACTTAATTTTTACATAACATTTCATTCGGAAGCGTGAAAATTAATTACATATGTTAAACATTCTTGTTTTGTTACTAGTTACTTCACAAAATCATAATTACTTAGTTTGTATGTGACTACAAACTTTCGACATGGATGACGTTTGATTCTTCACAACTTTTGCCCGATCATGATTTCCGAACCCAAACTTATTTATGACCTGAAAACACCACAATTAATCAAGTGTTAGTTCATAAAAACTAAGTGAGTTAACCCCTTCGACCCCCAGAATCAAATTCATCACGAAAATTGAAATCCAGGAATTTTACACAGCCCGGCGTATGGTACTCCAGACCCGGCGTACCATACGCCAGACCACCAGCCTACAACAGAATGCTTTCAGCGTACCATACTGTGACCGGCGTACACTACGCCCCCAGCACATACTGTACTCCTCCTACATCAATTTTTCAACTTTTCACGTTTTTAACACCCAAAACTATTTCTAAACATTCCGGGGTTTCAAAATACATTTAAACTTCAAGATATCACATTTCTAAACATATCTAATGATCTTAGTATCATTCTTTCAAAAATCCATAATCTCAATTTAATAACTTCAAATTACATATTAACAAGCATATTTTATCAATCAAAACATCAATTCACCATTCTTATATAATATGCTCATTTTAAGATGATAATTTGCTACCAACATCCTAACAGGTCAACTTCAAGCTTGGCCTCTTTCACAACATACAACAAAGATAAGCTTATCTTAACACCCCTCAATTAGTATGCTCATGTCTGCGGGATACTCACATCCCTATTTATAGTTGACCCCTTACGGTTCATTGCCTATTCATCACATAGGTCTTTTTGTTAGTTGTCCGTACACAAACTAACCATCACACCCGTACATGTGAATCATATCCCCCACACCCATACATGTGAACTCATGTAATTCACATCCGTACATGTGAAATCATCCTCCTCAACCGTACATGAGGATTCCACTTTTCTCATCCGTACATGAGACTTATATTGCAACAACCAACAATCTGGATATCCATCCGTACATGGACTTACACATACTTTGCTTAATGGATTCATCATCAATATTGTGAATCCATGAACATACAAGTAACACATTAGGTGACTTACATGTTTCTCCACACGAATGTGGCTTATCACCAAAATGCCATATATCATGGTCTTACATTAGTTTCACACGAATGTGAATCGTCTCCAATTATATGTGTCAGTTATTCTAAACATATAATGACACTTTCATTAGTCTTGCAATTATATCATAACATTAATCAATTTCAACAAAACTCCAATTGTTACATCCAATACTTGATTCAACAATCCAAATACCACCCCATGTGGTTTCATATTCATACACTTCCACACAATGTGGATTGTCATCATTTTCTATGTCAACTATCAATTGACATTTAGTAGCACCTTTCAACTTATGCATTTAGCACATAACATTCATTCAATACTACAAGATATTTATCAAGTAGTTAAATACCACTCCATGTGGTTTCCTTTTCATATCTTTAACATTTAATGACATATATGGTCAATTTATCATTCAATATGTTACAATTACTACAAGTCAATTACAAGTAGTTTCAACAAACATAATTACATAACACATAAATACTAATATGTCTTATGGTTGCATATTAGTGAGTAGGTAACTCACCTTGGCCCGTAGGAAAGCTTCATGTAACTCCTTCTTGAGTCTATGAGTTGCATTCTTAATTTACTTTTCTATACAATTAATATGGCACACACACCATTTAGATTTCTAAAGTCAAACAAACAACTTACTTACACAAGGGTCTTCATTTCTACCTGTCTATCCCAAATTCTCATTTTTGACCCGTTAGTGTAAATATGAATCCTATCAAATTTTCAAGTATCTTAGATACTTTGTAACACACCCAAGTATTTGTATATAATCTAGTAGTACCAAACATTATTGTTGCAAAGCATATCTACTCAGTTTCACATTTAAATCACATTTCGAAAAGCCACAATTTAGTGCAACAACTTTCTGAGTTGCTGCTATAAATGTCAAATTTGACCAATGTATGATCTTATTCAGCCTTTGGTGTTCAAATATGTATTGTAGTAGACTCAAAGAGCTTTCCAACCATATAAGATACATTTTCTACGGATTTTTATACAATTTTATGTGATTTTTTGAAGAACAAGGACAGATTCATCATTTAACCAAAATTTTAGCTTTTTTACAAAACCCGTTAAGCTGTTTTCAACTGCAATTTTCGTGTACTTAAGATTCATATATTTTCTCATTCTAAAAAGCTGTAGAAAGTAGACTCAATAAGCTTTCTAACAATATATTATATGACCCAAACCGATTATCGATTGATTTTATATGATTTTTCAAAAATCAGCAGAACAACAAAATTATTTTCTATCTGCATGCTGAGATTTCAATCATGCTATAAAAATCGTCGATTTTGACTCCCTTACAGCCCGAATCAGTTTATATAATTCAAAGACAAAATGTAGTACTCTCAAATACCTTTCCAGAAATATGAGGCTCGTTTTCTAACGATTTTTCTACAATTTATTTGAAATTTACAAGAACAGGACAACAACCTTGTTCTTGTTCTTTAAACACTTAATCTTCTTTTAATTTAAGCATTTCTACAAAAACCTTGTATGCATCATTTTACCACTATAATCTCAGCACCATTTAGTCATTTAAAATCATCCCTTTTATGTTCAATTCATAAAAATTCATCATTTATTCAATTACCACCCAATTTTCTGCACAAAATCATTCTACACATAAATTTCTGAACCCATTCCACTTTCTAACACTATCAAACATAAATATTAACTACAATTCATCAAGTTAGCTAAAACCCACTTACTTTCTACCATGAATTCAGCACATAATCATTAATTTGCTTGTTTGGTAATGGATTTCATATATAATCAAGTAGTAAACAAGAAATCAATCATCAATTTCAGTTTTGATTAAATCACATAACATCACCATCATCATGCAACCTACATATATGTAAGTAAACCTCAAAGAAACCCTTACCAAGTGATTCTTTTGCTATCTAGATGCTTAATTATGCCTTGGATGATGATTTCTAACACGAATTGGTCTTCAATTTGCTAGAATTTGCCAAGAACCAAACTCTTCTCCTTGTTCTCCATGGTCTTCGTCGCTATGATGTTCTAGGGGAAGAGAATGGCTATTTTATATTCCCTTATTTGCAAGTTCTAGCTATTGACAATTTCTACCCTTTAACCTTTTAAACCCCTTTTAACTAGTTTTAATCACTAACTTAACCCCGTTAGTTACTACTACTAGTTAACCTTATGACTCGGTTTTGTTTATTTTTTTTAGCTAAACCGATTATTTTTATTAATATTAGTTTAAATTCAACACCTTTATTTAAATTTCACTTGGTTATACCTTAATAATCGGTTTTTATCTATTTTACCAGAAACGGGTCATTACAGTGGTTGTACATATAGGTTAATTATATACTAATTGTGTATAGAGGCCATTTTTGTCAAGATTTCGGGTAGGTGATGATGGAAGCATATCGTAAATGTATGAATAGTTATATAACTACTTTGTGTCTTGCGTATCTGCGTTCGATTCGGCTCCAGAACATATGTATAAAGATATGACATACACTATCTTTTGCTTAATAAATATGGCATACACCCTTAGTTAATAAAGGGTTGATTTGTATAGAAATGGGTGATACAAGTAAAGCTTATGTGGTTCTACATATAGTAATGCATACTTTGTTTCAAATTGCAAGATGCGTTTGGTCTCAAAATCTGTTGCGTGATGCACAATGCGAGTGCATCAAGTATGCGATGCTTTGGTTATTAAAAAAATACTAAAAAATTAGTTATGATACTATTTTAACTTGTCAACTTATAAGCACTAAAAAAATAAGAAATTAAAACAGATGAATACAAAAGAAAGCCTTATGTACCACCAAAGAAGCTTTGTGTACCATCAAAATAAACCTAACTATAAATGTACGAGACATCTATGCATAAGATATTAAATAAATAAAAAAAGATTTAGTATTGTGAATAAAAAAGATTTACTTAAAGGTCAGGTGTTTTAAAGTCCTGCAAATTAGGGTTTTTTAGAAGCGTGAATTTCATCTTCTTCTACACAACCAACTGCAGCCATCTCAGAAACGTGAACTTCATCTTCTCGACTACCGACTGCATCTCCTTCAGGCTTCATCAGCATCTCCTTCATCCCAGGTGATTTCTAACTTTATCTCTCATCTCCCCCAACCTTGTCTTTCCCTTTTGCATCCCTCATTCGACACAATTTGGGAATTTAGGTGCAATAGGACTGCATCTTGTAAAGGCATCGCAACAAAGGTTGTGTTGTGAAAGGGATACCACATCAACGCAATATCGCAACATGCGCGCAATGTAAAACCAAGAATGCATACATGATCTTTTGCCCCAGCACCTTGGTTTTTGGTACCTAAATGCCTATAAGAAACCTCCAAGTAAGTTGTGTAGTGGTTAAAGCCGAGGAAAGACAACTTATAGATCTCAAGTTCAATCTTCACTTAGAACAATTTTCCTTGGAGGCTGCCGACCCGGTTGCTTGTGGCCGCACTTTACTTGTTCCTCTCGGTTAGTCGGGTACTGGGGAGAACCTGTGGGTTTATAACGTAAGTGGGTTATCACGGTTATCAAGAAATGCCTTGTATAAAATCAAATATATGACTCAAATACTTGGGAATATTTTCATGTATTCTATGTTTTTCTAACTTTTATCCTTATAACTAGTGTTACGAACCCGCGCGTTGCAGCGGGAAATTTCTTTGTTACCATGGGGATAGCTACTTTGTAATCAGTAATAATAGAACGTGTTATAAGATCCAGTACAAAATGAAGATGTAGTCGTTTTAGATTCAAAGTCAATTGTGATCAAATAGAAAGGAAATAAATCATAGATCCATGATATCAGTCTTGCTTAACTCGATGTTTATAAATATGTCAAAATTTCTAACTGAAAAAATAAGACCATCAACTGCAAAAACTTCATGCAAGAATGAAAGTCCATTGTGAATATTTGTGTAAACATTCTTATGCATGAACTTTTCTTTCAATTCTAACTCTAACAAAGGTATGAGAATGATGGACTATTTGACGATAGCTACCAGACTTGTTCATATCATAACCAGAATTTTAGGTTATTGAACAAAATCCTAATGATCAAGATTGAAGTTCTAATTTCATATATATGATCAACAACAAACATTTCAAAAACTGATTTGCAAGGTAAAATCAACACGCCACGATTATGAATTTAGGCATTACTCGTTTGGTGCCTTTCTTTTTTAAAAGTGACGTGCATAGATGAAAGCATCCTGGACTAATTGCTGCAGTTAAATCTATTAGTCCTGCTGTAAAATTCAAGACATTAAATAAAATCCAGAAAACCCATACACAAACAAAAGAAATATCACCCCAAAAACAATAAAAGTTGATTAACAATTCAATCACATCTTCTTTATTTAATTTTAACGCTAAAATTGCATCTAACCACCTTGAAAAATTGAAGTGTCTACTGGGTATGTTTATAATCTATCATCCATTAGAATCAAATCCTCTAGAAGTGTCTTGAAAATTCAATATTTGCCACTGATGCCACCAGAATACGAACACATGAATTTGTTCTTCCATGTTTGAGCAGGGGCATATTTTTTTTATTTAGTTTTACTATTTTTGTTTGGGTAAATGCCTTGACTGGAGTATAAGAAATTTTTGACTTGACTTCTTCGATTAAACATGAAAGTGTGAAGGTATATGAATCAGACAATCTACATAAGAAATTCAAATAAAAAAGATCAAAAAGAAGCAAAGCAAAACACACTGTGCTATAAAACTAATCGACTGAACAAAGGGAAAGTTTAGTAACTCACTTTTAACATCCACATAAAACTCTAAAGGAATTGCCATAAATCTAACCAAGAAAAGAAAACCTAGAACAAAGCATACGGAATGAACAACCGAAATCACATCATTCTAAGAAAACCTAACAAATATAACTTGTGATAGTAGATGGCCAAATCACACCATTCAGTATGTGGATCAAAAATAAAAAACCTACCACATCCGTTAAATCATAGTGAGAAATCCAAATCGTATTTCTAGGTTTCTACATGTTGATAATAATCGAATCATCCTTGCCATTGCTTCTATTGCCCTTCATCGAAATCAATTGGTCGTATCTGTTGTGGTGGCCAGAATCATGCCGGAAGCCGCCTGATGCTAGTCGAACCTACCACCCCTCTTTCGTTTTCTCGCGACATCCCTTCACCTTGATCCTTTGTTGGGTTTTAATACACACCAGTGAAAAAGAGAAGAAAAACCTAATCATGGTTCCCACCACACGTATGAAGATGAGGAGACCAGAGAAATCAAGATGAAGCGTTCGTGATGGTCGCCGGTGGTGATTGTGCGAACATCACTGAAAGTGTGAAAAAAATGGAGGTGATGATGAGAAGAGTGGGTGAAATGCAAGCTTGAAGGAGTTGTACCGTATGCATATTAACATGTAAAAAAGGAACAGTGAATTTGCCTCACATATAATCTTTAGTTTTTAATATGTATATTAATGTTATGTTGCATCATCACTTTTGATGAATATTTTATTTTGTATCTGATTCTAAACAAAAATTTTAGTTAGGTTAAAACTATCTTGTATGATTTAATGGCACCTAACATTTGGAGGTCGGTGGTTATGTAGGTGAAGACACAAAGTGCCCGCTACTGTGATGTCTTTTGTTTGTATTGATGTTGAACTTTTAGTAAAATTATGGCATTTTTATTTCAAATTATTAAAATCTAAATATTGGATTAATGTTTTTGGTGTGCACTCTTGTGATTTTTAGCTTGTAAAATAAACTTACTTTTCTAAAAGGAAGAAGAATTTGGATAATGTTTAAGCAAATGTGTACTGTGTTTATATTTGAATTGTTTTGATGACTTTGTTATTACTACATGTTATATGGATGTGCATTACTATGTGAACGTTGTTAGGTTGATAAAACGGGGAGCCTACTCGCGTTTCACGAAATAAAATATGTAATACTTATTTGTTACATATACCTGGTAACATATATCTAACATTATTTGTTACATATATGTAATACTTATTATTGCATGTATGTAACTATTTGTTAAAAATAAAATATGTACATCATTAGCCATACATGTACGTGAAAGCACATACGCAATTATATACCTTATTACATATATATGAATAAAAGCTATTAAAAAGACAAAAGCCACACAAATTTGTAATTTGATTTCTTTATAAACACGAATTCGTGTATGTGTGAATGGAGAACAACACAAAATCACCTCTTTTTATCTCTAAAGATGCCGCTATCTCCATTGATTTCCTTCAAAATCCAAATGATCAATTGACCAACCTTATGGTCCACACTTGTGCATTCTACATTAACAATATACATAAAATCATTGTAATTTGAAATAAAATTGCATCGTAAGATAAGATGCTTGATATCAAAGAGTGAAGAAATTTGCGGGATAGGTGCTCGAAGCTCGTAAAAAGTTATAGTTTGTTTGTTGAAACTCATAAAAAATATTGATCCAAAATAGATGTAAGTTGATTCGATTGTCATGAAAGATTGACATGGTGCATGTATTTTTCAAGCCAGTGTTTGACTAAAATTTAAACGAGATTATAAGCTTCAGATTGGTCTATGAATAAATCACAGAGACATATTGCTAAGATCATCTGATTTAAAATTAAACAATATAATTTCCTAAAATAGTGGGATGCCATTTTACTAAAATATCCTTTTAATAATAAAAATAAATATTTATTAGAAATTATATGATTGGTAGGTATTAGTTTTATGAAAAATGAGGAGTTTTCATTTGAACCATTCCCTTAGGATTTTGGTGAAGAGAAGCTATCAGAAATAACTAAAAACCTGAGATCAAATGACTAAGTTATTTTTGTATCATGTTGGAGATGAATGAAGTATTTTATGGAATTATGATATTTACCATTGAACTTTTGTTACTTGATAGGTTTAGGAAGGTTGTGTCTTTGGGTTCTTCTCCCCACCGCCTTCATCCGAGAACAAGTTTTGCTCTGGTCGAGTGAGGAGGAGGCCTTTGAACGATATGTATGGTTCATTTGAAGCGATATATGTTCTTCCGACCTCTGTCAAGTTATAGCTTCTTCATTTGAGGTAGATCTTCTATGGAATTGAATTAGCATTATCTGGATGCATTTGTTAGGAAATTTAGCATGATTTGGATTAATTGTTTGGATAGTCTAGAGTCTGCAATTTGCGATTCAAAGTCAAATGAATGCGTGTTAAAACTCAAATTACATGTTATAATCATGTCTTAGGTTTGGTGTGTCTAGCTTTAAATGTTTGTTGTATTTACGTAAGTTTTAGGAAAGAGAAGGGTTTATTGTATAAAGATAAGAAGATTAAGTTTGTTGATAGAAAGGTAACGAACTTCAAGGGCTATTATGTATTTTCTTCTTGGGATAAAGACGAATATCAGAGAGGGTTTTAACAAGAAGTCATTGACTCACAGTTCATTCTTCATATTCTTTGTTTCTCTGCATATCTTAGGGTTTCTTTGGTGTATTCAGATTCTTGATGAATAAAGTCTTTCATAATGAGCCTGTGTTCATTGCTTAGAGTTTTGTATTTCTTTGTATTAGGTTGTCTTAGAGTTTATTGTGTAGATTCACATGAATCTGTAAGTTGTTTATATATCTGATATATTTTTTTTGGCAATGTGGCTTAAAAAAATTCTTTGTTTCCAAATAGAGACAAGGAAGATGGTAGTTTGATATTTAATGTTCTTATGTTGCACCTTATCCTTTTTTTCATGTTTTCCATTTTGGTTTCTGTCAAATGGTCACTTTTTATCTTCAAATCAAGAGACATGTTCCTCAAAGAATTCTTTAGAGAAATATTCAGGTTATATGTTGAAAATATGATATATTTATCCTCTTATTCAATTTTATAATTTTATATGTTTATTGTTTTGATGTATTTTCTGGTTTATATTTCATGATAATTGATGAGCTAGAATTGGGTTGCTAAGCTAGAGCTATGGGCTTAGTTGCTGATTTAGGCTTAAATAATAGATGGGCATAACCATGGATTAGTGAAGAATTTATATTAGATTGAAGGGAGATTATGATAGATGACATGAATCTTTCTCTTCACGTTAATAAAAAATAAGGGTTTCTTAGGAGTTTTCTTCCATCTTCAAGTATACACAGATTCAAAACCAGAGTTATGATCTTCATCTTGTATCTTCTAAATTTTAGAAAACAACAATTACTGCATAATGAAGACCAAAAATGAAAGAAGAAAACAAAGAATAGATCTTGAATTACAAAGTGTAAAAGTGAATAAAAGCCATTAAGATTCCAAACTAAAAATGATCTCAAACATTCGGTCATTCATGCAAAAATAAAGCAAAAACTACAAGAAAATTAGTGTTCTTTGTATATAAGCCAAAGAACACTTTCCAGCCAAGGAAAAATTATAGCTCTCGTATTAAAACTCATTTCAAATTTTGAGTGCATCATCAACATATATTTCGACCAGTAACACATCAATAACAACCAATTTCACAAAATACCTAAACAAAACAACACAAAATACCTAAACAAATCAACACTAATTTTACAAAATACCCAAACAAAACAACATTAATTTCACAAAAAACCTAAACAAATCAATAGTTCAATACTAATTTCACAAAATTAGATACTTGTTTTTTTGGTCTCGTCGCAGGAGAAGCCGAAGAAGCAGGGAGGGGCGGAGCGCAGATCGATCGGAAGGTTGGGCGCCTGGGCTGACTGAAGCGTGAAGCTGAATAGGGGGCAGGGGTTTGGGGGAAAATGAAAATGAACGTGGTTTTGAAAAAAAAAATAACCCTAAATCTCTAAATTTTAACCCTTTTCTATTTTTTAAAAACTTAAAAAAAATTTGGAAAAAAAAAAGACACGGGATTCGAACATGTGATCTACGGGATGAGATCTGGATTCCTTACCATAGACTACTTGTAGTTATATACATGGGATTCACCTTCAGTGCCGGCCTAATGGGCTTGGAGACTAGACTCTCCCCATTTTTAAATTAGCATTTGGGTTCATAACGTGGGCTTAATGATGGGCTTGTGGAGAAGGCGAGAAGCTTACATTGTAATGGGGGAAAAGTATTTACATTCTAGCGGAGTAGCGGCGGGCGTATAACAAAAGAGAAGCAGGAGAAACCGAGATTAGGGTTTCAAATTTCAAGTTGAAGTTGAGAAGACGATTCGTAGGCGCTAGGATCGGGATAATCGGTGGGAGACGAAAGGATGTCTGACGTTTGCTACCGACAACACAAAGCGACTACCGACTGCCATTAGCCGGAGTCGGACTGCCGGAGGGCGGAGTACCGAATTCGGACTCGGTTTCCTCTTATAATTCCCGTATCTAAGTCTCTTTCAGGTGAGTAGTATTGCCTCTTTGATCCTCGTATCCTTTAAACAGCTTGATTGCATTTGAACAGCTTAGTGTATTTGCTGTTAGTTTGATTTTTTTTTTTATTGATTATTAGTTTGATTTGCTTAGTTTAATTTGATCAGGTTAGCATTTTGAATAGCTTAATTTGATTATTTGTTAATTTGAACAGCTTAGTGCATTGTGCTGTTAGTTTGATTTTTTTGTTACTTATTTGTTTGATTAAGTTAGTTTGAATAGGTTATTAGTTTAATTTGAATAGGTTTGTATTTTGAATTGTTTGATTAAATGTCGAATCAAAATAGAAAATATGAATCAGGTTGTTCAAAAAGGAAGAAAAAAAATTAAAGTAGATACTAAAGTTGAAAAAAAGAGAGGATCTTTTCTAAAATATGCAACAATCACAAAAAAATAATACTAATAATGCGAGAAAAATAAATATATACTAAAGTTGAAAAAAAGAGAGGATCTTTTCTAAAATATGCAACAATCACAAAAAATAATACTAATAATGCGAGAAAAATAAATATTTTTAAAAGTTTATGAATGTAAAAAATATATAAATAAAGAAAAGTTTTTTTTAACTCTTATAGACTTTTAGTTTATCGTTGCCGGTCTCAAACCCGGATAAATGAGGAGGGTTTTAACATGGAATATTAGATGTGAGAGAAGGGCCCCAGATTTTGATTCCGCATAGAGCCCCTGAAATCCTTGAGACGACCCTGTTCACCTTCAAAATACTAATGGGTTCACCATATTGTTTAACTCTTTAGAATTTTTTTTTTCCTACTAACGTTTTGAATCGCGGTGGGTTCCGGTGAAACCGTATACACCAACGTAGATCCGCCCCTGTACGTTGGCATTCAGAGTAACCACACCCTTACTTTAATGTGGGCCCAAAGTAATAGGATGTAGTTATTCGATAACGCAATAAATATGTGTTAACAAAGGAACCACACCCTTACTTACAATTGTTCCCTCCCGCCCACAGCACGTCACTAGTTAGGTTGCATGCGGAGTGCGTTTTACGTATAACCTCCGGCCCACGCTACCAGCCATGTATGAGAATTTCACGCGTACAATTTGCAAATTATACGTATACTAATGACCTAAAAGTTCGTCACATAGTATCTCTTTAAGTGTCAAAGTTTAAACATACTACGCTCAAAAATTCATTTAAAAATTTAAAAACAAGCTAAATGTATTAACCTAGATTTTTGATTGGCTGTGTAACAACGTATAACTTTTTAGTAAAATTCAACAGTGTTTCTGCTTAATCTAACCTTATGACTATATGTAAGAATGATTCCTGATACGTTTATTTTTCTGATCATAAAATAGATCATAAGTTCAACATAAAATTTGTATATATGGGATCGGATATTAACCCTAACACTATAAGTTAATACTATACAAAAATTTAAATTTGTATGTTAAACTAAAAGATTGATTTATATATACCTAGTCGCGTACCGAAAGTCTTAATAATGAAGAAATTTGACCTGACTTTATTCGTCTAATATCCTTTCAAAATTCATTTTGAAATATTTATTAAAGTATGTTAACCGCCTTTATATTTGCGCCTTCTAAATATGTTCAATTATTTTGGAGAATAACTTAGCCTACACGCACGTACATTCTTCACATAACTTTTTTTTATAATTATTATTATTATATTATTATAATTAATTTAACTCAAATTTTATTTTTCAGTTATAATTTTAAAATATCAAGCTTTGTAAAATTATAAATATATGAGTAGGACCTACTCATTTTTTTATACGTTTTAACTTAAGTCTCGTCATAAACGGATCAAGATCAATTATAATATAATTCACCACTACCACCACAACTACTTTGAACGATCATACCTAACGATTATTTAGACCCAAATTATTTCGAATAATTATTTCATTCTATCCACTTTTTTAAACAAATGCAAAAATTTTTGAATGATCATCCATAATAATAAATTCTCGAATAATTATATTTTATAAACTAAACTCTTTTATTTATTAAACGAGACCTTATAATTCAAATGATGCTTTTATTATTATTTTTTTGAGTAATAATATTTTAATTATAAACGAGGGTATTTTATTTATATCCACAAAACAGAATGTTATATATTGTGTCTTGATTTGTTCAGAAAAACACAAAATTAAGCAGGAAACACCAAAAAATAATGACATGTACAAAAAACAGAATAAACTAAAAACACAAATTTTTTCTATAACAACATTATACTCATTTTGAAGATATAAATATACTCATTTTTTGGGTATATTTTTATTTCAAAAAATAGTGTTTTATGTAAAAGTTATGAACATTTAAAGAAGATGGAGAAACTTAATAAAAAGTGAACAAAAATAGTTATTAGCAAAATATCCTTCAAAACTTGATTTAGTTATAGTCGTTGCTTAACGATATAATGGTTCATGATCCTTCTTACTCTTCATGATAAAAATATATTTAATTTAACATAACATTCGCTTTGCACAAGGGCATTATTTTTTTACACCGTAAAAACATTACATTCTGGTGTAGCTATTTTTTTCCTCTTTCACGAATTTGTCGAATATCGACATAAAGGACTGTAATCAAGCCGGCTCGAAAAATTTTTCGAGCCAAAAATTCACCCTCGACCTCGTGAAAAACTCGAGCCACGAGCCAGCATGGTTTTTTCCTTCCTCTAGTTTACATACATGTATATAGGAATGTTCAAATAAGAACCAATTATACTTAACCACTAAAATAACCATTTCTACGCACAAGTTTGAAGGACATGGCCGTTTGGTAGTGTTTGAACGATTAAATGCTGAATGGTTAAGATGTTTGAATGATTAAGAGTGTTTGAATGATTAAGTGTTGAACCATTTAAGAGCGTTTGGTTAAAGATCTGAATGAAAAAAAAAATTATCATTTTAATTGAAAAAACCCTAAAAAATGAAAATAAATCCTCCCATTTCCCCGTTCGCTCCTCCTCCCGTTCGCTCCAATCTAACAGTTAAAATGTAGAGAAAAATTACCTATAACGTGTAGAAAGAAGATCCAGACACCCTTGGCTCGATTCCAGGCGCGTATGGCTCGATATGTGAGAGAGAGGGTTGAGAGAGTCGTGGTGCGTGTATGGTGGCGGTTTGGGAGGCATATGCTCGATTCAACATATTTATATGAACCTACAAGTGTGGTATAGATAACTACGTGACGTATTAGGTGTAATATGATTATACTCCACTGCCATACTCCACCATGTACGCCACGTAAGGACCTGTACGCCACGTACATATCCTTTTTGAGCAAATTGATGATACTCCACTTTGTACGCCATGTACAGGTCCCTACGTGGCGTGCAGGGAGGAGTATGGATACACTTCACTGTCATACTCCACCCTGTACACCACGTACATACCCTTTTGAGCAAACTGTTGATACTCAACCTTGTACGTCACGTACAGATCCCTACGTGACGTACCGGGTGGAGTATGACAGTGTAGTATAACCATAATCCAACCTGTACGCCAATACGTGGCGTACAATTTTTTGAATTTTTTTATTTTTAAATTTTGAAATGTTAAGATTTTGTATAATAAAAATTGTTATCGATGTTTAAATACATTAACATTTAAAATAAATCAATATAATCTCTTTATGTTCTTACGTGACATATTTATGTGTATTTTTGTATACGTTGTCTGTACATATATTCCCAAAAAGATGTGTTTGGCGTGTGATAGTTTCTTCAAATCCCACTTATTGACGGCATCGGATAATCTCCTTCCAACTTGATGTTGACAAAATGATTGTTGTTAACAAATACGAATGACACGACCTGATGAGGGTTGACGAATTCACTTTCCGGGCTTACTCACAATGGGAAATATGTCTAAAAGCTTTCTATTTTTATAAGGTGAACAATCACACCAAAACTTTGAGCAATCGAAATCCCGGTGTAAGGCATTTGCATCCAATGTTGGAGTGGTGCCGCTTAAACTTGCTGTCAGTTTATGTTGTTATAAATGAAATTATGCATGACCTCTTCTGTATTTTCAAATATCAACCGGCACACATCTCTATGTATATTCATCTCCTTTATTAGTTGTTGTCGAACGTAAAACCACATATTTTCATCAAAACTTAAACCCACGGCAACAGCTCGGAAACCATAGTTGTCTTCGGGCATTACATCTTATGTGTGTGAAATGTAACCGTAAAACAAATATGGGATAAAGCTTTTAAATCTGTTAAAATTCCAGCCACTTTCGTTTTCAACGACCGATTGTAATGAAGCAAACTCTTGTGATAATTGGATAGAGTTATTTTTTGCTTTGGCATTCCCTCTTGAAAATTTGACCGACTACGCTGTAGTGCAGCATGATGATATTTTACTTTGGAATGTGTGTAAGAACTATGTTTGGGTAGATCAATCACGATATGTTGGGAGTCATGTTTCTTTTGTTGCTGCACTTTAGAACTAGGACGCCCACGTACGTTTGTCTACACAACAGGCGGTTTCTTATCACTTTTCTAGAGAAAAGGCATAGCCAATATTTTTTTCATCATACTTTTTTTTCACTTCGATCGTATGTGTCATTATTTGTTGTTTCACAGCTTGTAATCGTTTTTCAACATCATCTTTTTCTTCGTCTAAAAATAATGGACGAGTATTAAGTTTGGTCCAGAAGATATCTACGACAGCAAGTGGAATTTTGTTATCTGAACATAATTGATTATCAAAAGTTTTATCAAACAATGGTAGGGTTATTATAACAAAAGTGAAGGAGGTTTACACTTTTATTTGATTACCTGTGTTTTCGTATTTTGACAAACGACAAGCACATGGCAAGCCACAACTGGTGGTTTTCGTAAACTTTCATTTTATTCATGAAAACTTTATTGCATGTATGAAGGCTGACTCTCCAATCCAAATTCATGGTGGTTTTCGTAATTGTAGAAAGATTCAGCGTAAGGATCCTCATTTAAATCGGGAATCCTATTAGCGTTGTAAGACTGAAAGTTGGGTTGCTCGTTTAAATCAGGCAGCCCTTGCAGTTCCGCATAATAAGATTGAACGGCAGAATCCTGTTCTATCTTCTCGTTTCCAAATGAGAAGTTAACGTCACAAAATGACATTATGTGAATACAATAAACAACCGAATGAATTCAAATCGAAAATGCGGATGAAGAAAAACAAGAATGAATTCGAAACGTTTTTAGGGAATCTTACATTATTTCATAGGTTGTACGAGAGTTCAATTTCAAAATTAGTACACATTTCGTATATATCTATATGTGGCGTATATTGCCATTTTCAGTGCACTCACCAGAATTTAAAACCAATTATTGTCCTGTATACGCCACGTACAGGTCTCTACGTAGCGTACAACTTTTTCAGCATGTCAGTTTGCAGACTGCTCTTCTAATATAATTGTCCTTTATACGTCACATACAGGGCTTTACATGGCGTACAACATCTCATTATTGTGCAGAGATATCAGTACTTGTTGTACACGGTTCTATACGTGGCGTACAGTTCTTTACATGGCGTAGAACATCCAATCATTGTCTAGAATGTCAGTGTTGCATGTTGTTGTACGTGGCGTAGAGTTCTCTACACCACGTATAGAAACCTATATGTGACGTAGGGTAATATACGACACGTATAAGGGTTGTGAAACTATAGAATCAGGTGTGAGATTAACACATCCCTTATTTTATTCTTTAATATGTTAGTTATATTGATTGATTTTCTTAAGATTTTGACATTTTATTTACTTTAAATTTAAATAATTTTATCGGCGCTGTCACTCTTGAAAATGATTAAAAACAAAAAAAAAATGCAAACATCAAATTAGTACAATTATATTCTTCAAAAGAACGTTGATTTATTTAATGAATAGAAGTGAATTTTAAACATGTAATTATGTATTAGAAAAATGAATAAAAAAATATAGAATCATAAGAAATTATTTAAAAAATAAAATAACTGTAATAAGTTTTTTAAAGAAAAAACTAAAAAAGTACGAAAATGTTATCAGATTGGATGAGTAAAAAAATAGAGAGAGTAAATATAATAAATTATTTAAAATAAAGAATAAAAGAAAAGTATCAATTTTGATAATTAGCTTTTAAATCACCCATTTTAATAAATATATATTTCACCTAGACTTCTTTAATTAGCAAATAACTCTTATATTTTTTATAGTATATACTTTAAGAAAATAAAAATCACTATCACTTAAACATGTTATGATAATAGAGAAGATCATTACAACTTATTTCAACAAAATCAAAAGTTAAAAATACAATAATACATTTTTAATAAGAAAAAAAAATAAAAAAGGTTGGGATTCTCTAATCTCAAATAGGGAACATGCAGTCATGCAGACATATTCACGATTGCTTAATTTCAGCCATATGTGCTACTGCTGACTGAAGTGCTCTCGATCACCTTCGCAATCTTGGTCTAGGTATTAATACTTATCGTTTAGGTTGTACATGTGTTCTTCATTTGATTTGGTTTGTAGTTTTGAAATGACCTTTAACAATCATGGTTTGTAGAGACAAGTTCGAAGGATACCAGATGAATGGTCAGCTTAAGATTTATGCCAGGTTTGATTCCGTTGGGGGCGAAGGTTTACCCATTCAATGGGGTTCCCGCATATCAGTGGGGTATGGGTTCTCAACGCAGTTGAAGAAGTCCGATCTTGGACGATTGCCCACAAAATGAATGAAACACGTGAGAATACCATCGTTCAAAAAAAAAAAAACAATAAAGTCCTTTACTAAATCAAATCGTATAAGAAGCACAACCAATATTAGTATGACATGGACTGCCATATGATTTTATGGCAACAAATAAAATCTCAAGTCTTTATAACACCTTAACTACACTTTTTTGGCATCATTATATTCATAACATTTTTACATGGTTTATGTGTCTTATTTAGAAAGTACATGCTAGACATGATAAAACATAAATCAACTGATAAAGAGACATAAAATCTATCACATACATAACAAAGACGCCAAAGATGCCACCAAAGTGCACAAGGAGCCAGTTTTTCCCAAGTGAGCAATAATGGCATAAACAGAAGCGCGATCAAGACCAACGGCCAAAACAATAAGTTCGACCACAGAAGCCAAGCAGTACATCATAATACAGGTAACCGATAAGATGACGATGTGAGGGTGAGTTTGGAAAGGGAATCCTGGTAGGCATTGTGTCTTGATTGCCACTAAAGCAAGAAGAGTGTTGATGATAAAAGTTAGTGAAGAATGAGGCATGATGATACCTGCTTCCCCAAATGCTACTTGAGGGTTAAAACGAGTCCATATTTGGTGTAAAGGCAACACGATACCACCTCTCATAGCTATTGCTGCTGCATTAAGGACGTGACCTATACATTGACACAAAATCAAATAGATGGTGGTGAGGAAGTTGAGAAGTTTGGTTTTGAGGGTAGGTGTGTCAATGACCGGACTATTAATTTCTATGGTGAAGGGAGTCATGTTTATCAATTATCGGGAGATGGATTTTTGGAGGTGTGAGACTCAAATCTAAAGGGCTGGTCTTGTTGTTTGTCATACATCTTAAATTAATTCATGAGACAAATATATTTATAAACTTCTAAAAACTAAAATTATGAGACTTTGGGATGGCAATATGGCACATTGTGGGGTGCAAAATGGGCTAACCATCCAAATTATTTCTTCGAACTTTCCAATTTTTGACTTGTTTTAATAAATTTGATAGTGGCACCATGGGTGGAATTTAATATGAGGCGGGTGATGATCAACATGAAGTGCCGTTATAAAAAAACGAATCAAATAAGAACAATCTTGTGTCCGAATATTTTTATAACAATAGAGAATTTTGCTATATAAAAAACATGTTACAATAAGTTTGTTTTAATATAATATAATTAATATCGATTTATAATTTTTTCCTATACATTTTAGTACTTACACAAGATAGTTAAAATCTTAGACAACAGGGCAAGTAGAAAATAAAATAGAGGCCCAAAAAAAAAAAAAAAAAAAAAAAAAAAACTGACCTACAAAATGTTTTCAAACCCGGGCCCGGCCGGCCGGCCGGACCGGGATTCGGTATCTTCGACGGTCCGGTCATGTGTCGAGAATCGTTTTGGAAGAAACCGGGCGGTTCAACAGGCAGCCGGTGGGCCGACCGTTAAATCGGCGATTCGACCGGGATCCAGTACAAAATCATGATCTATAATCAACACACTCGAAGCAGATGGCGGAGGGCGACGAGACGAAGCAGATCCGGTTGTTGCGGCGGTAGGCGGTGGGGCTAGATAAGTTACGACTGGTTCGGCGGTGGGTGGCGGAGCAAGATCAGAACGCGTCGACTGGTGCGGCGGCGAGCGACGGAGTATGATCAGAACCGAGTGGTGCAGCGACTCTGCGGCGGTGGTGACGGAAACTGCTGCGGCGGTGGGTGACGGAAATTGCTCGGTTAGGGTTTTCACTTTAGGGAGAGAGAGTGCGTGTTTTTGTATTTTTGAAAAAGAAAACTGGAAAAACAGTAAAGGGGTAGATATGAACGTGTAAAGCTATATATCTATCTATTATAATAAATCAAGGTTTATTTGGACACATGGCGCATTCTTAGAGCATCTCCACATTGATTTCCCGCCTCTCTCTCCTATTAAATACACCTAATATTAAATATGATTTTTATACATTTTTTAAAATTAAGAAAAAAAAATTAATACACTGAAAATTTATTAATATTAAATAAACACATTTTAAAAAAGCAATTAATTATAAAATATACAATTTATAAAAACAATATTTTAAAACAAAATGTTTAAAGAAACATATATTGAAAAAAATAGTGTTTAAAAAATAGTATAATTCTTTTTATTAATGATCAACACGTGTAATACACGGGGTAATACCCTAGTAAATATATATATTTATGTTTAATACATGCGGTTCACTTCAGTGTTCAGAAGTTCAACAAAAAACAATTATATATGAATATATAAATATGATTATATGTAATATATATATATATATATTTAATACAAATATATCATATATATTATAAATATATTATATAATATTTATAATATCATATGGTTTTTAAATCCGGTTCGACCGGTCCAACCGGTCCGACCGCTGACCGGTAAAGAAACCGGTTCAACGTCCGGTTCGGTTTTAAAACATTGGCTACAATCGTCTTGCACAGCTGTTGGTTGTTAGCTGCACCAGCCACCATGAGTTCTTTTTCACTCCTATTTTAATATGCAAAAATGAACCAATGATTAAATTCTGGTTAATATGGTAGATCCATCTGGGAAGTAAATATTAGTCTACTATTACCCGCACTCACTGGCATACAAACAAAGACCAAAAGCAATTTTCGAGTTGGATCTGTTCTAATTTATCCTAAAGCAATCAAATTAGAGAATTCTTCAAGGACAAAGAAAATAAAGAACAAATCTAGTCAACACCGGTTCTATATTGTTTTTTAAAAAACCATGGAACCGTAAAAACTAAATTGTGAAACCATCAATACCGGTTGGTTTAGTTTCCTCAACTTACGTGGTAGGTTTTGTTTGTCATTTTTTGAAACCGCAGTTAGTGGTTTGGTTCAAAATTTTTTGCAAAACTATATATATATATATATAGAGAGAGAGAGAGGAGATGAATCTAATACAAAGGGGGTTTAACGTGAGAAAGATAGGAAGCATTTCTAGCCCTTGATCAAATTAATCAACGGTTAGGATTCAGTGGTCCCCGTTTTTCTTTAAAAACTTGTGTGAATCAAAGCTTCAAGGGCAAAAAAGCAATAGCCTACATTTGTTGGCTTTTTTTGTGGGTAATTAAGTTCCACCATTTTGTATAAATCGAATAAGTTTTAAATTGTTAATCGTTTTTTTTTTAAATTACACCATAAAATAGAGAATTCTATTATCTTTAATTTGAGTATAATATTGCTACCGTTTTCGTTCGTTTTTTTACGTGGTCCGTGATTATCAGCTGGTCCGTGATTTTTACATTTGTTACGTGATAATTGGTCCGTGAATATTCAGTTTGCCCTTAATTATTTTGAATTTTATACGTGGTCCGTGATATGTTACATTTGGTTCGTGATTAGTAGTCCGTGATTATTCAGTTGGTCCATGATTATGCCTGTTAAACAATGGTCCGTGATTTTATATAACATGGTCCGTGATTTTACACGGACCATGTTACCCCTTACCCATATTACACGTGGCGTATTCTGGTGACTTCCTACGCTTCTCAAGTAATTTCCTTTGTAAATAACCGACCCATATATATAGATAAACATATTTTTAAACAATAGTTTTTTATACCAATTCGTTAAAATCGATTATCGTGAAAATTAGACTGGTAAGTGACTGGTCGTTGGATCCAAGATATGGTAGAGAAATCATCATTGTGTCATCGAATATCATGAAAAAAAGTTGTATAGAAAAGTGGTCATGGTTTGTTGGAAATTATCGGACCATATTTACGTGAAGGTGAATATGGAAGGACTATTCTTGACATGGAGGTTAAAGTATAGTTTAAATGTGTTAATTATCTTGTTTCTTTAATGTGATAGATTAGAGAATATGAGTGGATAATTATGAGAGAAATCCGAGAGTTACTTGATCAATTTTGTATTAGTTAAATGTGTTTAAATACCGTGAAGGGTATAGGGTTTCCATGTAAGTTTTGTGAAGTTTCTTACTAACAAAGCTTTGATTGGGTGTTGAATCAATTACGTGGTTTTGTGTTTTTCGTTTTGTTGGTACCAATTCAAACTTGTATTGGTATCAGAGCCAGCATCAACAAAATGAACAACTCCATAAAACTGAATCAAGAAGATCGCAGGTTGGAGGTGATCTAGCCATCACAGATTGTCTTGCGATCTTGAAGCTACAAAACCAAACCATAAGAACAAGTTGGAAACAACTTCTTAGTTGTTGATTGTCTTGTTCGGTTTGACTATGTGTAGTTTAACTTGATCAGTAGGAATCTCCAATTAAGTAAAAGAACCGAGGCGAACCATCAGAAAGAGTGATCATGACCGGGAGCAGCGACTCGGTCTCCGGGGGAGGAACGGTTTCTGGTGGAGGCTCGGCACAATGGGAGAAACCGAATCTAAATTCAACATCATTACAATGTCCTATCTTAAACTCAAATAACTACACAATCTGGTCGATCAAGATTCGTGCAATATTCAACGTGCATGGCATATGGCAAGCCATAGAGCCCAGCACTGAAGTGGATGAGAAAAGAAACAACATGGCAGTAGCCTTGCTTTTCCAATCATTACCGGAAGATTTGATATTGCAAGTGGGAAACCTGACGACGGCTAAAGAGATATGGGATGCTGTTAAGGTTCGACACCTTGGTGCCGATCTTGTACGCGAAGCGAGATTTCAAACGCTCATGAACGAGTTTGAAGATCCAGAATAGAGGAATCAAGGATAGTGAAGAAATTCCTAAACGGACTGCCGATGAGATTCATTCATATGGTTGCGTCAATCAAGCAACTCATTGATCTTAAAACTATACCATTCGATGACGTGGTTGGGCGAATGAAAGCTTATGAGGAACGAATAAAGGAAGAAAAACCGCACGATACTCAGGCAAAACTCATGTTCAGCAGCTCCAACTACAGCCAAAGCTCAAGTCAGAACCCACGAGATCTTGGCAGAGGAAGAGGAAGAGGCTCCACCCGTGGGCGCTATTGGTTCAAGCCCCAAATCACACACAAACAAATACTTACAAACAAGAATTTTCTGTAATAAAACTCACTCACACTTTCATTCATACTCATACTTACATATATAAAAAAATAAACACTAACCCATGTTTTGACCCACTACTCCTACAACCTAAACCCACTACTTAGATTCTTTCAATATTAAAAACTACCCATAATCTAATTAAACATATGACTAATTAATAAGCTACCGACCCGTACCCGACTTGACTCGAACCAATGACCCGATCAAGATTAAATCAACAGGCGCGGAATAGGTGGACGCAGTGGCCAAGGCCGAGGGTTGCACGATGATTCCAACGGGAAGGAGCAATACAAACCAAAGGAACGAGACTACTCGAAAATACAGTGCTAAAGGTGCCATAAATTCGACCACTTTGTAGCTGGATGCCCAGATCGCAAGAAAGACAAACAAGCTAATCTAGCTGAATCAAGTGATGTAGACCCGACCTTGTTTATGGTTGGAGCCATTCAATAAATAGTCTATCTCAATGAAGAAAGAATAATTCCAAAGAACTATGAGAACCATACGAGGGATGACGACTTATGGTACTTAGACAACGGGGCGAGCAATCAAACGACGGGAAACCTCTCGTTATTTTTCCAGCTAAATAAGCATGTCGGTGGGAAAATGCGCTTCGGGGTGGATCGAGAGTCGAGATTCATGGAAAAGGATCAATTTTGTTTGAAGGTAAAACAGGGGAGCAAAGGCTAATGACGGATATCTACTATATTCCGAGCCTTCGAAGTAATATCATAAGCCTCGGACGAGCGACTGAGGGCGGGTGTGACATTAGGATGAAGGAAAGTCATCTACTAATGTATGATGCCCAAGAAAGGTTGATAATGAAGGTCTGCAGATCCAAGAACCGTTTGTACTCAATTAAGTTAAAGGTGGTTAAACCCATGCGTCTACAAGCTAGAATTGAGAATGAGAACTGGTTGTGGCATGAGAGACTAGGCCACATTAACTTCGAGTCTATGAAGCGAATGTCCAAAAAAGAGATGGTGCATGGAATGCCAAGAGTGAGTCAAGAAAACCAATTATGTGAATCTTGCTTGGTTGGGAAACACACGAGACAACTGTTCCCTAAAACAGCCTCCTTAGAGCAACACGGGTGTTGGAGTTGGTTCATGGAGATATATGCAGTCCAATCACTGCAAAATCAATAGCAGGCAACATGTATATACTGGTGTTAATTGATGACTACTCACGTTTCATGTGGACATTTCCATTGAAAGAAAAAAACGAAGCGTTTGAAATCTTCAAGAAATTCAAAGTCATGACAGAAGTGGAAACAAAAGAGAAGATCAAGATGTTTCGAACCAATCGAGGTGAAGAATTTACATCTCATGCATTCAATCGATTCTGTGAAAGTGAAGGTATCATCCGAAATCTAACCGACCCGTATACGCCTCAACAAAATTAAATGGGGTTGTTGAGAGACGAAATCGCATGTTGTTAGAAATGACACGGAACATAATGAAAGCAAGGAACGTTCCAAACTACCCTGTGGGGAGAAGCAGTAAGACACTCGACATACATAATCAATAAAATCCCGAAACGAGCACTAAATGAAGAAAAAAACCCCATATGAGATGTTAAAAGGAAATAAACCAAACTTACGATTTCTCAAATTTTTCGGATGTGTGGCATACTCCAAAATCCTCGGCGAAAACATAAAGAAACTGGACGATCGGTCTACTCGCCTGGTGTACTTGGGGAGTGAACAAGGATCGGGAGCCTACAGGCTGTATAACCCGTTGACTCAAAGGATTATTGTGAGTAGTGTAACATCAGTGCCGGAAACGTCACCGGAACAGTGATCTCAACAGTAACATGAACAGTAATCAGGTACAAACTATACGTATTTCATTGTATGTCATGTTCATATCATATATCGTTATCATTTCGTGTTATCAAACAGCAAATTCAGAATCATTTCAGAGAAACAGAATTCAGAACTATGGTTCATCAGTCAGATAATTATCTGGCATTACAGAACCATCATGTGATTATGTGTTTGGATTTTATTACGTATAAACGTATGAGAGGCTTTACAGAACAAAACAACATGGATGTCGTTACGTGAATGCTAAATCGAGGGATTATTCGTATAGATGACGATCTGTACGAATATATCTGAAAGTTTAACGTTCTGAATGATATCCGATAATTAGAAAACCATATTGAAAAGTATAGTTATCGCCGCGTTCGTACGGGTGACGATTTGAACGAATACGCGCGACGACCGTACGATTCGATTTTAAACAATAAATTAAATATTTCTGAAAATTTTAAATAAACAAAAGATATTTAGTTAATTTACTAGGAATAACCACCTAAAATAATTTTATAAATCTTATTTTAAAAACCGAGTCGTTTCGTTATGAAAATGACTAAAATCCGATGTTTTACGCGAAACCGAGCGGAACCGAACGAACCAGGACATAATCGGGTATTTCACCATCATTTATGAGGGCATTTAATTCCCCCACCATCCCCACCTACCAGATTTCTATCCCAAAATTCGTTCTACTCTCTCTCTCTTCTTTCTCTCTCTAGAAACCCACCACCATAGCTTCACCATTTCTCTACAAAATTGAACGTTTTTGGTGTCAAAACAACCACCACGACTCGTAGATCATAGAAGTACAAAGGATCCAAGCTTTTATCCAACCGATTTGAGGTAAAAATCGATTTTAAGTTCGGTTTTGGGGTTTTGAAAACCCTAGTTTGAACCCACTTAGAAACCGGTCAAAACTCTCAAAAATCTTAGGGAAATTACACCCACACCACCTTAGAACAATGTAGGATCAATGGATGAGGTTTGGGCTAGTGATTAAGTCGAAAATCGGGGGGGCTGCAACTCGCAAGGCCGCACGGCCGAGTGGCCAACCACCGAATGAAACCCTCATTCGCCGAATGTCTCTAGACCAGCTAGCCAGCTCTCCTTCACCTGAATAGGACCCTTCGTTCAGCCCTCTCATTCGATCGACCAGTCTCCTCATTCGTCGGGGTGAGCCTCATTCTGTCGGCCAAGTGTTTCGGCCCAAGAGCCATTCGATCGGGTGTTGTTCTTCAGTCGAACCACCACCAAGTATGGCCACCCTATTCGGTCAAGGGAGTCATTCGATCGGCCTAAAGACTGATTCGGTCGGTCCATCGAATAGTATACATGGGGTGGGTGTGTATGCATGGGAAATCCTTGGGTGTTTGCATGCATTTCGTGTGTGTGCATGGGAACCACCTTAGGGTTTTCATATACATGGTATCAAATAAGAGGAAACTAGGGGTAATCATAAAAGAAGAACAAGATTAAGGGTGATAGGGTTTAACTATGGTGCAATATTCTAAGGTTTTGACAGACGAGGGTTTCCTTAAATTATACAACAATTGAATGGATTGGGTTTGTAATAACAAGGATTATTCTAAACATTTTTATCGATCAAGATAGATGGTAAACATCAATGGGATTTAACATTTTGGGGAATTGTCACAACACGGATCTAAGGTATTGAGTGTGCTTTAGTTAGTTACACTTAAACCTTAGGAAAAAAATCTATAATGATATGGAACTAACCAAGATGATTTACATAAATTATCTGGGCCAGTCAATCAAGGAGTTAATCAAGAGGCATTGAGCCACCAAAGGCTACAAATGGACCTAATGTTGACCCAATGGGCTTGACCCAAGCTCATCATGTGTAATTTCATTTCTCTTAAAATTCATTATACTTTAATAAAAGAAAACGATTATTAAACTTTTTTAAATTAAAATAAAAAATTTGGACTTGATGTGTAAAGAGAATTAAATTAGAAACGTTTTAATTAAAGAATCATTATGAGTAATCGTGGGGTACGGGTTAGTTATGGGTAATACGATTAGACTAGTTAGATGAAATCTTAGAAACAAATTAGTGCCTAGGACACTTAGTTGCACACCGAGACCAAACTCTAGATACGACGACTACTATAAATACTTATCGTATTCGAATTTTCTTAAAACAACTCAGGAACCAAAGAAACATAGTCTACAACAACGAGCGCCCATTTTTGTGGTAATTCAATACAGAGCAACACAGGTGAGTTCATTGCCCCTTTTCTAAACATTTTTGTTTTCAAACGCGGGGATGAGAAGCATGCGTAAACCTTTTTACTTAAATTGTTATACGTAAATGATTTTACTTATTATATGTTTTATATATGCCTGTTTATTCTCCTAGAATCCTGTCTAGGTAATTGCTATGCAGAATTAATTAACAAGTTAGTAAATTACTCTTATGAGTAATACCTAAATTCTAAACTCTAAACTCTAAACAAACCCTTAGTCCATCGAGTTCAAAATCAAGAATCTAAATTCAATTTGAAATCAAAAGAACTAAAGCTAAAGATCAGATGCAATGAAAATCTAATCCAGTGTGTGATCAGTAACTAAGGATCCTACTCAAGAATCTATAATCATTGTAGAATCATGAGAATCAAAATATCAGAATTAAGAGAATCATGGGAATCATAACCGTGTGTGAATCATTGAAATAATGAAATCATTAAGATGTAATGAAATCATTAATTGCTTAAATTAAGGTGGATGTCAGTTGTTTGTAAATCAAAACCACGTGTAACACACGGAAAGTCCCGTCACAGTAGTAGAATCTTGTAGTCAAGCTACATGGGCATAACTTAAACTATCAAACGAAATCAAGAGAATCAAAGACGATCAAGAATCAAAGGATATCCTTAAAGTCTCAGCATGTACAGTAGGCCAATGGATCAAGTTGATATGGGCATCATGAAAGTCCCAACGCATACAGGTAGACTCCTTGTGGGTCATGCCTGATATGGGCCACGTGTGAGAGGGTACAACTTGGACAACCACTAACAACTAGGTCTAATTGATTGAGTCAAATAAGGCCCAATCATCATGTCTTAGTTGTATTTAAATGCTTATTATTAATTTAATTAAACATTTAATATTATATTTCTACAAGTGCCTTGGGGTAATCATGGATACATGACGAACTCAAGAAATCAGAGTTGATTCAATTTGTGGAAATCAAATCTAAGATGAAGGTGAATGGAGTGAAACGCTTAATTATCATTAACAACAATATGCTAAGCGTCCGGTATGTGGTGGGACGGTGGCTGGGGCTTGTCCCCTACATATGCCCTATATATAAGCATACTTGATTGGATAGCATAGGTGGTCGTTGATAAGGTTAAGGTTGTCATTTCGGGGGATCAATGTAAACATTTTCAGAGTAATCAAATGCTATGAATCAAGGTTGTGGGATGAAATGCTTAATAATCAACAGGAACAATATATCATGTGATTTAGTATGTGGTGGGACGGTGGCTGGGCGGGCGGTAAGTTCGACCCTACATATGCCCTATATATAAGCATACTAAATCGGATGGTATAGGTGGTTAATGGTGAGGTTAATGTTGTCAGTCAAAGGTTATTAAAATTCATTTTTATAAAACTACAGGAACTCATCAACTATGTGTTGACTTGATCTTTTGCATGACTTCTCAGGTGATGAACAGGTCAACTAAGGAGTTATTACTTTTGGACTAGGATGTCAGATAGAGGACCTAGTGCTTTTGGACCTGCATATTTTTGAAACATCATTTTACAGATTTATTTTGTATATCTTGTGCAGATACAAGATAGAAGAATTATGATGTTGATAGTAGATTTACATTGTTAAATTATGAACTAAACTGATGTAATTTAACTTTGTAATTCTATTTTCATTTAGCAGTTTCTCATTTATATATCATGTGCAATGTAAACAATCTGATCATTTCGATTATCACTTACGATATCGCGCCCAGGAACCTTCCGCCCGGCGGGACACACGATCCGGCCCGCCGGCTAGAGGTGTGACAAGTAGAGACACTGAATTCGATGAGAAGCACGGTTGTAACTGTGAAAGAAACAAAGACGCTGACAATGACAAGGAAAAAGAACCAGGTATGTTTTGGCTGGACTCGAATGGGGTGATCGAAACTGGCAGGGGATCCGTTCAAGTGAATCCTACTCAGGTACGTGAAGATGAGAATGGAGATGAAAGTACAACTTCACTGATAAATGGTGATACTTCTCTGGACCCAACAGATGATTTACAAAGCTCACTAGAACAACTCGGTGATGACATGGCTCACTCATCAAGCAATCAATTAGACTCTAATGATAGAAGCAGTCCTGAAAATGGCAGCTCCAGCTCACCACCCGAGAATGCACTAAGGAGATCCAAAAGAAATATAATAATTCCCCCACGGCTCAAGGAGTATGTTCTAAACTCAAGTGTGATCGATGAAGAATATTTGCTACATGCAAGCGAAGAACCGGCGTGCTTCAATGATACAAAATCAAAACCTAAATGGATGGAAGCCATGCAGCAAGAGATTGATTCGATAAACAAAAACAACACATGGAAATTAACCGAACTACTGGCGGGAGCAAAATCAATTGGATTAAAGTGGGTGTTCAAAATAAAAGGGAACGCAGATGGTTCGTTCAACAAGTACAAAGCAAGACTAGTGGTGAAGGGTTATGTTCAACAACCCGTAGTCGCTTTTGATGAAGCATTTGCACCTGTGGCCCGACTTGAAACGGTCAGGTTGATGCTTTCTCTCGCAGCAAGTGAAGGTTGGGAAATACATCATCTAGATGTGAATTCTGCGTTTTTGCACGGAGTATTAAACGAGGAGGTATACGTCACACAACCGGAAGGTTTTGTTAAACGGGGTCAAGAGCAAAGGGTGTACAAACTATCAAAGGCTTTGTTCGGATTAAGACAAGCTCCAAGAGCTTGGAACACAAAGCTAAACAAAATCATGTTAGATCTAAATTTCAAGAGGTGTGCACACGAACAAGCAGTATATCGAAGATCAATTGGTGTGGACACGGTTCTAATAGGTTTGTACATGGATGACCTAATAGTAACCGGATCCAAACTAGAACACATTCTCGAATTTAAGCATGCAATGTAAAGTAAATTCGAAATGTCAGACTTGGAAAAGCTTGTTTACTATCTTGGAATTGAAGTATCGCAGACTAGAGATGAGATTATAATCAAACAGGAAGCATACACGAAAAAAATTTTAGTCATGGCCAATATGGAACACTGCAATTCGACTAAAACCCCAATGGATCAAAACGTGAAAATGTGTAAGTTTGAAGAAGAAGAAGACTATGAAGCAACAACGTATCGCAAGGTTATAGGAAGTCTTAGATATCTTCTCCAAACAAGACCTGACTTAGCATATTCAGTGGGAGTTGCGAGCTGCTACATGCAAAAACCGAAGAAGTCGCATGCAAGGATGGTGAAGCAAATACTTCGGTACATAAAAGATACATGTGGATATGGTCTGAAATATACTCGTGGAAAGGAGGTGCTAGTGTGCTGCAGGTCGACAACACTTCAGCAATAGCATTGGTTAGAAATCCGGTATTCCACGGACGAAGCAAACATATAAAGTCCCGATATCATTACATTCAGGAGTGTGTTGATAACAAAGATATTGTGGTCGAATATGTTAATGGAAGTGATCAACGGGCTGATGTGTTAACAAAAGCTCTTGGAAGAAACAAATTCGAAGAAATGATCAAGAAGCTCGGAATGAAAGATCTAACTGATATGGGTCCAAAATTACGGGGGTGAATGTTGGAAATTATCGGACCATATTTACGTGAAGGTGAATATGGAAGGATTATTCTTGACGTGGAGGTTAAAGTATAGTTTAAATGGATAATTATGAGAGAAATCCGAGAGTTACTTGTAATTATATATATGTTGTAAAATGTTGTATTTGAATTTGAACTTGTAACATAATGACGTGTTTATACATTGTAATTTGATATTTTAAATATGAAACTTTGAATTAGAAATCATGAGCTTATTGACAGTCTTTGCACAAAACATGCTCCGGCATATTCCGCCACCGGTCAGAGTGTGACACACTCATCTTGAATCGCACCCGTTCAGACCTAGTTACCCAAGCCGCCCATTTTTCCAAGCATAGACATGACGCAACCAGTTAAGCACGATTAAATTTATGGGTGTGCATTCGGTTTTGGGCCCCAACCAAGCCAAAACTTTAATTTTTGATTACTGAATAATGTTAATCAATCGCTTTTTAGTTATCGGTTTCAGTTGATTGGCGTTTACCTTGATTCTGGGTTGCTTTCATTTAAGCTTAAACACATGAAATCATCACACTGATAAGAGAGATCAACATCAACAAAAAGAGATCTTGTAACTTAATACGTAACATACTTCATGAAATTTACATAGAACTTCAATGTGCTTGAAAAATTAATGATATATAAGAAGCTATGTGCAACCAGAGGTGGGCAAAAAACCCAAAACCGAAATGGGAACCGGTCCTATCCGCACCGACAGGTACATGCGGCTACGGTTTTTCTGAGAAATTGTAACCGGAATCGGAATTACCATAATCGGTTCCACCTTTACTCGGCCAAAACGCGATAAAATCCGATCAAAAGCCCGACTTTAACCAGAGCCAGTGCTTGACTTTGTTGACCAAACTGGAACCCAATTATAACCAGATCCGGTTTGGACGCAGAGCTGGTTATAAAAAAACCCAATTCGTGTACTTCAACAGTTTAATAGCCCAAAAAAAACCCTTACGCAATTTTTAATCAGAGTAAATTGCGGTTTAAACTTCTGTGGTTTAAATGTTTTAAATTTTGGCTCAAAATATAATCTTTTATCAATTCAGCTCATGTGGTTTAGGCAACTAACGTTTTTGGCCCCTAACCAAAGGTACAATTTGGGCCAAAACCGTTATAATAGTTAAGTTTGATGGGCCAAAACCGATAGTTGTCTAAACCACAAGGGCTGAATTGATAGAAGATTCTATTTTGATTAAAATAGTTAAAACGCTTAAACCACATTGACTAAAACCGTAATTTACTATTTTAATTAGTTAGTAGTTTATAGACTCATGTATTGATGGGTTGGGTTGAATAAATTGAAATGTTATAAACAACGATTCTCTTGTAAAGATTATGTATTTGATGTCAAAATATTAGAATCAATTCTTGTAATGTTCAAGAATCGTATATTAGATTTCATATGGGCCGTTGGTAAAATAATAAATAATAAACATTTTAAATTATAAATAACAAATAGTAAAGATTAATAATTATTTTAAGGTAAGGTATATTGATGTTTTTTATAATTTATTAAATTTAGTAAATTTTAAAACAAGATTTGTTTTTTATTTAATATAATTATTTAAAATTATTAATATCTAATAAAAGAGAAAGTAGTATTTGATGAGGAAACAAGAAAAAATCAAACTTCGACGAAGACACGGGTAGGTCTGTGTGACACCCCGTAAATTTCAGGTCAGCAACTTATTTATTTGAATGTTTATTTAAATGCATTATGTACACGTGGCACTAGAATTAGATTAATTTAGTGTGACACGTGGCACGACAGTACGAATACTGACACATGACTAGATAATTCGTAGAATTATCGACAAACAGCACACACGTGTCAAAACACACGAACGTTGGTGAACGTCAAGCACACTGTGTAGCACAACACTCGAAACTTCACGAAACCCTCTCACATTGAACTAGGGAGTTCAAACGAGGCCAAACGATGGTTCGAAAGCGTGAAAACGACGAAGAACGGATCAAACCCATGAAAAAGGGCTTATTGGGCTCTTTGGGAGCCCACCGCGGTACGCGGTAGCCCAACAAGCAATCCCACCCGCGATACGCGACATACATCGCGGGGGTTGACTCCCGAAATCCTCCGCGGTACGCGGGGAATCTTTTAAATCCTCTCCGCGGTACGCGACACCGCCCAGTCGACAAAATCTTATAAATCCAAGAACCATGATGCCTACACTACTTGTCCTCATCATTTCTTCGGCTATACACTCAACCTCTCGACCCTCTTCTTCCTTTACACCCCTGTAACAGCCTTGGAAGCCATTAGAGACCAACTTTGAAGCTTGGAACTTGAAGATTGAAGCTTGGTGACTTCATAGAGGCTTGACCATCAACACCACCTCCTTGTTCTCGTCAAGACCCACGAACCAGAAGCTCCAGGAGCTGTAGAAGCAACCATCTCGATCAGTTGAAGCTTTGGAAGGTAGTTTCCATGGGTTTTACACACCTACCATACTCACACACACACATGCATGTGTAAATCTCACATGCAAACACCTATAGAGCACATGCACGAGTTTAGCTTCTGGGTTTGTTTGTTTTACTATGATTCTTGACGATCTAAGGTGATTAGATGATGTTTTATGATGATCTAAAATGACGGGTTCAAGCCTTGATGATTAAAATGATGTTTTGTGACATTGTATTGCCATGCATGTATGATCCATGAGTGTTGGGATGATCTTGAGTATGTTGATATGCTTATTGATGATATAGGAAGGATTACTCATGGTTAGATTTGTTTAAAATGGTTGAAATGATGATTCTTGATAAACTTTCTATTTTTGGTAACTTTTTGTCACTAGTTGAACATTTGGTGAAAATGATGAACATGCATGAACACTAGTATGTTGTTTGATGGATATTATGATGATTTGAATGCTTAGATCATGATTTTTAGGGATGATTAAGGTCATATGTGATAAGTTACTATTTTTAGTAACTTTTGTTGTTGAAATGATGATAAGTGATGGATTTGGCTATGTTAACATGTTTACATGATGCTAGGTAGCATATTATGATGATTGGTGATATGAAAATTAGTTTAGAAATGTTAAAGTGGTTATTTCTATGCAAAACTAGAAAGTTACTATATTTAGTAACTTTATTTTTACAAAAACCGACTTGTCAACGTGTTGAAAGATTTGAACATGCTAAATGATTCATTATGCTATAATGTGATGATTTGACACTAAGTTAGATGGTTACCGATGTCACGTATGCTAGAAATGGAAACTTTCCATTTTAGGAAACTTTTATGTTCAAACATGATGAAAACGACTTATGTGACTTCGTATGATGATGTGCTATGTATTAACATGATCACGTAGGACAAATGAGCATGCTAGAACTTTAAAACCGATATGCTTTGTGAACTTTCTATAAAGGGAAACTTACTATAAATAGTAAGTTGTCTATAAACGTGACCTACGCGTTTTGCACACGACAAACACTTACACGATTGCTACACGAGTCACAAACCACCACACGGTTCACCAACGGGTCGTTGACTTGACACGGTCAACTTTAAGTCAAACTTGGTCAAACACGGTCAACCACGGTCGACGCGACCCACATAACAACCAGGAGTTGTTCAGACACGAATACGGTCCTGTGAGACCAACACAAATATGATCGCAAACTTATAATACCTATGTGATATAGGTAACTACTAGCCGGCGAGCTACACTGTTCTCGTAAGAACACACGCTACTCAAACTCAGGTGAGTTTACAGCCCCACTTTTACTCATTAACTGTTTTACTAATCTTTTGGGGTGAGAATGCTATGCAACTGCTTTAGATATATGACTGGTATGTCACAAAACTATTTTGAGTGTACTATTATCGCATCAAGTCCTCTCTACCCTTACCGTTAGTTGTGTACAAACGAGTCGTTATTACGTAGTACTACTGGGTTTGACTAGCCCCACTCGGCAACAACGTTGACTGGCGGTCATAACGAGTGTAATATCGATGTTGATGGCGGGTTCAGCGATGACCCGCAGAGGCAAATGGGAACAGTCGAGTTTCGGTAAGATGACATGACACACTCTACGGATCGTAGATCCAACACAACTATTTAACATACTCAGTATATATGACTGTTTTACTGCTTTCAAATACTTAAACCTGTGAACTCACCAACTTTATAGTTGACACTTTTTCGCATGTACTCTCAGGTAACTAGTGGACTGCAAGCTAGGATGCGCACAAGGATACATTAAGGAGTCTGACTTGCATATAGACTCTTGTCCTAGGCTTTTGTTTGCATTGATTGATTTGAAACAATTTAAACAATGTAGTGTCTGATACACTTTATTATCCGCTGCAACAATTTATACTTCCGCTGTTTAACATTTGCATTTCCGCTGTTTATATATTAAACCTGTGTTGTTTTTACAAAACTGTTTGCTTGTGTAACTCATATAGAGTCGTTCTATATGACCATGAGCTGTGATCCTGCCACGTCACACCCACGTGGACTAACACCACGAGTGGGAATTTGGGGGTGTGACAGACTGGTATCAGAGCCTTGGTTATAGGGAACTAGGTTTGCATGTAGTAAACTTAGACTATAGCCATAGCTCTATGCTTAGACGCTACACTAGTTTCACACAACACATTATGTGTATAGTTCGGTAATATGCTTTGTGACTTGATCTAACTCTTACGAGCATGCCTCCGAGGGCATTAACACTCAACTACACTTGCGACCTGTGCAAGAGAATTAGCGAAAAGGTGAACTCAAGACCGAAGGGAAACTCTTCTATGCTAGGAATAAGACTTCTATAGCACGATCCAACTCGAATCGAACGCTTTTTCCAACTCGTTTCTTGAGTGTAAACCCAGTCAAATGACGCATGTTTATGAATTTTAACCTTAGTATCGACACTCAGGAAACAAAAACTTCGAACCCGAGGTTGTTAAGTAGCTTGAGATTGAATGAACTAGAATGACTGTGTAAGATAAATTGACGATTATGGTGGCCAACGTAATCATGAATTTATAGGTACATACAAATTCTGGCAAGTTCAATTGATAAGCTACAACCATCAGGGAAACCGTATAGTACACCTTTGAAAGTGGGGACTCGAGCTTCACTATTTCCACCAAGTGGTCTATTTCTTTATTATATATAGTATTGTACTATTTTTAGAACCGATATGAGCAAGTTGTGCTCATACAAATCATTTTGGTAGCAGTAATCTCGTCAAATCTATGACTCTTCTTTTGAAATGACATCTCAAGCTTATGATATGTTTCCTCCCTACACATGCTAACACGCAATAATTCTAACAGTGAGTAATACAAAACCTATTGTAGATACATACTTACCAATGGCTGGACAAGGAACGTACGTGCGTACTAACGATCAATCAATCAATTCCGCTACTATCGAGGCCATGATGGAACAACGGGTTAACAAGGCTATAATGGATTACAAGACTACACGCGTAAACAATGAAACGAATAACGAGGCTCACAACAACTCGAGAGGATGCCTATTCAAGACCTTCCTTAGTTATCACCCTCTAACATTCAAGGGGCCGGAAGGAGCAGGGGGACTGCTCCGATGGATTAGGAAGACTGAGACAATCTTCTGTATGTGCGAGTGCTCTGAGGAGAACAAAGTGAAATTCGCTACCGGAACTCTAGAGGGACAGGCCCTCATTTGGTGGAATTCACAAGTCCAAAAACTGAGTCTGGAGACCGCTAACTCAATACCATGGGAAAATTTCATTAAGATGTTGAAGGAAGAATACCATCCTCAGAACGAGATCAAGAAACCGGAGGAGTGTTGGAGTCAAAACATGGAAGGATCTGAAATTGAACAGTACACCACTCGATTTCACGAATGGTGTAAACAGTGCCCAGAAATGGTGACTCCGGACTACAGAAAGATCGATCCATACGTTAGTGGACTACCTGAACAAATCCGAAACCTGATTACCACAACAGACCCCACTCTCATTCAACCCACTATTTGTTTGGCTCATCATCTAACTAACCAAGCGGTAACACATGGTAAGCTACCCAAGAGGGGTGAACACCTGAAGCCTCAAGATCGCAAGCGCAGGTGGGAGTCTAGTCACAACCAAACTCCCTCTCCCTCACAATTGCAATTCCATAACCAGTCAACAATAACTAGCGACTCTACTGCTACACCATCCAGTACCAAGGGCAAGAATGGCTACCAGGGGAAATACCCTAAGTGCAACAGATGCCCATATCATCACAACGGCCAGTGTGAACGCTATCGATGTCGGAAATGCGGAAGAAACGGTCACATGGCCAAGGAGTGTAGAAGCAAGCAAGTTGGTAGCAAAGACAACCGGAAAGTCGTTAAAGGGTGTTATAAGTGTGGCAAGCCGGGGCATTGGCGTAGGGATTGCCCACTTCTGAAGAAAGTGGAAAGAAGCGCGGCAATGAGCAATGCATTTGCAACTGACCCTGAAGAAACTAAGGGTGATTCTATCATAATGACCGGTACGTTCTCTTTACATAGTGCCTATGATTTTATGTAATGTTAGATCAGTGCTAATAGTAGCTTGATATTTAGCGAATTAGTAAAATGCTTAACATTACCCCGACACCACAAGACTATAAGTATACCGTAGAGTTAGCCGACTGTAAGCTGATGGAGACGCAACACATTTTCAAAGGATGCGTCTTAGTGTTGACGAGTCACGAATTTGAGATCGACCAAATTTCAGTGACTCCCAGAAACCTTGATGCAGTGGTGGGGACAGACTAGTATCTACAGACCAAACAGAGAATGTGTGCAATGAAAGGATAGATCAATGTTACGTTGTCAAATGGAAACCAGATTCCTATTCAGAGAGAACGACGGAGGATAACGCGGAACATCATGTCATAGACTAGCAAGTACCTACAGGAAGGATACTCAGCGATATTAGTTCTCATCATAGAACAATCGAAGAACGAAAGGAAGATGGAGGATATTGAAGTTGTTTGTAATTTTCCCGAAGATCTACCTGGACTACCACCAAAGCGACAAGTCGAGTTTCAGATAGATCCCACACTGAGAGCCACACCGATCGTCGAAGCACCATACTAATTTGCTCCGACTGAGATACAAGAGTTGCCTAACCAACTGCAAGATCGTTAGGCAAAGGATTTAACAGACCGAGCTTCTCACCTTGGGGAGCCCCAGTCTTGTTTGTAAAAAAAAAAAAAGAAAGACGGATCATTCCGTATGTGTATCGACTATAGAGAGCCGAACAAGGTGATGATCAAGAATCGATACCCATTACCGCGAATAGACGATCTGTTTGACCAGTTGCAAGGGTCAAGCTACTATTCAAAGATCGATTTAAGATTGGGTTACCATCAATTGAGGATACAGGAAAACGAGGTCTCTAAGACTGCCTTCGGAACCCGATACGGACACTACGAATCCTTGGTTATGCCCTTTGGACTGACCAATGCACCCGCAGTATTCATGGATCTCATGAATAGAGTGTGCAAACCTTATCTTGACAAATTCGTGATAGTGTTCATTGACGACATCCTGATCTACTTTAAGAATCGGGAAGAACATGCCGAACACCTGAGACTAGTCCTGGAACTATTGAAGAAAGAGCGGCTATACGCGAAACTCTCCAAGTGCGGATTTTGGATTCACAAGTTTCAATTCCCTGGACACGTAGTTAATAAGCAAGGGATATACGTAGACCCAGCCAAAATCGAAGCCATTAAGAACGAGGAAGCACCCAAAACCCCGACTGAGGTGCGACAATTCCTAGGCCTGGCCGAATATTCATTGAAGGATTCTCAAAAATTGCTCAATCACTGACATCCCTAACTCATAAAGACAAGAAGTTCGATTTGGGGCGACAAACAGGGAACTGCTTTCAACTTGTTGAAACAGAAGTTGTATACTGCACCTATCCTATCCTTACCGGAAGGATGCGACGATTTCATGGTGTGTTGCGACGCCCCGAAGCAAGGACTCGGTTGCGTGCTAATGTAACGCGAGGAAGTGATAGCATGTGCTTCACGACAACTAAAGGCGCACGAGAAAAACTACACGACTCATGACCTTGAGCTGGGAGCCGTAGTGTTTGCCTTGAAGATCTGGCGACACTACTTATACGGTGCGAAATGCACTATCTTTACCGATAATGGGAGCTCACAGTACGTCTTCGACCAGAAAGAGCTAAACATGAGACAACGAAGATGGGTTGGAATCATAGGTAATTACGATTGCGCTATCAAGTACCATCCGGGTAAAGCAAACGTAGTGGCTGACACGTTGAGCCGGAAGGAGACAACCAAACGTTTACGAGCTCTACAATTCACAATTCATTCTGAATCGCCCCAACAAATTCGGAACGCCCAACGAGAAGCTTGAAAGGCCGAGAACCTCCCGCAGGAACCGTTGCGATGCATGGAAAAACATATGGAGGTAAAGCCTGACGGAGCGTATTGTTTCATTAATCCAATCTGGATACCACACTATGGGGACTGAGGAACGTGATGATGGACGAAGCACACAAGAGCCGGTATTCCGTACACCCGGGCTCTGATAAGATGTACCATGACCTGAAGACAACTTAGTAGTGGCCGAACATGAAAGCTGAAATAGCAACTTACGTGAGAGAGTGTCTAACATGCTCAACAGCCAAAAGTTGAGTACCAGAAGCCATCCAGATTTCTTTAACAACCGGAATTACCAACAGGGAAATGGGAACGGATTTCCATGGACTTCATAACTAAACTGCCTAAAACAGCGAGTGGTTGCGATACCATCTGGGTTATCGTAGACCGACTAACAAAGTCCGCACATTTCCTACTTATCAAGGAGACTGACAAACTAGACAAACTCACTCGTATCTATTTGAAGGAAGTGGACCACGACATGGAGTGCCAATCTCACTCATATCTGATCGCGACAGTTGATTCACATCGCACTTCTGGAAGTCTTTGCATAAGACTTTGGGCACGAGATTGGACATGAGTACCGCTTACCACCCACAAACGGACGGACAGAGTGAGCGAACCATACAGACACTGGAGGACATGCTTCGGGCATGCGTTATTGACCTTGGCAGTAGCTGGAAAGTCCCCTACCGTTAGTTAAGTTTTCATACAGTAACAACTACCACACAAGTATCCAAGCTGCACCATTCGAGGCACTTTATGGACGTAAGTGTCGATCACCCATCTGTTGGGCGGAAGTTGGTGACAGCCAACTGACTGGCCCAGAACTGGTGCACGAAACGACTGAAAAGATTTTACAAATCCGCAAACGAATGGCAGCAGCTCGAGACAGACAGAGAAGCTATGTCGACAAACGACGCAAACCATTAGAATTCCAGGTGGGAGACAGAGTGCTACTCAAGGTCTCGCCCTGGAAGGGAGTCATTCGGTTTGGCAAACGAGGAAAGTTAAACCCTCGTTACATTGGACCTTTCGAGATCACCAAACGAATAGGCCCTGTAGCCTACGAGCTGAACCTGCCAGTTGAACTGAGCAGTGTACACATCGTATTCCACATCTCGAACCTCAAGAAGTGCCTATCTGATGGGACACTTGTTATCCCTCTCGAGAAAATACAAATCGACGAACAATTGAACTCCGTTGAGGAACCGGTGGAGATTATGGACCGGGAAACCAAGAAGCTAAAACTCTGTAAAATTCCGATTGTGAAAGTGCGATGGAATTCGCGACGAGGACCGGAATTCACGTGGGAACGTGAAGACCAGATGAAGCAAAGGTACCCACACCTGTTCGCGGAACAGACAAACACTAACAACACAAGTTGAATTTCGGGACGAAATTCTTTCTAACATGGGGAGGATGTGACACCCCGTAAATTTCAGGTCAGCAACTTATTTATTTGAATGTTTATTTAAATGCATTATGTACACGTGGCACTAGAATTAGATTAATTTAGTGTGACACGTGGCACGACAGTACGAATACTGACACATGACTAGATAATTCGTAGAATTATCGACAAACAGCACACACGTGTCAAAACACACGAACGTTGGTGAACGTCAAGCACACTGTGTAGCACAACACTCGAAACTTCACGAAACCCTCTCACATTGAACTAGGGAGTTCAAACGAGGCCAAACGATGGTTCGAAAGCGTGAAAACGACGACGAACGGATCAAACCCATGAAAAAGGGCTTATTGGGCTCTTTGGGAGCCCACCGCGGTACGCGGTAGCCCAACAAGCAATCCCACCCGCGATACGCGACATACATCGCGGGGGTTGACTCCCGAAATCCTCCGCGGTACGCGGGGAATCTTTTAAATCCTCTCCGCGGTACGCGACACCGCCCAGTCGACAAAATCTTATAAATCCAAGAACCATGATGCCTACACTACTTGTCCTCATCATTTCTTCGGCTATACACTCAACCTCTCGACCCTCTTCTTCCTTTACACCCCTGTAACAGCCTTGGAAGCCATTAGAGACCAACTTTGAAGCTTGGAACTTGAAGATTGAAGCTTGGTGACTTCATAGAGGCTTGACCATCAACACCACCTCCTTGTTCTCGTCAAGACCCACGAACCAGAAGCTCCAGGAGCTGTAGAAGCAACCATCTCGATCAGTTGAAGCTTTGGAAGGTAGTTTCCATGGGTTTTACACACCTACCATACTCACACACACACATGCATGTGTAAATCTCACATGCAAACACCTATAGAGCACATGCACGAGTTTAGCTTCTGGGTTTGTTTGTTTTACTATGATTCTTGACGATCTAAGGTGATTAGATGATGTTTTATGATGATCTAAAATGACGGGTTCAAGCCTTGATGATTAAAATGATGTTTTGTGACATTGTATTGCCATGCATGTATGATCCATGAGTGTTGGGATGATCTTGAGTATGTTGATATGCTTATTGATGATATAGGAAGGATTACTCATGGTTAGATTTGTTTAAAATGGTTGAAATGATGATTCTTGATAAACTTTCTATTTTTGGTAACTTTTTGTCACTAGTTGAACATTTGGTGAAAATGATGAACATGCATGAACACTAGTATGTTGTTTGATGGATATTATGATGATTTGAATGCTTAGATCATGATTTTTAGGGATGATTAAGGTCATATGTGATAAGTTACTATTTTTAGTAACTTTTGTTGTTGAAATGATGATAAGTGATGGATTTGGCTATGTTAACATGTTTACATGATGCTAGGTAGCATATTATGATGATTGGTGATATGAAAATTAGTTTAGAAATGTTAAAGTGGTTATTTCTATGCAAAACTAGAAAGTTACTATATTTAGTAACTTTATTTTTACAAAAACCGACTTGTCAACGTGTTGAAAGATTTGAACATGCTAAATGATTCATTATGCTATAATGTGATGATTTGACACTAAGTTAGATGGTTACCGATGTCACGTATGCTAGAAATGGAAACTTTCCATTTTAGGAAACTTTTATGTTCAAACATGATGAAAACGACTTATGTGACTTCGTATGATGATGTGCTATGTGTTAACATGATCACGTAGGACAAATGAGCATGCTAGAACTTTAAAACCGATATGCTTTGTGAACTTTCTATAAAGGGAAACTTACTATAAATAGTAAGTTGTCTATAAACGTGACCTACGCGTTTTGCACACGACAAACACTTACACGATTGCTACACGAGTCACAAACCACCACACGGTTCACCAACGGGTCGTTGACTTGACACGGTCAACTTTAAGTCAAACTTGGTCAAACACGGTCAACCACGGTCGACGCGACCCACATAACAACCAGGAGTTGTTCAGACACGAATACGGTCCTGTGAGACCAACACAAATATGATCGCAAACTTATAATACCTATGTGATATAGGTAACTACTAGCCGGCGAGCTACACTGTTCTCGTAAGAACACACGCTACTCAAACTCAGGTGAGTTTACAGCCCCACTTTTACTCATTAACTGTTTTACTAATCTTTTGGGGTGAGAATGCTATGCAACTGCTTTAGATATATGACTGGTATGTCACAAAACTATTTTGAGTGTACTATTATCGCATCAAGTCCTCTCTACCCTTACCGTTAGTTGTGTACAAACGAGTCGTTATTACGTAGTACTACTGGGTTTGACTAGCCCCACTCGGCAACAACGTTGACCGGCGGTCATAACGAGTGTAATATCGATGTTGATGGCGGGTTCAGCGATGACCCGCAGAGGCAAATGGGAACAGTCGAGTTTCGGTAAGATGACATGACACACTCTACGGATCGTAGATCCAACACAACTATTTAACATACTCAGTATATATGACTGTTTTACTGCTTTCAAATACTTAAACCTGTGAACTCACCAACTTTATAGTTGACACTTTTTCGCATGTACTCTCAGGTAACTAGTGGACTGCAAGCTAGGATGCGCACAAGGATACATTAAGGAGTCTGACTTGCATATAGACTCTTGTCCTAGGCTTTTGTTTGCATTGATTGATTTGAAACAATTTAAACAATGTAGTGTCTGATACACTTTATTATCCGCTGCAACAATTTATACTTCCGCTGTTTAACATTTGCATTTCCGCTGTTTATATATTAAACCTGTGTTGTTTTTACAAAACTGTTTGCTTGTGTAACTCATATAGAGTCGTTCTATATGACCATGAGCTGTGATCCTGCCACGTCACACCCACGTGGACTAACACCACGAGTGGGAATTTGGGGGTGTGACAGTCTGTGAATAAACCAAACGAATACGAACATGTTAACGAATTGTTTATGAACATAAATGAACACAAATGAACCAAAATAGCGAACAAACATAATCGAACATACCTGAACCCTATTGAACAAGCTTAAAACAAACACAATTGAACAAGCATAAACGAATACAATTGAACAAACATAAACACGCAAACGACAACTCTCTTAAATATAAATACATATCATCCATAAATTATATAGTTAACCGAACATAAACTAATATTAGATAGTTAATGAACATAAACGAAAACCAACAAACATAACCGAACAACTCATTAAACATAAATAAATGAACACTACGCATGTTCGTTCATCTAATTAAACGAGCACAAATTATATGTCCGTATTCATTCATTTATTAAATAAATGAACATAAAAGAATATTTCCTACCAAACATTTCAGGAACTGTTTGGTTTGTTTACAAGCCTAGACACATGTCACTTATAGGTTACTCTTTTATTAGAGTAGTAAGTTAAAATATGTATCATCAGGTTCGGTAGCATGGGCGTACCTACTAAGGTGCCATGGGGTTCGACTGACCCCCATGAAACTTTTAATTTTCAATGTTATATATATGATCTAATCTCGACCGACCCCAAGAAATTTTGTCTCCGACCCCCATGAAAATTTGACGAACTAGGTAAAGCTCAATTTAAAATTATTTTAAAGCCAACAATAAAAAAATAATACTCATATAACGCAATATCCATTACTAATGTTGAAACTCAATTAGCAATTAATAATTTAATTAAATATTTAATCAGCCATAGTTCATTTAAAAAAGTAATAAGACCCAATTTATATATTAAGTGATTAAATTTGATGTTCAGAATTCATGTTCGGTTCGCTCCTAAAAATAAATTAAAGTAATAACTTACTAACATACATTGTTTTCCCCCATATCACAACATCTGCAATTTATATATAGAGTAATTATTGTGTAAGTTGAAACTTATTAACATAATGAGCAAATTCGTTGATTTGTGTATAATTTGTTTATTTAGGTTGTATGAAACAATTTTTTAAAAGAAAATTTAAACATTCACCTTCTTATTATCTTTAATTTATAAATTTAAACAGTATTCTTTTGAATCATGTAAAAAAAATCAATTTTATCATATTATCCTAATAAATGAGATGATGATTTAGCATGTTTTTATTATGTATTTGTGATTTAGTTTAGTTTTATCATTTTTTTGGTGATCCGACCTGATTCCATTTGAATTTGTCAAAAAAAATTCCTGACCCCTATAAAAAAAAATTTTAGATCCGTCACTGTTCTAAAATGCTAGACAGACACCAAGGCCAAAATCAAACCGTAAATTTCAGTAAACTGATTATGGCTAGGTCGAACAACTTGTTAGAAGTTCTATTAGTTCAAGTTAGTTAAGTCAGTCACAGTTCATTTAATGCGGTTATTTGTTCACCTCTAATTAAATGTAATCAGTTAAATAATATAAGACTACCTGCAATGTAAGTGGATGCATTAAAGGCCTCAAAGCTGAGACGTAAGACTCGTACGAAGCAGTCTCTCTATCTTTTTATAGGTCTTCCCTTCCCAGACCTCACTTTCGAGTGAGATTTTAACTGGGTATGTTTATTGTTGTATCCTAGTCATTATCGTCACCTCAGTTTTTTAACCATTCTTTTCACATGTATTTTTTCTCCTCTTTTTAGCCCCAACTTACAACATGCATCCTCTGTCTTCCACATCACCATTTTTTTTTCTATTTTCTTTTAAACAAATTTAAAAAAAAATGAAAATTGTTTTATGCTTGAAACCCACACAAAATTGTGCACGTTGATGACCTTCTTGAAGTGCAAAAGTTACATACTACCTCTCCTCCCTACCCTTTATAATGTGCATATCCCACATGCATCATCCACCTTATCAAATGCATCCTCACATACATGCCCATTGTAGGCTACGTAGGTAGCCTAAGTTACGATTATAACACGATAAAATATAAATAACTCATAATAAGAATGACACCTTTAATCCAATTAACTAAACACCGTTCAAAAGTAGCAAGACACAGTTAATACAATTAAATAGAAAACAAAATTGTAATCCATGTTTAATTATAATATTTATTTAAAAAACTAAAAAACTATGTCGTTTTGATAAATGGGCTATAAATGTGTGACAATGCATCAACCAAATTAATAGAATAAATTAAATGTGTTGTAACAACAAACACAAACACTTGTTTTTGAACGACGATTATCCTACATACCACGTATGTTGTCTTAACAAGGCTTACCGAGCAAAGGTCAGAATCGGCCACACCAAATGCGCAGGAACCCTGGAATGGGTAAACCTTCGCCCCCCATTGGTCAAGAACCCAAGATATCGCCCCTGACAGGGCTCGAACCCATGACCTCTCTAAAATCACAGGACAAAAATCGCACCCAACAAAAATCACACCAGTAAACCTTAACACGTTTTTAGTCATGTCAATACTGACGATTATGACACAGACCCGTTTAACTTGGTATCGAATCATAGGTAACACGAACTGTTACAAGCTGCGGGCTCTATTTAGCGGTCATGTTCAAACATTTCCAAAAATTTAAGTCCAAAAAGAACCCACATGTCACACAACAGGCTGAAAATTATTGTCTTGTATACAGATGGGTAAAGATTACAAACAAACATAGCTAAAACCCTACAACATATAATTAAAAAAAAAAACATTAATTTTCTTTTTACCTTCTAAACTGCATGAATAGGATTGTGGTTTGAATCCATGTTAGAAGTTCTTGGACCCGGGTTACTTTCATGGAATGCAGATTGCCGGCTCAGCCCACCAACTAGTTTCAGTGAAGTCGGTGCACCATCACCAATTGACTCACCCAAAGTTAACTTAGACATACCAACAAGATCATCCACATTGATCGGGCTCTTGGAATGAACCGCGGTTGGCTTAAGAACTTCGTGAGACTCAGTTTTGACTGATGAATCTTGATCTTGATTGGACCCTGGTCCGGGCCAGTATGGAATAGCAACTGGTATGAATGGAGGCATGTATGCTGGAAGCATGACCGGATACAAGTATTGTGGACCTTCAAGGTTTAATGGTGCGGGTGTCGGGTCAACAGGAAGGTCAACTGAGTTTGAGTTAGCGGAATCCATTGACTCGCCTTCTTCTTCTAGTGTTGGTATGGTCAACGGGTTGTTTACGGATTGCGCCTCTGGTTGTGACGGGTTCCCACCATGGGAAGACATCATATGAATGTCTGGAGACTGCAAAAGTTCAAGAAACACAAAAGGGTTATGAATTAAATGTTCCTAAACAAGTCCCTGTCCCCAAAAGGACTAGATTTTTTTTTCAACGGCTACGATCCGACATACCACGTATGTTGTCTTAACAGGCCCACCGGGCAGAGGTAAGGCGCGGCCACACCAGATGCGCGGGAACCCCTGGAATGGGTAAACCCTCACCCCCCATTGGTCCAGAACCTAAGATTAAGCTCAAGATTCCTTCCCTCACCTGGATGTCCTTTAAATCGCCCTTGGCAGGGCCTGAACCCATGACCTCTCAGTCACTTGGTAAAACCCAACCAGTAGGCTGAATTCCCAAAAGGACTAGATAGTTAAGGTGTTTGCCCTCTAAAGTAGGTGTGTAAGTTTTCCGTTCTTAAAAAACAAAGAGAAACAAAGAAAAAAAAACGGTCCCTATGGTTTGATAAGGTAACAGGCTTGGGTACTAAGAAAAAAGGAACAAGTTTAGGGTTTGTGCTTTCAATTTGTGGCGAGCTTGAATATTAAGGCAAACTTATGTTAATTTTTCGATTAAATTAGGATGAAATGATTAAAATACCCTTTATTTTTCGAATAGTAAAAGAATGAAAATTTAAAGGATAGTTCAGTAGTTTCATCATAATTTAATAGAAAATTTAACAAAAGTTGTTCTTATTACCCAAACTCGTTACAAAATTAAAAGCACAAACTCAATACTTGTTACTTTTAAACCTTAGTAACCAAATATGTTACATAAACTACAAGAACCATATGTGTAATCAACTCTTTACATCATGATGGGTATGAGAAGTGACAAGTAAAATTTTAAAATTTTGCTATGGGCCAAACATTGCACAAAACCAGATGTGTCCATTTCAAAGATATGGGTAACATGATGAAAGTCATCATAAGTCAATATCGAATGCACACAACCGGGCCTGTTTTGACCCGTAAACAAGCATGCTTATAATCGGCTATGAGCAGTAAAGCGATACTTACATCATCCGCTACAATATCAAAGAGGCTGGACCGTCTCTTTCTCCTCGAAACATTGCTTTGTCTGATGAAATACTTTTGGGCATGGCTTGCAACTTGAGTTGGTGTTCTTGTGATCACATAATTTCTTGCAATTCCACGCCAATCGCCTTTTCCAAGCTTTTGTAAACCTAATAAGAACATCCTGTGTTCTTCCTCTGTCCATGGAACACCTGCAAACCAAACACCCCCAACTCGTTTACGGAAAAAAAAAAAGTTACACTTTAATATCAAATGCCAATGTTTAATCTTTGCACCAATGTTTAAACCATCAAACCAGTAAATATATATGTGCTAGAAAACAGACCATAATCAACTGTAATCAAGCTACTAACCGAGGCATTTGTATGTTTTGATTCTAGAAAAAAAGAAGCAACAGAAAAATGATCCAAACAAAAAATAATCAGTGGATTCAGTGCAATGAATCATCAGTTCGTCAAAGTCTGCATAAGATCAAACAAACAAACTTACCCAGTACATTCTCACTTTTCAGTATGGTTTTGGGAAGGATGAATACAAACCTTACCTCTATCCCGGTTGGGATAGAGAGAGAGGCTGCTCCGAAGTAATCCCGGCTTTTGAATTTAACCATCCCAATGCTACTATCGTTATTTTCACAGTAAAATAGCGTTAAAATTAGTGCAATTTTATTTTGCCCGGTATAATCAAATATCAAATGTTATGAAGTTTTCATAATTATATACAAGTTCATGGTCATAACCCCCATAGAAGAATGCTTACCCATGATTCAAAACACATAATTTGGATTAGAAAATGAACATCAATTTGAACACTAAAATATAATCAATTTAAACTCAAAACACAAAATTAGGATCAATTTAAAGAAAACCTGTAAACTAAAATCAAAATTCATCAATTTTTTTGCAAAAATGGATGATAAAACAAAACAAGTTAATTCAAAAAACCAAATTTTTAACCTTTTTTCCTTTCACGGCTTGAAGACGACCCAGCAACAAAATCCTCCGACCCGTACCCGTCAGCCGCGGCGTTATGATCCGGCGTGTCTCCCGGCGAATCAACGTCGGTTCCGGCGCCGGAAAATCCATTCAAGAAGTTTCCAGTTCCAGATCCGGTGTAGTGACTCAAGTTCCCCATACTCGCACTCTTTCGGATCGACCCATCAGTAATCCGGACCCCAAATAACTTCACCCCTCGATTAGGGCAAGTTCGTGAATTGTGTCCATTGTTACTGCAATGAGAGCATCGTCTAGTCATCGCTAGTTTGATCAATTATGTCGTCTGCTATTCGAACCGATCGTTGTAGATAGAATCGAGGATACCCAGAAACTATCGATTCAAGATTTCAGCTTTTGTTGCGTAATCGAATTGGGGAGGCATGAGATAACGAATTGGGATAAAGATTCGTGGTTTTTCGGTAGATTTGATTGGATTAGATTAGGGGTTTGGATTGATGTTGGTGGGAATTGAATAGAAATTGATGAAATCAAGTGGTTTATAGAGGGGATATGATAAAATGAAGAAAAACATACACCGAATGGAGATAAAGGGTAACATCATCCATTTCTAAATAAAATAGCCAAAGACTATATGTGTGAAATTAATTGTGCCCTTGTAGTTTTAGTAATCGACAAGTTGAGTCCTTGTATTTATTTAGATTGATGTACAAGTATATATGCTTTACGTTGAAAGTTTTTTTTTTTTTTTTGACATATGATATGTGGTGGTTTGTGTAAAATGGGGGGTATATTTATTGTTGTAAGCTAATTTAAATTTAAATAGATTTGGATTAGGATTAGTTTAGTAAAAAGTATAGAGTGTGATCAATATGTTAAAAGACATGCTTCATTGAAGATTAAGCATCGTTCACCGACAATGTAAACATGTTTAAGAAAAGAAGCATATTTTAGAGTAAATAATTGTGTATGTATATATACACACACAAAAACGAGTACTCAGTTCAAAAATTTACATGTTGCTATGCAGGGACAGATGATAGAAGGGGCTTAGGGGTGCCCCAGCCCCTTTTTCTCTCTCAAGAGGGTCGACATAATAGTATTTCGTTGGAAAATCCTTCGGTTCACTTTGTTTTATTTCTAAAAATCCTTCGGCTCCTCCGTTTTCATCCTAAAAAATCCTTCAATCCTCTCCGTTTTTTTCTTAAAAATCTTTCGGCCCCTTCCGAACTTTTACAAGCTCCGTCACTGTTGCTATGGCTCATTTGCATTTAGAGGTGGCAATTGTTACCCATATTAAAGAAAATGGGTTGGTTTGGGTAAACAATTGTAGTCTAATGGGTTGAAATGGGTAACATCATAATATTGGATGGGTTGAGATGGGTAGCACTTGAACACAATGCGGGTCAAGACGGGTAACCAATAAAGTATGTAAATGCAATGGATTTAAACATTTAAGAATGATTAAATACATATCTGATGAGAAAATCACTAAAAATTATCCAAATGGACTATTTGTTTACTTATAACACATCTAAAGTTAAATTAAATTGATGTTTTTAACAACAATCCATTTAGACCCGAACTTATTTTGCTTAAAACCCATTCTAACCCGCACTCATCCTAACCCGAACCCATTCTGACCCGTTACCCAACCCGACCCAACCCGCCCATTTTGCCACGCATATTTGCATTCAAATAATGATTTTAGGTGGAGAAACCTAATTTAAGTAAAGAGTATATATGCACATGTATATAGAGAATGTGATTTATCATCCAAAGCTACCAAAATTTTCCAATGTTGTTAAACCTTCGAAGCAAAACTGTTATGACAAACTAACAATACTTTCAAGAGACGATAAATTATGATAATTTTCTTTGTTTCTAGCATTAATAATAACGTACATTTAAAGCAAATATCATTATGATATCATATGCATGAAAGCTTATTAGTGTCACATGATAAGCCTATAATAGTAAATATTATCATCTTTGAGGCTACAACAAAGTTGTTACTCTTCAACGTACCTTACATTTTCATAATGAATGACTTAAGTGTTGAAAACACTTAACACATGATATACTTTTTTCTTCCTTCACGTGACATATGTTTATACTTTTGACGCAAAGTAAGATAAATGAGTTGATTTTAGTAAACAATTTTTGTATTTTAGTTGGAATTGATAATACCATAACAGATAATGGATTGAAATATATAAAAAAATTAAAACAATAATGTTCAAGATGAATAACCTAAAACTATGTAAATATAACATATTCAGACAAATAAGAATGATCAATAACATATTTGATGAAAAATCACTAAACATTTTCAAATAATTATTTATTTAATTATAATTAGTTTTAAATTGAACGAAATTAATGTTTCTAAAAATGACTAATTTAGACTCAAACTATTTTTCCTTAAAACCCGTTTTTACTCGCATTCATCTTGACCTGACTCGTTCTACACCTTTACGTAACTCAATCTTCCTATTTTGTTAGGCTTGGTCTACTTTATTTGAGGTCATATAATATTCATACTTGATATTCCATACCTTCATTAGGATGTGTGCTATTAGAGACATTAGAGTCAAAGATTGACATTACATGAAGCGATAATCAACATCTTTTGACTTACAAAATGTGTTTTAAAATAAATATTTTTAAAACATTTCAGTAACCCAACCCACTTTTTATAATTGTTTCTCTATTTAAAATCTTTGAAAATACAGGGTTAAAAGTGAATACGAAACAAATTGAAAGCCCGAAAATGTTAACATACCAATACTTTCGTCCACCTTGCGAGAAAAGTTTGCGGTGCTTTTGCACGTGATTGATACGATTTAATATCAAATTTTGGTCAAAGATATTTTAGGCATAAATTTAAGGATTGAAAAAAATTATTTAAAACTTAGCCTACTTAATAAAGACATTGCCTGTAATAAGGAAAATATTAGAATCAAATCCAAACAAGAAATAAATATTAAGAAATTGTGTAAGAGTAGAATTATGATAGTAAGACTGTTTAAAAAAAACCTTATAACTTAACGATATCTTAACATATAAGAGTAAATATTATTAAGAAAGAATAAAATATCTGATAGAATTGAAATCTCATTTTAGATATCGTCATACCAAGCCGTTAAAGGAAAATAAAAACTAAAACAAAACTTTTCATTGCCCCGGATACTAAACCAAAAATATGATATCTTAATTGTTCTTAACAAACCAATAATGTTTTGCCCTAGTGGTAACATGAAGGTTTGGGGAAAGTGATATGAGACCCAGGTGGTCAGTTCAATTATTGATCCCACCTGGTTTTACCGGCCTTTCATCGCCGTGCCTTTGGGTTAATGTTTGGGTCGGGTTTTCCCCAAAATTTTGGTGGTTGGTGGACTAGAGGCTCCATCCGTCTAGACTAGTGGCTAGTTCGGGCATCCTTTAGCCATTGATGGCCGCTTACGGTGTACGGAGTACCCGCCAGTTGATTAGTTGACCCGTTTAAAAAAAATTGTTCTTAACAAAATTAAAAGTTACAAGTATTATTTATTAGTTAATTTGTTATTGTAAATTATTATTATCGATTACTGGTCACTATTTTAATTAAATCTTATTTATCTTAATATATGATATAAATTCTTAATTTTTTATTTAATATAATATGTCTTATTGTAATTAATTAAAATAATTGATTTGTATAAAACGACCATGTATACAAGATTTGCAAAATGGCACGAAAACTTTAGCAAATTAGAAAGCAAGAAAATAAGTAACATATTGCATGCGACTTGGACACGTTTAACACCGTTTGACATGACCACCACGTTTCTTTTTGCGTCTTTACTCTTTAGGTTATGTTTGTCGACACGTGGAAGATTAATATCCACCCAAGTTTTTTTTAACGGCATTTGATCTTAACATGTGAACCATTAATTTCCAGGCCACGTCACCAAGGTCTAGTTACCATGACCTCCGTTGAGACCCCACCACCACCCCAGGAGGAAACCGCACCGGAAAACCCCCTGACCTCTCAAGGACCCCTATTTCGCCTTGGGAGGGATTTGAATCCGTGACCTCTCACAGGGGAAGCCAAGAGGGTAACCATTAGGCTAGAAGCCCTTGGTTATCCACCCAAGTCAATGGTGTAAGTTGGGGATTTTATTTTTTTAATTTTTAAATTTTTTTTTATCAAGAACTTTGTTTCGACGTCTTAATATTATTACTTAAGTTTGAGCTATCTGTAACTAGATTTCAATAGAATTTAAACCATGATATCTCAAATAAAAGTCAAGAGGGTGTCGGTGGACCGTAAACTTTTCTTTTTATGAAGAAGTATTTTTATTTTCTGATTGACTAAGTTTAATTTAACTTTTGTTGTTTATTAGGAATGTTATGTACATTTTTATATAATTAGTTTCATATTTATTTATATAAAGAAAGAAAATCAGGAAGAATAAACCACTCCAGAATGCACATAGTACGTATTCAGGGGTGGGTTAACTTGGACATGATATAGGCTTCCTTACCTTATATTCTTACAAAAAATCGTTTTCATGTCTTGAACATGTGACATACATGTCACATAACAACCCTTACGTTGTTTTAAGAGTAAACTTCTCTTTTGCTCCCTGTGGTTTGACAATATTAACCATTTTGCTCCAAAACTTTCAAAATGATCATTATGCTCCATGTGGTTTGACAGTTTAATCATTTTGCTCCAAACTTTTCCAATATGTCTCCATTATACTCCATTTTTTTTGAAACCATAGGGAGCAAAATGGTTATAACTGTCAAACCACATTGAGCAAAATGATTAAACTGTCAAACCACAGTGAGCATAATGATCATTTTGAAAGTTTTGGAGCAAAAGGGTTAATATTGTCAAACCACAGGGAGCAAAAGAGAAGTTTACTCTTGTTTTAAGGTAGGATGTTCTTTGGATTAAATAATCAGGTTTTGGTTATTTAGGTTGAGTCGTCAAATCTTAAATTGTAAACAATGAAAACATTTATTTTAACAAGAAATGATATAAAACTATAATTTATTATTATAATTAACATGAAATAAAGAAATAAATATTAAATATTTATAATAAAAAATATTAAATGAGAACAATTTAGACATCACTCTGCCTACGATCTTAATAAACCATATATTAACTTACTCAAATACCTAAACAAATTTTTTTCTTTTATTTTACTCTCGTTAACTTAATAATTTGTTTCAGGTCCTTAAGTTTTTTTCTTCCTTTTTAATAATGACCTTGAGAACCTATTTACATAGTAAATCTTTAGTTCATCCCCAATATCCGACGACTAACCGAGAAATGCGACCACAAGTCCACTTGTAATCAAATCGGTAGTCTTAAAGGAAAATTATTTTAAGTGAAAATTGAACTTAAAACCTAATTCTCAATATTTCAATTCAGTTTTATCTAAAAATAACATCATTATAAAATATTTAAAAAAAATCAAATTAAAAATAAATAAAAACTAATACTTGTAATGAAATAATTGGGTGTAAGTTAAAATATTAATAAACAGGTGTTGGAGGAGATGAAAGATTAAAAAAAATACGGTAGAATTATTTTTATATCCGTTAAAAAAAATTAAATTTTTGGAAAAGAGTGGTTGTTGTGAATTAGTTTGACATAACACATGATATCTTATCTTTTATCATGAATCTTTATTATCCAATTTTATTTTTTGACACCTGGCTTCCTTTTAATAGCATACCCATTTTAATAAGCATACCCAAAGAAAAGGTATATTTATCTTCACCTTATCTCTTCCTTTGCATTTTAGCTTTCACACACCTTAAATCTACATTCCAATTTACACATACACCCCTATACATAAATTAAATATAAATTATATTTTTTTAACTGAAGGGTACTATATGTTCTTAGGCTGTTGATTATTTTATTTTAAATGTAATACAAGCATGGGCGAATCTTATAAGGGACCAGGGGTACGACCGCCCCCTTTTTTTTCGTCAGTAGTGTAAATTTTTGGACCGAAAAGTAATTTTTAGTTAAAAATATGGGTTTCGCCCCCTCGTTTCAAAAAATTAACATGTATTTAGAGCCACATAAATTTCCGTCCCCCCACCCTTCCATAACAGTGAAGCTCCGCCACTGAATACAAGGGATGATTTCGATATATAAAACACCTAAAATAACTGCTTTATACTCCTAATTTTCAGGGCCTTATCTTGAAGTTCGTTATGTACATGTTTCATAGAATTAGGTTTGAGGTGTAGGTTGATTAGGTTAAAAAACCAAATAAAGGAGGATTTAGAAAAGAAACAAGGTAGATTAAGGGGTGTTTGTTTTTTCCAAAAAGGTCTGCGTGACATCTTATGTCTGCGCATCGCAGACGCGGGCAGAGGTTGGTTTTGTGCAAACCGTTTGTTTTCTCGCAGACATTTCATTAAAAAAGGTCTGCGCGGCCTCTTCTTGGCGCAGACATGGACCAAGCTCTTTTTGAGCTCTTCCAACCTCTTCTCACATCATCTCCTCCACAGCCGGCCTCCTCCACCGCCGGCCTCCCCCACCGCCGCGCCTCCTCTGCCGCGCCTACCTCCGCCGCACCTTCCACCGCCTTCTCCTTCTCAATCGAAGTCTCCGCCGCGCCTTCCACCGCCTTCCACGACCGTCGCACCTCCAATCTTCTTCTCAATCGACGATCTGTAGAGGATCTGAACGGCCGTCGCACTCCAATCGTACGCGTTTCCCCCTTTTCCGGTCGTCTCCTTCTCACGCGGGTTCGATCGAGGGTCTAGGGTTCGGGGCAGACGGTGGGTCGCCTCCTCCACCGCCGGTCGTCGCCCATGGTTGGTGCAGACGGTGGGTTGGGGAAGAGGATGATCGACGGGAAGGAGGGTGGGTTGGTGCAGACAGCGGGTTGGGGAAGAGGATGATCGACGGGAAGGGGGAAGGTTGGGAAGAGCTTGATAAAGTTTTTAAAAACAAACACCTCAAAAAGACCTACTTGCAGAGGTTTGGTCCACCTCTTCTGCAAAAGAGGTCCGCAGACCGCAGATGTCTTTCCTCTGAAAAACAAACACCACCTAAGTGTCCTCTCTCTTCATGCAAGCATGCTAAAAATAGTTTTGATTTAATCGACAAATTAGTTTTTTGGGGAAGGACAGAATAGGTTGGCATTCTTGAATATAGAGGTGAAAAAAAAACAGGTTTCGGTTTACAAACCAGTATTTAGTGGATCTCAAACCGGTTCTAGTCAAACTGGTTCCCAAACCGGTCTGAACCGCCGATTTGGCATATGTTCGAGATTTTGACCGATTTCAACCCGTACAAACCGGTTCCTATAGGTTTGGCATCCCTTCTCTCAAACCGGTTTCCAAACCGAATTGGTTTCACCCCAAACTGGTTTAGGACCATGCTTGACCAAGCCAAACCGGTTCCTAAACCAAACTGGTTTGGCAAAAAAAGCCGGTTTGTGCACCACTACTTGAATATAAGCATCAGTTCAATTCTAACAGGAAAGTCTTAACTATTTTCAATTTTATTAGTGGTTCATGCAATCTTGATGAACTTCGATTCTTCTTCTTTTAAGCTTAATCTTGATTATATTGATCATCTGCAACCCAGACATATTTTTTGGATCAAAACTTATTTTACCATAAATAACAAAATTCAGGATAAAACTTCATTCATGGATTTTTAGTAATTAAATTTGAACAAGAAAAATATAACCTCTTATAGGCAGTTTGGTTTCTAAAATTTCTACAACTCTTTTTTTGTCCGATACAAAACAGCATGTGATCTTAGGCTAGCTGCATTATTATTATACATTATCATAAAAAATCTTCTAACATAATGTTTTTTTAATATAAAGTACCAAATCATGTGTACAATTAAAAAAGAAGAGATTAGAACAATAATTGGCCCCAAGTATAGGATAACATAAAGAACAACAATATCCAATAAATCTTTAAAGATTCCTTCCCTTGTCCTTCAAGACTTGTAGTATGACTTGAGCCCATTTCTTTAGTTTATTATAGGAGATGAAAGAAAAGAAAATAAAATAAAAGAAACGAGATGAAATGAAAAGAAAAGAAGGAAATTATTTTCTTCCATTTCCTTCCAAATCAGATAGAAAGAAAAACTAAACAGTTTTCCCTATTTTCCTTCCATTTTCCTCCCCTTCCTTCATAAATGAAACTCGAGAACACAACATTTGTTATTTTTCTTTCTCTTCCTTTGTTAAATGAAATTCGGGAACACAAACATGTTTCTTCTTTCCTCTTTTCTCCCTTTAAATGAACTCGGGAACAGATAAGAGATTTTTTTTTACTATGGTTGTAATCGAGCTGAGACAGGTCGAGCTTGAGACTTTTCGACTCTAGCCGAGCAAGTTAGAAATTTTTTTCTAGCCAAAAATTCGACCTCGAACTCGTAAAAAAACTCGAGCATCGAGTTGAGTCTAGGGCTGTAATCGAGCCGAGCTGAGCCGAGTCAGGCCTGGCTCCAGCTCGGCTCGTGGATTTTCGAGCCAAAAATCCTGGCTCCAGTTCGGCTCGTAAAAACCTTGAGCCACGAGCCAGCTCGTTTTTTTTCCTCCACTTTACATATATATAAAATCTAATATATATAAAATCCAATATATATAATTATATATAAAGTCTAATAGGGATTGAATCCTATGAAAACTCAACCTTAGAGAGAAAACCCTTAAACCGTGCGCCACTCATTTGGAATTTTGAAAATAAATATGTGGTCCAAATTAAACCTGAATAAAAAATTAGATTTTGAATAAACAAATCATTTTTAATGTGGGTTAATGTAGACCACATATTTATTTTCAAGATTCCAAACGAGTGGCTCATATAGGGTTTAAGGGTTTTCTCTTTAAGGTTGGGTTTTCATTGGATTCAATTCCAAGTCTAATATATATATATAGAGTAAACTTCTCTTTTGCTCCCTGTGGTTTGACAATATTAACCATTTTGCTCCAAAACTTTCAAAATGATCATTATGCTCCCTGTGGTTTGACAGTTTAATCATTTTGCTCCCTATGGTTTGACAATTATAATCCCTTTTGCTCCATGTGGTTTCGAAAAAAATGGAGTATAATGGAGATATATTCGAAAAGTTTGGAGCAAAATGATTAAAATGTCAAACCACAGGGAGCATAATGATCATTTTGAAAGTTTTGGAGCAAAATGGTTAATATTGTCAAACCACAGGGAGCAAAAAAGAAGTTTACTCCAATATATATATATTGTGTATAATATATATGTGTGTGTATAATTTTATATATATATATTAAAAATCGACCCGAGCCACGAGCCGACCCAACGAGTCGAGCCACGAGCCGAGCTCGAGCCTAGCCAACCCTGGCTCCGGCTCGGCTCGTTTCGTTTTTAACGAGCTTTTTTCGAGCCGAGCCCTTTTCGAGCTTTTTTCGAAGGAGGCTCGAGTCGCGAGCTTTTTAAACATCCCTAGTTGAGTCACCTCGTTTTTTTCTCCTCCACTTTACATATATTATATATATAATCTCATATATAAAATCAAATATTATATGTATATATATTTATGCGTAATTACACACACACACATTATAAATATATGTATAAGATATCAAATATATATCATGTATAATAGGAAGATGATCAAAAATTGGGAAAATTACCAAAAACATCATTGTTGACCACCTTTTTACCAAAATAATCAATCAAATTCCAGCGTCTAAGACGCCTCTTTAGACACCCCTTTAGACTCCCTTTTCGTGTACTTATTTTAAACATACTGACCCACATGTCGGCGGCTTTGTCGGGGTGTCTAAGACCCCTTTTCTACTTTATGATGAAGAGGATGAGCTTCAAGAGAATGATTCGGAGTTCTTGCAGAGTGGAACCGTGCAGTACCAGACACGAGATAGATCTTCCAAAGAACAAGGCCTTTTTCGAAAGCAATACTCTAACCGCTGAGTTAAGTAGGTCATTTATCTTCACAAAGAAAACCAAAAGGGACTCCTCCCGTCGATGGATTATAAATATCATATTACTTAGAAGCAATACCGATCAATATGATCTTGGATCATGGAATAGTCATCTTGAGAATATTCATCTTGACAAGAAATTATCTACATAGCCGCCTTAGACGCCCTTTTTGTACTTTTTATAAACATACGGGATCACATGTCGGCGGCTTTGTCGGAGTCTAAATGGGTGTCTAAGACCCCTTTTCTGGCGTCTTAGATGCCGCTTTAGACGTCACTTTAGACGCCCATGTGGGCCCGTATATTTACAAAAAGTACAGAAAAAGGGCGTCTAAAGTGACGTTTAAAATTGCGTCTAAGACGCCGGTAGAAAAGGGGTCTTAGACACCCGACAAAGCCGCCAACATGTGGGCCCGTATGTTTACAAAAAGTACAGAAAAAATGAGTCTAAAGGATGTCTTAGACGCCGGAATTTGATTGATTATTTTGGTAAAAAGGTGATCAACAATGATTAGTTTGGTAATTTTCCCTCAAAAATTAACCATCTCTTATTGCGTTAACCGAATAACTACATCTTATTACTTTGTGACCACATTAAAGTAAATCTAAAGTTTATGTTTTTTCTTCTTTTTTTAATTAATGTAATTAATGTAAGGCTCATTTACATTATAAAAAAAAAAAAAAAAAGAAAAGAAAAATCATACATTTTTATATTACTTTAATGTGGGCCTCCAAAATAATAAGATGTAATTATTCGGTTAACATAATAAACATGGGTTAACAAAGGAACCACACCCATGTATAATATGTATGTATGTATGTAATATGATATATAAGTGTGTGTATAATTTAATATATGTGTGTGTGTATGTATATTAAAAATCGAGTCGAGTCACAAGCCGAGCTTGAGGTGAGCCAACCTTTGCTCGGGCTCACTCGTTTTAAAAGAGCTTTTTTTCGAGCCGAACCTTTTTCAGGAAGAGTATTTTTCGAGCTTTTTCTAGATTGGAACTCGAACCACGAGCTTTTTAAATAGCCATATCTTTTACGCACACACATGTATATACGTGTGTAGAAAAATAAATTGAAATTCGTTAAGAAATATGTATGAAAATCTAGTGTAATTTTAAAAAAATGTTTTTAGGTGTATTATATATGATGAAAAAATAACAAAATTATAACTAAAAAGTGTTTATATGTGTTTTTTACACATATTTTATATATTTGGTTTTTATTGTTACACATCGTAAAAATGTCATTTTTTATCACGCAAATGTTGTCTATTAATTTAGCAAAATCTTATATCCATTTGTAAACGATAATGACACAAAATATCAAATAAACTTGCATGATAACTCTCATGTTTTTTTGTAGAATTTGCATCATAAAAATTCTTCGTATTTTAAACTTCCCTTGGGCAACTAAATTTACTATACACACACAGAAGGTTTAAAGTTGTATGTATACAACAACCTTACCCAGTATATTCTCAATTTTCAGTAGGGTCTGGGGGGAAGGATAGATACAAACCTTACCCCTATCCCAATTGGGATAGAGAGGCTGCTCCGAAAGAGTCCCCGACTCAAAGTTATCGTTCGAAGTTGATAATCCCAATGATTTTAACGCTATTTTCACAAAATAATTGAAATAACGTTAAAATTAGTGCACTTTTACTTTTGCCCCTTTAGGGCCCACACGTATATACATTATATGCGTGCACCACAAATGGGGCGTTTAAAGTTGTATGTATCTATGGTGCTATTTGTTTAAAAAATTAAGAGTAAATTACAGAGATTATGCTTGTAGTTCGCTAGTATTTCACTCTGTCTCTAAGTTTCATAAATTACTAATATGATCCCAAACTTTTAACATTTGTAACACATATATGTGCAGAGACGAAGCTTTATAGGGGCCAAGGGGGAGACCACCCCCCTCTTTTTCCGTCCATAGTGTTAATTTTTCGACCGAAATGTTATTTTTAGTTAAAAATAGTGGTCTCACCCCCTAGCTTCAAAAAATTAACATGTATTCCGAGTTTCAAAACTTTCCGCCCCCTCCTACTCCGTCACTGTATATGTGAGGGTAATTTGGTCAATTATGTGATGTTAATTTGAAGACATAAAGACTAATGTGTTACAAATGTCAATACTTTGGAACCATATGAATAATTTATGAAACCTAAGAAACAAAAATAAAATACTAATAAATCACAGAAATTATATCGGTAATTTACTCAAAAATTAAAGATCTTTTCATTTTTAAAACCACTGTTCCAAGTGCTTTGTTGATTTGTCGTTCCTTTGTTATGATGTGATACTAAAAGAGATGAAATATTGCCCACATCTCATCCTGCATAATATATGCTGCTCAAACTTTTCTCGATTAAACAATAAAAAATCAAAATCAAACATTATTCCGAAATTGTAAGAAAAACTTGCTGACCAAAAAAAATTGTTTCGTAAAAATACATGTTTTAAGTTTCAAATAAAAACAATTTGTACTAATCTTCTTGAAATAATAAGATACAAAACTATGCCAGAAAAAAGGCCAACCCAAACCAGGCATCATCAACGGTCACCTATTTTTCAATGATTTTAACAGGATCGTCAAGCATGCAGTACAAGACGTTTTAAGGTTCGCAGGTTCTTGAAAGAAGTCATATTCGTGTGAGCCTGCTTCTTCTTAATCCTCTTGAGGAAACACCACCCGTCAGTCCGTTGGGGGTCTGCTGATCTTCATGATCACTCGCATCATCTGACCTCCATCTGGGCCCGCCGTTCGTGTTCGTTTGTACAGGAAGCATTTCATGTTTGGTGCTGAGGATCACACAGCAAAGATTACACTTTGCACATCAAGAAACTTGTATAACATTGATTTTATTTAAAAGAATGCGTCTTTTTCATTTGTAAGGGTTTTTAAGATATTAGACAAATAGATAAACACGTGTTTATCTTTTGTTTACAATTAAAAAAGTGCTAATTTATAAAACCTTATGGTGCGCTACAAAAGAAAAAAGTATGTATATTTAAGTATATGTATACAAGGGTTAGATGCACTCAAAAGAGAATTTTGCCTAAGAAGAGGAGGAACCAGTAGAAGTTTCACATGTGTCATGTTAATAACATAAACAAAAAATCCAATATAAAAACCAAATTTCAGTACAAAAAACAAAACAACAACAACAAGCGTACCCAGTAAAAATCCCACTTAAAGTGGGGTCTGGGAGGGGAAAGATAAAGACACACCTTACCCCTATCTACAATTAGAATAGAGAGGCTGCTTCGTAAGAGTCCCCTGTAGAAAAACAAAGTGTAGTACAAAAAAAAATAAAAAATTCAATACAAAAAAATAAAAAATCCAGTACAAAAAACAAAGTCTAGTACAAAAAAAAAACAAAATATCCAATACAAAATATCAAAAATCCAGTACACAAAAATAAAAATCCAGTACAAAAAACAACAATCCAAACAAAAAAAACAAAGACAAAAAAATCTGGTACAAGAAAACCCAGAACAATAAAAATCTAGTACAAAAAGTAAGAAGTTTGCCTAAATTATCATTCATTCATTTTTTAGCATGACACATGTTAAACTTCTATTGGTTCTTACTTTTCTTAGGCTAAAATATCTTCCTATTTGATCATATATATTGTGCTTTCTTATTTGAGAAAAAAGAGAACTTTCTTTTTTCAAGAAAAGTCCAGCCATCCCTTTTTTTCCAAATATTCCAAGTAAAAATTACATATTTGTCCATGATCAATTTTATGAACATATTGTTTTGTGACTTTGTCAAAGCAGATGTATGACAAACCGTCAAACATTTTACTTAAACATAATGACAATATCGTTGCAATTTTCATGAAATTAGGGAGTTGATAGGTTTTAAAGAAAAAAGAAATAAAATTATTATACCTCCATGACATGTCCATAAGATCCTCCACATCATCATCTCTACCAAGTTTAGTCAACCGTGCAGATTTATTAGAAGCTCTTGACTTGAATAAGCCACTGATGCTGCCAGGTGAATCTTCAAAATTAGCAGCAATATTTCCAGATTTCGGAATCCGATCAATTGACTCGGTTTGGAGATATGGGTTCTTCCGAATCCTTGAAGAACCTCGGTTAAATTCTTTTAACGGTGTTGTAGATTTTATAACATCATCAAATTTAATGACGGATTTTAGCATGCTCATTCCTCTCTCTGTGTCACCAAAGGTGTTCACTTTAGAAACAGGAGTGCTGTAATTTGTTAATCCACCAAAATTTGAGTTGGGTGACGGGATTTCATCACCCGGTTTAAAAAGAAAAGAGGTGTTAACGTGAGAAGGAACTAATTTGCTAGAATCGAGAAGATGAGGGTTTTCTGGAGCATTGTTGTCACTGTACATGGGGGTTAAATCAGTCATTTGTCCATTTTTGATCTTTTGTTGTTCGACTTCTGGCAGTAGTTGTATGCTTTTGTCCTGCCAACCCCAACTCAATCAATCAAGCATGAAGCTATAATATAATCAAATATTTGTGATTTGCAGAACAAACAAATAAACAATGCATACAAGTCCTATATATTTATTGCATATTTTGATTTTCACAAAGTTCCCTTTATATCAGTTGCAACAGTAAAACATGTTCCTCTTAAAATTCCACGACATATTACATGACAGAAGAAAAGGATTGTGAAAAATAGCTTACAATTAATCCTGCTCTCCAGCGCTGCGTAGTAAGCATTCTGCTTCTTACATCTTCACCAATGGGATTCTTAGATACATGGTTATCCTCAAAGCTCTTGAGCTTCCTGTCAACTTGATATGCTTCCACGTATCGATAACGCTGAAATACATACAGTTTAGTAAGATGTTCATGTTTCAGAGTCCATCTCAGTATACTTATACACACCAACACCAATGTTCAAATCAGATGCTCCCTCTATCCAAAAAAAGCAATTAATGCGATTTTTTAGTTAGTTGAATACCAATGATATCATTGCAATTAAGACTCCTCTGATTTAGAAAGCTGGCATTTATGATAAGAATTATTAAGGGTAAACGGGAAAAGTAGTGAATTGTAGCTATTTTTTTTTATCAAAAAGACAGTTTTTTTTTTTTTTTTGAGAAAAGTGGAAAACTAATATAGTAACATGGACAGTAGCTTTCTTATGGAGGCAAAAATAGTAGCACTTAAACAGGACAAGTACAAGTTTAGAGACTTCAACGGACATGGGAAAATACTTTGGGTTGTAATGGTTTTTACATTGGATCGTAATGGCATTAACCTTTCATGGTATCACCTATTCTAAAGTATTTGTTTTAAATTGAAATATTGAATGTTGAACAGTTGATACATATATTTAGCTTAAAAACTAATCATTCTTCCATTTAATTGTCATGAGCAGCAATTGGACATAAATATTCAAAACTAAAATATGATCATTAGTTGCAAAATCATCCATCTTCAGTGTACAAAGATTAGAGCTAACATACCTGCAGATAGAACACAACAAGAAGAGATCCTGTATTTGTTAAAGGTTCTTCTTGAAGGTTATCCAAAAGACAAGTGTGCAGATGTTTTTCCTCATCTGCATTCCATGGTAATCCAATAATTCGATCAATTAACTTCCTTCGAATACAAAGAAGACAAATTTCTGTTACAAGTATCTCCACCCATTTCAACCCATCTTCAGGATCACCATTCAATACTCTCACTTCTTTTTTCATAACTTTTGTGCAAACTGATCTCTGATACATGAATGCTTCAATCAGAAATCCACACTCAACTCTGACCCGAACAGCAGTAACAGTCTCATTAAGAGAGATAGACTCCTTCCCACTATCACTCCCTGACCACCTTAAAACCATCAGAGCTGCATCAGGATTTTGTCTTTCTAATAGCACTTGTGCTACTTTAGGATGTGTTGCGGGGCCCGAAATCTCAGGGAGAAGATGACAAGCTTCCTATGAAATGTTGCCAATAAACAATTAAAATATACAACCAGAAGAACTGAAACCTCATAAATAGGAACACTAGACACAGCATCAATTATTTTTGCACTGAAATATTCTAATAGTTAAGGTTGCAATTATAGGGTAGATTGCAAAAGAAGTAACCAACTTTGATCAGATTTCAGATACAGTAAACAGCTAATTTTGAAGTCTCAAAAACTTGAACTTTCAAAAAGTTCCATTCATTCAAGAGGCCACATTGGAAAAAAAATCAGCACGGTCCAAGCTACTGACATGTCAGCTGCAAAGTCATCAAATTTTTATTTTTAAGCCCTTTTTAAAGGGAAACAAAGTTGGGTAGCCAAATAGAAGTCAGACCAAAGTTGTTTACCATTTTATATAGTATGCCACATTTGATATTGCCGTAGGAAACCATGCTGGAATTTACTATCTTTGTTAGAGACTACTAATAGTTGGCTAAAATCATAGGTTCCAACTCATGGTTCAAAATATATACATGCACACTTTTAATAGGGGAAAAGACAAAATCATATCACTAGATAGTAGATACTGGCATTAAGTCTCAACCTTTGTTTCTGAAAAAGAAATATTAGTTTCAAAATAGTATATAACATATATATACAATTAACATAGAGATGAACTTTAACAATCATCCACAATTTTACCTTTTAACTCAACAGCTTGGAAGCTTGAACAATTATACATAATTAATTAAGCCTTAGTGAAAACAAAACATAGATATCTGCTTAAGTTACATAGAAATCTTTAATAAGCAATTGATGAAATAACTCATACTTGCCAATAAATACTGTTCAGTACTTCAATTGTAAGATAGAAACTGAAACTAGGAAAGGAAAAAGGGAAAATCACCTGCAGGGCCTCATTACTGTGGTCATCAAGCAGATAGAAAGTAAACGATTCCAATATCAAATGCCTGGCTATATTAAACGTAACAGAAAAATCATCTACACAGAATCTCCATTTATCATCAGGAATTTTCCAGAGTCGATCGAATAGATAATATAAAAACTACATTAAGTTAAGGAAACCCAAATATTCAACTATTGTTTTGTAAAAAATAAGAAAAAAATATCCCAATAATGTAAAGACATAAAAAAGGATACAATTGCTTGTTTTGCTACCACCAAATCTGAGCTTCCACTAAAAAAGAGAATGTCAATAGCCAATCTCAGGTCTTGAAAAGGATAGCTTCCTATAATTCCCTCTAGTTTGACTCTAGAAAATGATTGGCCTCCATCTTTCTGCAGACAAGCCATTTCTAGCTCATACTCTCTGTCTGGTGTATCTTGTGTTTCAAGATTTGATAAAGCATCTTCAATGAACAGGATTGCACCATCTGGCGTTGAGGCTCCAACAGGCCACGCCAACGGCCATGCACGTTTTATTGCCAATGATTTCCTCTCACGAACATCAGTACGCCACGATGAAAAACTATCATGGCAACTTAGCTCGTTCAGAAAATGATGCCTTGTGTACCAAATCATCATCTCCATGTGCTGGGAAAAAAAGTGCAATTAAGTATTAAAAATAGAGGGCTGAGCATGTTGAGTAGAGGGCTAAACAAGTTTGGGCTAAAACAGTTTAGGTAGACTCCCAAAAGCTTCTTTGCCCAATTTTAATATAAAATTAAATGTGTTAAATTGATTAAAAAACAATACAATCATACAAATAAACTAAATATTTTAATAACACAATTTAAGAGGTTGTACGCATTGAAATATAAACTTTATGAAACCCGTTTGAGAACAAACATAACCTCCATCTCTAGTTCAGACTGTTACCATAAAATGATAAAATTATCTTATAAAACTAACGCAATCAGCAATAACAAAGAAGAGATGAAGGTTTAAGTTATGTTCACATTTCACAATTAGCGAAACCTTAAAATTTGGATTAGTAAGTCATGTCATGAATGTGTAAAAAGTGATCCCCCGAAAGAAGAGAATAAATATGAACCAAAGATAACAATAATGGAAAATTTATTACAAGTATCGCATGAGTACCTACCTATACATCATGATCCACAAGTCTAAAAATAAGCATAATAAAAAGAACATTCACTAAAATCAAACCTGCTTTGTCTTTAATACGCTCTCCTGTAGGTGGTGAATATCATAAAGCTGTGCAGAAAGGGAATCTTTAAAAGATGATTCTAATTCTTCAAGGACGGTTGATATGCAACTTAGCCTCACTGTAAACTTGAGAAGCATACTTGACTTTTCCTTCATTTCCTCAACATTAAGATTATCTTCAATGTGTCAAAGAAAATGGTTAATTGCATAACAAATGCTAACTACATATCAAAATGTTGAAGGATACAAATAGGCTGAAGGTCAGCAATAGTATTTTTGAATGTCCTCTTGCACCAATCTTTAACAACCACTTCATCTAGCAACAAAGCCACAACTGGGTCACTAGAAACAGCACTTTCATCCATACAAACATCTGTAATATCTATTGACTAACTGTTAAGAATTACAGACATCAAAGTAAGGAAACTACACATGTTACTATAAGTTTACAACTAAAAGGTTGAATAAATGGTGAAAATAACAGGGCCAAATAAGGATACAATGGCAAATCAAGGATAACAAATTGTTCTCCAATGCAACATCAAAGAAACAATACAGCCTTTCAACATCAGCTGTTGCTTGGTTCTCCCAGTCCTTCTCTTGAAACCTGTCATCATACCTCTTGGATATAAGACCAGCCTCAATGCATTCATAAAATAGGCGCCGAGAGAGCCGATTCCCGGTTTTTGGTATGGGAAATCTGCAAATTGGGCAAACATCACAACGCGGACTGCATTCTTCACATAAAGAGGCATGCCCACATGAAGTCAACACACTTTGAACACATCGTCCACAGCTTCTTAAATCTCTTGTTGCTCGACAATGCTCGACTTTAGCTTCCTTACACAATTCTATCAGATCAATAGATGCCAAGTGCTCCAGTGCCTCCTGAAATCAAATTCACTACCAGCATTAACCTCCGAAACATCACTTGAAAACCATAAAACCTTTCAACAGCATATATTCAAGTTCTCATTGGTCATTGCAATACAAAACCTAAAAAGCTGTAATCATATTCAGATTGATAAGGACCGTACTTATCATACTTCTTGTAAGCTAAGCTTAACAAAATTAAAAATAAGCAATTAAAATTCCAAAAGAATAAGCAAAAAGAGGTCCAGAGAATCTGAGACCGCAGACAGGCAAGAAACCCTAATTCACAAACCAAATTCACACAATGCTCCGTTTTCAACTTGTTAAACCCTTCTGTACATGTTACGAGTGTAACTAATCCTAAAACCTAAAGATTTTTACATATTGAAATTGACTGTGACACATATAAAGATGTATTGTATGTCTATATACCTGAACTTTCTGTAAGCTGTAGTTGGGTTGAAGTGAGAGATGACCGGAACTATGCCTTCCAGAAGCTTTACGGTCATCGGAATCCGAAAGTCCGGTGGTTCCTCCGGCAAATAGCCTCCTACCTTCCATTAATTTCAGTCGAAGCTCGGATTTTTGATTTGTTTATGAGAGAGGGAGAGGCAGGGTTTTGATTATTGTGTGGGAAGAACACTTGAAAAAATAAAACACGAAGTGACTAAAAAGGCCCCTTTAGATTTTGGTAATTGACAGAATTTTCCCAAAAGTATGAATGTGGTCTTTCAATTCACTTGAAATAAAAGAATTGTTAAAATCGTCCCTTAATTTTTTTTTTTGATTAACAGAGCATCTTTGCGTGCTAGCCATCGCCAGACTTGGTCTTTTGAATCTTCGATCTCTTTTACTTTCGGTTGTATCCGACAAAGCATTTTGTAATGTGCAACAACAAGAGAAAAAAAGAAAATTATGACAAAGATCAATTTCAAATATAATATAATAGAATTCCAAAGGTCAAGTAGAATTTGACGTTGTTGTTGTTCATGATAGCGAACTAAAAATGAGCGACAACAACGTCAAATTCTACTTGACCTTTGGAATTCCATTATAGCGATCTAAATCTATCTAGTACCAAAGGTGTTATAGCCTAATGGTATCCCCTAGACTTCTTTATGAGAGGTCTTGGGTTCGAATTCGGTCTGAAACATATTTGTTGAGGAAAGATCAGGGTTTTTCCTAGTTGTGGAGTTCCTCCAGTGATGGGATCGGGCGTAAGCCCGTCAAATCCGAGTGAACAGTTGAAATCTCGTATTGGGTGTCATCGTACCAAGCCGTTAAAAAAATCAAAATCTATACAATCTTTTATTACAAAAATAAATTCTTTTTGTTCTACTTATATAACCCAATCATACTTAATTTTGACACATGTTCGGGTAGGTGTTTTCTGGATTGATTTTCGGGTTGGGGTAAAAAACACACCCGTACTATCAATTACGTAGACATACATATCTATATAATAATCACGTGATCTTTAATGTTCTAGCACATACCTCTTCAATTCATTCTAGAATTAAAATCTTAGAGGTCGTTATCCTTAAAGTAGAATAACTTGTTCCCGAAGAACTGCAAATGAGTCACGTGAAAAATTAAGAGATGTAATCGATGCAAATAACTAGAAAACAAGATAAACTAACGTTATCTTTACTTTCAGAAGAACCCTATTTGAGTGAGTGATTGCAGATAACAAAAAGTTAAAAAGATTTGAAAATTTTCGGTGGACAAAATCAGAGAAATAAAAAAATATTATATTCCTTATATTGTTTTTTAGTATATAGTATAACACAATAAGATAACATTAAAAAAAATGTAACAAAATTTTTAACGTCACAGACTCACAAACTAGAGGTGGGCAAAAAAAGAGACCCGGAACCGGAACCGGAACCAGCAACCCGAACCAGAACCGGTCATACCCCAACCGATGGGTACAAACGGGTCCGGTTTTTTAGACAAATTAAAGCCGAAACCATAACTGGTTCCACCTGTACACGGCCAAAATCCAAACAGGAATCGGCCAAAACCCGAACCGGAACCGAGTATTGACTTTGTTGACCGGAACTGGAACCGATGGAACTGGAACTAGTTCTAAAAAACCCGATTTGCGCACCTCTATCACAAACTACGCAAACTGCAATTATGCATTTATGCATCGTGGATTTATGGGCGACGGGTACCAATTACCAAAGTTTTGCAGTTGTTTGATGGGCTAAACAGCTTACATCCAACTTAACGGCCCAAAGTATTATTCTTTCATAGCCCGTGTCCCGTGATACCAAAATGCTTGTGATCCAAGCCTACTTCCATTCAGCCCTTAAATTCTTAAAACTCATATTGGGTGCTTTTTTGTTTGTACAGCACTACATCATACCAGTAAAATACACTAACAAACAAACTTACCCAGTATATTCGTATTTTTTAGTAGGGTCTGAGAGAAGGATGAAGAAAAAAACCTTAACCTTATCTCAGTTGAAATAAAGATGCTGCTTCAAAGAAGTACACAGCTCAAAGTTATTGTTTGAAGTTAATCATTCTAATGTTTTTAACATTATTTTCACAAAATAAGTAAAATAACGTTAAAATTATTATAATCTTACCTTTGCCTATTGAGGACTCACATATATAAGTGTGTGTGTATGTACATTATATGATAAAATGCACTAGAGATGGGCAAATCATTTTTTTTAATAATGAGCTTTGGATAGGAACCGGTTTTGGTTTTAGCCATCAAAGTCAACAACCAAGTATATAGAACTGGAGTTGAAATAATTCACTCATAACGCTTTTTAAAGGATTACGTGGTATGATTAGATCGAATAAGTCCTTCTGAAATAAATACTCAGCCGTTTGTGAACCGTCGGGTACTGTTTTATTGAAAATCCACACTTTTCCAAACCCAGAAAACAGCCGGAAATATAGGATCCCTCCACGGGGCAAATACTTTTATGCATACCTCTTCTGGTTGATCCACGTCATACTCTATTCTAGTATAGTTTTAGGTTCTTGATGGGTTTTTTGTCGGTTCAGTTCCGGTTTTTGACCGGGTAGAGTTGAACCGAATTCATCAATAATCGATTGACACACAAAGCATATTTTATAAATCATGAATGTATATAATAATAATAAAAGCATTTGAAATTAAATTCGGGTCATTCTCAAAACCCTTATTTCTCTAACCAATTCCCATACAAGAATGTGATATTTGATTACAAACATCTATGAGATAATGATATTGATTACTCATCTACCCAAATGATTTAGAAACTAAATCTAATGATTTTTTTTATTTTAAAAAAAGTTAAACTAGTTTTTTATTATTTAAAAAAAGTTAAATAATAAATGCAGAGGTATAATCATAATGCTGGTGACTAAGTCAACCCCAAACATGCTTATGATACCATGCCCCACGTTTGCCTCCAAGTAAATTACTAAAATACCCCTTCTTATAAACATAATTCCAAGGTAAAAAAAAAATAAATAAATAAATAAATAAATAATTGGATGTATGATCATAATTGGAAGTGCAACTAATTAATGATGATTAGGAATCGGATTGCACGTGTAAGTTTGAATTAACCTCCAAGTTGGGGGATTTGATTAGATATGTATGATGTGTAATCACATGTTTAACAGCTCAGCCCACTCACATGGCCCAGATACGATTTGGCCCATTTCTCGATATATATCTTTTTACAAAAATTCAATAGCATCTTATTAAAATTGCAACTGTTTTCTTTCAAGAACAATGTTTTTTTTTTGAACGGCTTGGTACAACGAAACTCAAGACGGGATTTCAGCCGTCCCCTCAGATTTAACACTATGGGACGTACGTTCGAGCCCACATAAGGAGAAACCTTACAACCGGATAAATCATTTGATCTTGCCTCAGCAAATATGCTTCGATCAGGTATTATTAAGATAGAAGCCTTTTGGTTTCAAGAGTAATATGTATGTGTGTGTATACGGTATATATAAAAAAGATATTAAGTTAGGATAAAAATGGTAGTATTTTTATTTGTTTTATAATAGTACTGTTCATTCAGTTCTTTATATATATATACTAGGTTAGTGCCCCGTGTCTTGCACGGATTGAATAAAAAATATGATAAATAGTTATCAATTAAAAGTTAAACACAATAAGATGATATTTAAATATAACATGTGATTAAAATTTATATATTTAAAGTTTGTTTTTTTAAACATTTTATTTTAAAAAAATATTTTTGAAATTATATATTTTATAATAATTTGATTTTTAATTTTTTTAATATTAATATATGTTTAGTATAATAAAAAAACTTTTTTTTAATTATAAAATATGTAAAAAGTATTTTTAATATTTAATATAATGTAATATAAAATGTATTTAATAGGAGAGAGAAGAGGGAAATTAAAGTGAATGTGCTCTAAGAAGATGACATGTGTCCATACAAAACCTTTTTTTATTAGAATAGATAGATTAATAAAAAGTATTCATAAAAAGGTAATAATATGTTATAATGTTGTGTATTTTTAGAAATTTTAGGTCAAACCTGATACACGTGAAAAGTTACGTCAATAATTCAATGAATTTAAACCACTAATGAAAATCGAAACTTTACCAATGAACTGTCTTAGTGATTTGATTTGGTTTAGTTTGATTTAGTTACAGAAACTAAATCTGTGACTAACGGTTTTTATGCACGGTTTTACTTAACAATCACCGAATCAAGTTGTAAACACCTGATGAACACATGGAAAAAACAAATTTCAATGATTTTTCAATTAAACTTACAAAAGATCGTTTAAAAGAAGAACTTATATGATGACATTGTGACTAATGTGAAACTATACCACTTGATAAATTAAGATCAAAGGTTCAAACTTAGACAACTGATGGTTTAATTTAAAATAAACTGGTTTTTGGTTAAAAAATATTATTACATGGTAAAACAATTTAATATCCTGAGATTTAAGATATTGTATAGAAACAAAGAATAAGGAAATGGCTCTTTTAACACATTAAAACTTCAAAATAACTATAGTTAGCAACATGGGGATACGTTATTTATTATTAAGATCAAGGTTCAAACCTAAGTAAAAGAAATAGCTTACAGATTTACCATGTTTCCACTTATCTGTGAGTTCAATTTCACTGTGGTCAAGGACTTGACCTTAGCTATATCGTCTTGTTCTCGATGGCTCATGAAGATCTATAGTTGATCATAGCGACAGTTGCACATGCATAAATGCACGTGTGGCCGGTACTGCGAAATGACTTGCCCATATATTACTTTTAATAATATATTTGTTAAAATATACTCTACAGATTTGTAAACTATTGCAATTACAATAATTAAATTTCTAGGTATTCACATATTATTATTTTCTATGTACCTAAAAAACGGGAAAGAAAAAATTGTTAATCAAAGTAAAGTAAAGCAACGGTTAAACAATTTTTTTAATCATGAAATAGTACAACCTTTTAACTATTTTAGATTTGTTCTATGGAACTGGAAATTTTATTAAGCAATAGTAAATGATGAAATTATTAATTATGCTTGTCACAAAAATCTTGTTATATTATATAAAGTCGAACTTAAAATCTTTACGAATATTTAAAATTTGATAAACAATGTCATTTTGTTTTTTCAGGTTTTTAACTATTACTAGATTACGCAAACGTGTGTTGCTGCGGGTGCATGGTTGATTAACAAATGACTCGTGTTAGAGGCTAGCCGATTTTTATATCATCTGTCTTGTTTAGTTTTATATGAAGTGATTTATGCATGTCAGTTTAATAGTTTAATTTTATATTAATCTTCATTTTATACGTGTTAAAACTCCCTCCAATAGGAGAATTATAAAAAAATAACACTACTCTAATAACATTATATTTTATAATATGACATAGAGAGTGCCGAAGGTGCGACCGCACCAAACCCGATTTTTTTCAGGGCTAGAAATTTCGACTTTTTTCATAATATAACTATTTTTATACAAAATATAATTTTGCCACGTAAAAAAACATGTTTTTGCTAAAATAATTATAATTTATTATATATATATACACTTATTCTTTATATTAATTATCATTAATTTATGTTAGTACTCGCGCATTGTACTCAAAATCTTGGGGTAGTGATACTTTCATTCATGAGATGGTGTTCATCTACAACTGGCTTGAAGGCATCTTTCTTGTAAAAAAAATGCAAAAGTGCAAGGGTTTAAAGTATTACATATATTTATTGTAAAATAATTAAAGGGTTATATTTCAAGATTCAGGAACAAGTTGGAGTCATATTACATAATTTATATGATTAGGGAATATAAATCATGATTAGTAAAAATATTATATTATGTGTCTTTGGGACAACTAGAAGTACCAAATAATGGGAGAGATTTAAGGTTGTTATTATATTTATTTTATTTATTCACAAGGGGTGGTACTTTTTTACATTGACCAAATCAGGGCAGGTTTGCACGTGCCGCGTGCGTGGCAAAAACAATGCCTTGCTGTTAGTGTGCTGTTTAAGATTTGTGGTGTGGTTAGCCACGTACGATTCACATGACTGCTAATCATCGTGACACATGAATTTGAAATTGTAATATCATTATGAGTAACCTATCGAGACGGTTCATATAGTTTGCTATTATTTCACTCTTGCTTTATATGTTTTATAAATTACTCATATGATCATAAATTTTAGATATGTATAAGCTTATAGTTCTTATGTGAGGTAACCTGGTCAAGCATGTGAATGTAATTTGGAGTCATAAGAACTATATGTGGTACAAATGTTTAAATTTTGAGATCCTATAACTAATTTATAAAACATAAGAACTAAGAGTGAAATAGTAGCAAAACAAATGAACCATCTCAATAATTTACTCTATTTTTATCAATATTTTGTTAATAAATAGATTAGTATAATCTGTCATTTGGATTCTCTTAATCTCTCAATTATGACGTTCTAGGAAGTTGCAAATCATCTCGTTATATGTACAGTTATGCATAGAATACAATGAGATTTTAAATATTTTTAATAGAATTCTTTTTAGCAGCAAACACCTTGTTATTCAGGATCACCCTAGCAAATAGATTACACTTCCGTTCAAAGAACAGAGTATGGTGACCTAACTCACCTGCTCCTGGCTCAACCCAAAGCAATATATGATTTAGGCGAAACTTCAATCCAAGACTTCACATAAAATAGTCAAGAGATTACTGCCAGGCTAGATACATTTTTTATTGAGTAAAATGTCATTTTCGTCCCTATGTTTTGGTCAATTTTGTCATTTTAGTCCAATAGTTTTAAATTACGTTATTTCCGTCCTTTTGTTTTATTTTATTGTCATTTTGGTTATTATTGTTTTCATTTTATTGTCATTTTAGTCCAATTAAATATAAACTTTTGTACTAAAATGACAAAAGCAACCAAACCACATGACGAAAATGGCAATAAAGTAAAATTATAAGGACGAAAATAACAAAATTTAAACTATTAGACTAAAATGGAAAAATTGACCAAACCATAGGGACGAAAATTTTTTACTCTTTATTTATTTAATAAAATTATTAGTCATCTAGTATTTATTTAGTTAAATCTTAGCTTTTCAGTTTTCACTCACAAGGTTATAATATAACTTCTTTTTCAAAAAAAAAATTATTTTTTTATTCAATTCAATCACTCTATCAATGATAAGTTATAACGAGGCTTGAATAAAACACCTTTAGACACTATTATTAAAATTTTGTTGTTTCATGGGTCAGTGACCCGACCCACCCTCCCCTGCTACTTTTGGCCGTTATCGATTGTATGTCATTTCATACTACGAGGTCATTGCATTAACAAAGTGTCATATCTAATAATCATTTTGCACATGGAAATGTTATTTTTTTTTAATTTTCACGGTCTAAATCACATATAAAATTAAGCCCTTTTAAGTTATATAGACATTTTATTATTGGCTGGTTCAACTTTATTTGTTTTGTAGTATTTTGTAGATCACACCGTGATTCATAACTTAAAGAACTTTTAGAAAGAATACTCATTATACAATATAATAATAATAATAATAATAATAATAATAATAATAATAATAATAATAATATTATTATTATTATTATTATTATTATTATTATTATTATTATTATTATTATTATTATTATTATTATTATTAAGGGATAATATCATATATCCCTTATTAAACATCTAAATTACATATATCCCCAATGTTAAAGTAAAATTACAAATATCCTTATGTCCCAAAATTGCCCCTTAGTAAGAAGAAATATGTAAATTATTTTTAGTTAGTTCATTAAGGGTAATATATAAATACATAATGTTTTTTTAATGAAATGGATAAATATGTAATATATTTGGTTTAGAAAGGGGAAATATGTAATTTAGTTTTATGATTGGTTAAATATGTAATAAAAGGTTTTATTATTCTATTAATAATAAAAATATAACTTAACTAATATTTCTTTCTTTATTATTTCGATTTATTATTTTATAACGGACTAACAGCCGTTGCGTTTGAAGTTTTGGTATTTGTTGTCATCATGGTAGGGCATTATGACTCAACTTCTTTTAGTAAAACACGGGTTTTAAGCCTTTTTTTCCTCTTATCTTTAACACTTTTGTGCTTTAACATTTATGGTATTCGAAAAGAATAATGTCGTTTTATATATAAGATTTGTTTTTTATAATGTTGTACCCGACCATGAAGTAAGTATCTAGTTAAAGTTAAATGGGTAGTAGTTTTTTTTTTTGTGTGACAACAAATTAACATAATTGTACTCCTGGCCTATTGGTTGGAGTCGTGTTCTTCTATCCACACCACCCGTTTAAAATTTAAAGCTTTTTAAATATTTCGTATTAAATAATAGTATTTGAAAATTTCATATTTTATATTATATTTTTAAAGTGTTATTTTTAATATTAATATATTTTTAATACGTTAAAAATTTAATTTAGAAATAAATAAAATATATTTAATTGTGTAATATTATAAATTAATATAATATGCATTTAATAAAAGAAATGCACGAGAAAATTATTATTAGGATAGTATAGAATTATGTCATGTGTGTCATTTTACTTTAATTTATGAGTTTAAAGATATATAACATTTTCATACCCTTTTTAAACTTAATTGGGTGATCTCTAACGTTCATATTAATGACAATGTAATTACTGTTACAACTTGTTTATTTTTTATACATGTTTTACATCAATTTTATTCAAACAAAGCCGTTGTGAGACATTTAGGACACCGATGTTTTCTAAAAGGACGTATGATAATTTGAAAGGTTTAAAACATACAGAATATTTTTAATATAGAAATGCCCGCTACAACAAGCATGTAGGGTTACGTTACTAGTTTGAAGATATATTAGTTTTGATTCAAAACATGATCTTGATAAAAGTTTAACTTATTTCTCTAAAAATACTAAAACTAAAACAACTTAATAGTAACTTTTTAAAGTAAATTACATAAATCTTCCTTGATTTTTGGGGGAAAAATTCATTTTTGGTGAGTTATAGCACATTGATCCACACATGTTTATAGTTTAACATGTTCTGTCTAATTCATCAATTATGGGCTAACAATATGTTAACTCACCCCACCTACCATCATGGGCGGATCTTATAAGGGATCAGGGGGGCCACCGCCCCTCTCCTTTTTTCGTCAATAGTGTACATTTTCGAGCAAAAATGTTATTTTTGGTTAGAAATATGGGTTTCGCCCCCTCGTTTCAAAATTTTAACATGTATTTAGACTCACATAAATTTCCGCCCCCTTCCATAACAGTGAAGCTCCGCCACTACCTACCATCACAAGAGGGGTAACATTGTTCTTTTAACACCAACTTGAACAAAGTTTTCATGATATTCTTCTCACTTTTATGCTTGAATGATAACCTTTATAAATGAAATCACTTGAATGAACCTTAGGTGTTGGTTTTAACTACAATTGGCTAACATAGTTTGAGCCGAAATCGATCAAACCCTAGTTGTTGTTGGTCTGAAGCTCGATTCCAAATAGTTTAACTTCATTCCTAACATCCAATTGCTGACTTACAAAAGTCAAAGCAGACTATGGTTCAAATGCAAAAAATCAACCATGAAGTCAACCAATATGTTGACCTTCAATTGCACTCAAACATAATTCAACATAATCTAAGAATGATCCAAACAGTTAAAATATATTTCCATTTAATCATAAGCCAACATGACCTAAACATTATCCAAAGAGTTAGCCAACAATTACAATCAAACATAATCCAAGCATAAATCTAAACATTCAAACATAAGTCATACATTATCCATAAAGTTTAAAGTAAATCAATTTCAAAATTCAAATAGTCAATCAATTGCATACATTGAATGTATAAAGCAAATTCAAAGTCAAATAAACAAGCAACAAAGAAGAAGCTAATTACACATTTTTATTTTCAAAGTCAAAATGATCACCATTTTGATCCAAAAGGAACAAAAATCCCTATGATCGCTAAATATGCACCTCCACATCCATATATTTACCTATATACAAATTTAGCCAGAAAAAAAACTATAACATGATAATTACCTATATGAGAAAAAACAAAAAAAACACTAAATAATGAAAACAACTAAGCATTTGACAAGATATATGCAAATAAATCCACTTGCACCTCCACATCCACCAACATCTTTATATCCACATGCTCCTTCACATCCACATCATCCATAGCTTCATAATCTAAATCAACTAGATCCTCATTATCAGGGGCGGCCCGGGGGAGGGGCAAACCCGACCTCCGTCCCGGGCCCAATTTTTCGAGGGGCACATTTTTATATATATTTAATTATTTATATATATATATTGTATTTTTTTTTTAAAAAAGAAACCTAGTTGGATGAAAGATTAGCCCAATAAAATACCCAAACAAATTAGGCCCATTTCAAAAATTTTTTGGCCTTTATCCGGTGCTCACGTTATCGTTCAAGAAGTGAGAATTGAGAAACAAATATTGAAATTCAAAATCCCCAAAAAAACCCTCGACCTCACCTGCACACCTGGTGCTCGACGAGACGACGACGACCGTGCGCCACTTCGCGTCTGCGCCCTCAGCCCCTCACCCTGCGAAGTGCGACCGCCGACTGGCAGTGCGACAACTGCCGGCTACGTGCGACGGTGCGACCACAGACCACTCGACCAGCCGTCCAGCCTCCTTCGACCTTCAATTCTTCAACCAGGTAATGTTTTTTACTTTTTGTGTTGATTGTTGTCTTGTTGATTAATGATTAAATAATTTAAATTGTTAATGTTTTTGTGTTGATTTGTGAATTTGTCATGTTGAACTTGAACTAATGAATTAGGATTTACTGATTTAGCCATTTAGGTTAGGATTTACAGTTTACTGATTATCGAATCACTGATTTAGGTTTACTAATTTAGTTCAAATTTTGGGTCCATTTACTGATTTAGGAATAGGATTTAGGGTTTACTAATTTGCATCCTTAATTTTTAAATTAAGGAATTATGCCTCCTAAACAACTATCCGGCAGTCAGAAACGAAAAAAGGAAAAGAGACGAGGAAATGAGACGGTCACAATCAGGTGCTATGTATAAATTTATGAATAAATCGCCTGTTGAAGAACACGTTGAAGAGCATGTTAAAGTTGTGCTTGAAGATATAGAAGAGGAACAACATGTTGAAGGGGAAGAACATGTTCAAGTTGAAACGGAAGAGACAGAAGAGCAACAACATGTTGAAGAATCATCGCACTAGTGAAGTTTCTTGCTAAACATAATTTAGCATTTCGTGGAAAAAAAGAAAAGTTGTATCAAAAAGGTAATAGAAATTTCAATTTTCTTTATTTTTTTTGTTCTATTTCTCTTTTTCTATCAAAATAGTCATTTGTTAATTGCATATTTGCATTTAATAGGTAATGGAAATTTCTTGGGTCTCATAGAAATGTTGCAAGAGTTTGATCCGGTTATACAAGGGCATGTGAGACGAATCGTAAGTGATGAGATGCATGTGCATTATCTTGGGCACAAGATTCAAAATGAATTAATACTTTTGCTAGCTAAGGAAATTCAAAATGAAATCATCAAGATTATAAAGGAAGCAAAGTATTACTCAATAATACTTGATTGTACCCCCGATTCCAGTCACCAAGAACAAATGACTATTATAGTAAGGTATTTAAAGTTCTCACCAAATTCTGTTATGGTCGAGGAGTCCTATTTAGGGTTTTTGAATGTTAATGACACAACTAGAAAAGGTCTGTTTGAAGTTACAGTAGAAGAGTTAAAGTCATTTGGTCTAGAGATTGATGATATGCGAGGTCAAGGTTATGACAATAGGGCAAACATGAAAGGAAAAACCAAGGAGTGCAAAAGAGATTTTTAGATCTAAATCCAAGAGCATTTTACACTCCATGTGGTTGTCATTCTCTTAACCTTACATTATGTGATATGGCTAACGCTTGTGTTAAAGGAAAGAGTTTTTTTGGAGTCATTCAACGTATATATACTATTTTTGGAAATTCCATTAATCGATGGCAAATTTTGAAAAGTAACGTTAAAGGTTGGAGTCTTAAGGCATTGTCTCAAACTCGTTGGGAAAGTCGTGTTGAGAGTGTTAAGGCTATTAAATTGCAAATGTGCGATGTGCGAGAAGCTTTACTTGAGGTCGGAGAAAAAGATAATGATGCTGCAATTGCAAGTGAAGCAAATTCACTAGCGAAAAAAGAACTTAGTGACTTTGAGTTTGTAGTATCAATTGTCATGTGGTATGAAGTATTAAATCAAGTGAATATAGTGAGCAAAAAGTTACAATGAAAGGATATGCATCTCGATATTGCTATCAAAGAAATCAACAGATTGATTCAGTACTTCAAGGATTATAGAGAAACAGGGTATTCAAAATCGATTGATGAAGCAAAGGAGATTGCTAATGAAATGGGTATTGATCCGATATTTCGACAGAAGCGTGTAATTCAAAGGAAAAAACAGTTTGGTGAGAGTTCAGCTTGTCAAGAAGCTTCATTTACACCTGAAGAGAACTTTAGAGTCAATTATTTCTTATATATTGTTGATCAAGCTATTTCTTCTCTTGAGACAAGATTTGAGCAATTCAAAGAGTTTGAAAAATTATTTGGTTTTTTGTTTCCACGTAACTTGAGAGGAATTGAAGATAAATATCTTAAGTTAGCATGTCATCTTCTTGAAAATGCACTCAATTTTGAAAAGAAATCAGATATTGATGCAGATCAACTTTATACGGAGTTGAAATTATTTGGGACATCACAGACCGAAGAATTTAGTCATCCTATAGATATTTTGAAGTGTTTAAAAGAGCTTGGTTATTTCCCAAATGCAACCATTGCCTACAGAATACTGTTGACTATTCCAGTCACGGTTGCATCTGCAGAAAGAAGTTTTTCTAAGTTAAAGTTACTGAAATCTTACTTACGAACAACAATGTCTCAGGAAAGACTTAGTGGATTGGCCATGATAGCTATCGAGAACGATATATTGGAAAGGATAGACTGCGAAGAGCTACTCAACCAATTTGCTATGAAGAATGCTATGCGAGCTTCACGGATTATCGGTTAATTATATTATTATATGTATTTCACTAAAATTGACTGTGATTTTTGTTTATCATTTATTAATATAATTAGTCGTCTCTTACGAAAAAATTTTTATACATTTGAATGCGTTAGGCTTTAGGGGCCTTTTTTCCCTGACTCGTCCTAGGCACCAAATTTCTCAAGGCCGCCCCTGCTCATTATACATCTACTAATCCAAATTCCCTTCCATAACACTATGACCACCAATATCTACCTCATGATCATCATCATCATCCACAATTTCATTAAAAATCAACAAGATCCTTATAACAATGCCACTCATATGTATTCTCTTCATTTATTCCCTTTTCTAACAACCTTTTGAGGTCATTGTCATTACCCAAGGACCTCAAACCATATTTCAAATCCATACATGGAACCCTAAAGTAGTTGATAAACACCCTATAACCTAGATGACCTAGACTCTCAAAAACTTTGTTCAACTCATTTACTTTGTAATCATGAGTTTTTACTCATAACATGTCATTTATTCTACAATTTTCATACCTCCTCCTCTGTAAATTCACAAACCTTCCAAAAATTTGATATTATGCTAACTGTTAGATAAAGAGTTGGAAGCAAATGGCTTGCCATAACAGTCTTGTGGGTTTCACAAGTAATTAGCCATTTAAATGTAATTACCAAAGGAGCTTTGTTCTAGCGGTACCCTTTGGCTTTTCAAATGGAAGGTCATGGGTTCAAATCCTTTTCAAGGAGAAATAGGGGTCCTTGAGAGGTCAGAGGGTTTTCCGGTGCGGTTTCCTCCTGGGGTGGTGGTGGGGTCTCAACGGAGGTCATGGTAACTAGACCTTGGTGACGTGGCATAAAAATCAGTGGTTCACACGTTTAGATCAAATGTCGTTCAAAAAAAATTTAATGTAATTTTTTTCCCCAAAACTTTTGAAAGATTTTTGTAATTTTCTCTAAGTTCATTTATGTTTATGATCCCTTATATAGGATTGGGATCAAATAATAACCCACTCTTACGGCGATAACCCATTAACTTTGCCAAAACGAAGCCGAATCTTGAAATTTTTTTTTTGAACATCATTGTAACACAATTAGAACACCATGTTCTTTTTTGAGTTTGGGCTAATTCATCACCGTTTAAAAAATATCATCGTTGTAAGTTTTTTACTACAGTACTGTAAGTTTTAAATATTTAAACACCTACAGTACTGTAAGAGCCCAAACGGTAATGAATTAGCCCAAATTCATAAAAGAACATGGTGGTTAAATTGTGTTACAATGATGTTAAAAAAAAAATTCAAGATTCGGCTATTTTTTGCCAAAGTTAATGGGTAATCGTCGTAAGAGTGGGTTAGTATTATAACATTACCCTATATATATATATATATATATATATATATATATAATTGGTTTTGCCTATATAACAATAATTTCTTAAACTTATATGCCTCATTACATAGAGAACATGTTTATTTTCATCTCAGACTTAAAACCTACTCCCGAATAAGATTTTACACGATGTGTTTGTTTTTATTGTTATGGATTTTCGTTTTAAAACTTAAATTATTTTCAACTAACAACATTTTAACTTATCTTATGTTCGAGCTACACTTGAACAAAAATCCTCATGAAAAGATCATTAACTACAATATATAATATATAATATTCTGAAATTTAACTGGTTTTATAGCTAAATTTTATTTTTTTGTATATATTTTTGAAAAGATACAATCATGATATTAAATTATGAGTTTATAATGTATGTGGAAATGACGTGTGACCAAATATATCATGTGTTAAGCAATAATAATGTATGCACATAAGCCAGACATGTGGAAACCAACCTCTTTATGATTCAATGATGAAGACATGAATGGACAAAACTCAAACTCCCCACTCCTTTCAAATTATTGGAACCATGCACCTCAATTATTGTTTTTTTTATTTTAGTCCCCACCAAATGATATTGATCTAAATTCATCATAATAGATTGAAAATATTATCTATTTTAGAATGTAAATTTCTATTTTTGTCTATATAGTATTTATATTATTAGTAGCCAACAAAAGTTATAAATAACTGAAATTGCAAAAGAACAATCTCCATTGTTTTCATTATATAATTAAACTATGATACCATCATTTCTTACACGAATTAAATAAATAATATAATTTAATTGATAATAAATATTTACATATCATAAAACAATTTTTAAAATAAAATATGTTTAAAAATTGCATATATGTTACTTTGAGTAAGTATTATTCTTTAGTTTTTTTTTTTAACTTTTTTAACATTTATTTTTAAAATAACTATGTTTAAATATTATTGTCTTACAAAATTACAGGAAAGTATCTTATAGGGTAAAATAAATATATTAAGCAGTTAATTACTAATTATTTGAATATTTACGAATTCTAAAACATCGTTTTTATATAAGATATGGTTAAAATTGTGTATAAATCAACTAAAGTAATAAATAATAAAATTATTTATAGTTTTCAATTTTTTGTTTAAAATTTCATTAATAATGTGATAAGATTTAAAATAATTAGATATATAAAGAATTAATAAAATTAAATTGCAGAAAACGTTGATGGAAAGATGTTTTTATCGTGACCGTTTATGAATGCAAACGAGTCAAAGCCGACTCATTCTTTTCTTGTTTAACACACACACAAACATATAAATATGTGTGTGTAAAAGTCAAGCTGAGACAACTCGGCTCATTGATTGTACCATCCCGAGCTTCCCTTAAAGTGCATGTCTCTCCAGTCTTCCACAAGCTGAGGCACACCATCCTCCTTCACCTTTAAACAATAAAAAATATTATTATTAAGATATCAAATAAGAATTAATACATATTTTGATAACACTAAATTATAACCTCATCATAACGTCTCTGAGCGTATGATTGGGTCCCATGATAACTTCCATACAACTGTTTTGATCTGTTAGTTGTATTCTTCAAAGATCTGTTTTTGTATGTAGAAGTTGTAAATAACCCATCAATAATCTGCACCCACTCTTCTGGGGTCATGCCCTTAGGAGGATTCTGCTTGGCTCTTGCTGTGTTGTCATATCCTCCTTCTTTATCAAAATGCTTCTTTAGCTAATATGCATATCTAAATGTAACTGAAACATCACATAAACATAAACATCACATAAACATAAACAACATGTGTAAATGAAACCATCTAACATACATATTACCTAAGCAAACATGTATAATTGACAAAAAAAAGTAATCTACGCTTAATGAATCATTTGTCTTGAACATACAAAGATACATACACACACATAAAACTAACCTAGCTACACATACAATTAAATTTATAAACCATAATGAATCATTCAAACATTTACATTACTTAAAACTAACATAAACATATAAAATCAAATTTCTAAAACATAATAAACATCAAATTGTCATTTTACAAAATTAAAATTGAACAAAAAAACATACCTTTGTTGAAAACCTAGTCCCAAATTGTCTTTGAACACGAAATCAATTGAAGAATAACATATAAAATTCAATAAAAATATAGAATGTGAGAAACACGCATAAAAATTCCATGAACACAACAAAAATTAACTACAAATGAAAAAAAAATACCTTTGTCAAATAAATTGATCCAAAACGTCTTTGAGCACGAAATCTGTGGTATAACAACATATGCAACACAATGAACATAAAGAAAGTGAGAACCCTCATAGAAACTACAAAAACACCTCAAAAAATGGAAAAATTGGAAAGAAATTACATACCAATGTAAATAATACGCCCTTAACAACCCTTTGAACATATAATCGCCCCAAAATCATCAAAAACCTTCGAAATCGGCCATGGGAGGGGAGAAAATAGGTTTTTCAGAGTTTCCAGCGAAAATGAAGAGTCTGTGCGTTTTTGTGTATATAAAGTCTATAGCGACGACATGTCGTCGCTATAGACCTAGATGAAACGGCGCCATTTGTCTTTTGTAAGATGAAAAGGAATTAAGTTTTTAATATTCGGCTATAGCGACGACATGTCGTCGCTAATCTTTCGAATTATTTTTTTTTCAGTTTTTTTAATAAACATTTAATAAACGAAGGAATAAGAAAAAAGGGAAAAAAATTAAATTACCAATAGCGACGACATTTAGTCCCTATATGTTTTCACCAAAAAGCGCCATTCTTTGTCAAAGCCCGCCTTTTTCGGATGAGCCTATAGCAACGACATGTTGTCGCTATAGCTCAAAAAGTGGAAAAAGTAAAAGTAAGCATACTGCGACTACATGTCGTCGCTATAGGCTAGGCTACAGAGACGACTTTTGTCGTCTCTATAGGTCTCGCCCTTTTAGATACTTTTTCTTGTAGTGTTTGCGTTCTTAACATCATGAATTTGAAGTGATATGAGTTGATGGGGCATCATCTAGCTAGATGAACCATAGGAGTAGATTGGGTTCGGCAAGTTCAACGAGAACACTTTTGCAAGTTGAATTCTCAAGTCTGTCACTTAGAAGATAGGATGGTATCGACCCGGACAAGTGGGCAAGATCCGCTGGCTTAGGGCCTCTTTAGTAGGGAGGAGAATTGGTAGGCTCCTTTCCACCCATCAATTCAATAAGATCAGTTCAATCAGTTGCAACCCTCAGATTTGGCTATGCAATTTCACTCGTGAGTTCACGAAAACGATGATGAAGTCAAAATTGAAGACGCGTCGCATTCATAGAAAAAATATGTCCACATGAATCATATTTTGAGAATTAGCTTATCAAGTTCAAATGAATGACTATTTTGTCTATTAAAGGAATTGTTTTTAAAACTTGTTGAGGATATAATCTTGAGTTTTAAATTGTTTCAAGAAGAGTATGCATGATAAGATGTTGGAAAAAAGTTTCACAGCATTATAAAATTGATCATATGAAATTAAAAAGCATGCAACCGCAAATGACACATGACGAATTCAATGAGTATATAGCTATGCATGAAATGACTTCATGTAAATGCCAAGAATATTTTTGAAATCTAATATGACATTATAAGGTAAAGAGTTTTTATGTGCCCCTAAAAGTCTACAAAATTGCACTTTTGCACGCGACGTATAAAAATAAACATGGCATTACAAGGATGCTCGACAGCATCAACTGCATACATTGGTTTTGGAAAAAGTTTCAATAGAGTTTACGAGGCCAATATCACCAAAGTGATCGCTAGTTCCTAACAATCATACTTGAAAAAAATGACATCACAAGATTTATGGTTTTGGTACATGTTTTTTGGTGTTGTCGGTTCAAACAATGGCATCAATGTTCTCAGTCATTTTCTTTTTGTTTAATAATGAAGTGCATGGATCTGCCCCAAGATGTCCATTTTAAGTTAATAGAAGAATTTTGAATATGAATACTATCTTGTGAATTGGAATTACTCGACTTGGTTTGTTTTATTAAAGACTTTCTATGGCCAAACGACGAAAAGGGTCTAAATGTAAATATGGGTTTACTCTGTGCGTTGAAATGGTAACCCCGCATTGAATAAGGTACATACTTGATCAAGCAAAACTTTATAAAACCGACAATGTATTTAAAAAATTAAACCAATAATAAACCGCGTAACACATTAGTACTTAATTAAAATTTTATCTTATATAGTAAGAACTTCATCAGATCTATGTGATTCTTAGAGTATCCTGGAGTAGTATTATATTAACCTAAGAAAAAAGAAAAAAAAAAAAGAGGACATAAAAGATGGTCAAATTTAAAACATATGATTTATAGTAACAAAGCTCTTAGCAGTTGTATAACATTAGATAATATTAACAAAGAACAAAAAACCTGACATCAAATGAAATTGAACCCATGATTCATGATTTATGTGTGTATAAAAAGAAAACCTTATCACTTGCCTTTAACAACATTTGTTTATATTTGTTGAAGATATGTTATTTAAACATTAAAACCAAATAATAAAAAAAAAAAGTAATGATGTTACTAAATGTATATATAGCTATTTAGATGACACTAAGTGAGTTTAATTCGTTTAGAGCTAATTTCATTTAGATGATAAATTTGATTCGAAAAACGTGTTAAAAGAGACATGCATCTCATACTTTTTTTGAACAGCTAAATTTTAGATCAATAACATATTACTAAATTATCATTGTGTCATCAGCAGTACCATCCGATAATATCAATCATCAAGTTACCAATTCTGAACAAAACACAATACTTTAAGAAAACCTACTTATGAGATTCAAAACCAGTGTCATTTGGTTTCTACACCTTATCTTACCGTCAAAATACCGTTATGCTATAATTTTGAAATTAATTATAAGAAAATAAAAAAGATAATATGAGGAAAAAAAAAGGACAAAATATGATAAGTAGACAAGATACAAGTTGCTTGGAGGCATATTAATATGGAACCTCTCCTCATGGGATTGGCCCAAGTTCACGTGCCATCACATGGGTCGGGTTGTACGGACTGAATATAAAAATAAAAATACTAATTGGTAGGGGCCCAAATCAGATGGGCGTAGATCCATTATTGATGTTTGAGGAAACACGTGGGACTCTACGAACACACACTACTGGGGAACACCTAATCATCATCATCCGACATCATGTCGGACCACAATCACGTCACTCTCACGCGCCTCACTTTCAAAAGATAATAAATTTTTACTCCTATTTAGAAGGGTTGTGTTATTCACACACCCATCTCATACCTTCTATACGTCTCGTATACGTATGTACGAGACGTATATGGGACAATCATTAGATGTTAAAATTTGTCAGTTTCAATGACTAGGACCTATACGAGGTGTATAGACGTATACGTCACGTATAAATGTATACGAGGTGTATAGGGTCAGTGGGGCGTTGAATTAAAAAAGATGGATGTGTGAATAACCAGTCTTATTTAAAAATATCAAATCAAATTGAGCTCGTCTTAAACTAGCACCAGGCTCGCTTTGTAGGAGCAAATTAGAAACATTATGCTTGTGTCTTCCAAAAAAAAAACAAAAGAAACATCATGCTTGTAGACATGTGGGTAGAGAGAGATGCACAAAAAAGACGGTTAACCGAACTGATACCGGTTCGTAACCGGTTATTGGTATTGTTTTTAGGATTTTTAAAAAATTAAGTGGCGGTTTTGGATCGGTTTACGGTTTCAAGATACCAAACCGGTTAACCTGTCCAACTCAGTAAAGATTGGTTATTTAACGGTTAATCGGTTTAGTTAACCGTTTCGGTTATTATATCATTTTGGTTTTAGAGTTTAAAAAACTGGTTATTGGTAAAAACCGGTAACTATCCTTTGACTGGTTAAACGGTTCGGTTATTCCAAACCCGGATTTGGACCGTATAAGCACCTCAATCTACATGTGAAGTATTGAGAAGGTGCAAACCTGACTTTTGTTTAAGGCTTTTTATAAATACACACAGATTTTAAAAATTCTTTTTGTACGCTATATATTTATTTGTATTTAATAATATAAAACTGTAAAAACAAAATTTTACAATTCATTAAAATCCTTTTTAGTACTGTTCTTGTTTATAGATATTATAAAGTTAGAGAAAATAACATCAACAACTAAATAATTGTGATAGTTAAAGCAAAATCATAAATGTATATATGGTTTTAGGGCTATAAACGAACCGAACGAACACGAACGAGCCCTTTTTCGTGTTCGTTCGTTTAACTTTTAACTTGTTCACGAACGCTAACCGAACGAAAATTCTTGTTTGTGTTCGTTCATTAAGGAATTTAGCTTGTTCACAAACGTTAACGAACACATATTATTTAAACAATAAAAATCAGCATTCTTAATCTCAAACATGGGGAATAATCATTAATAAATATATAAATTAAAATATTTTAGCATTAAACTAAAAATAACTTAAATATTACGGTATTAAGCTAAAAATTAAAATTTAAAAATATACAATACATTTAATGAAAAATATACTAAATGAACTTAACCGAACATAAACGAACATGTTACCGAACGTTCACGAACATAAATGAACGAACAAGACCTCTGTTCATGTTCGTTCGTTTAACTAAACGAACGGAATTTCTTGTTCGTGTTCGTCCATTTATTAAATGAACGAACATAAACGAACTTCCCGCCGAACGGTTCACGAACTGTTCGCTGAACGTTTGGTTCGTTTACAGCCCTATATGGTTTCGATGATTCTTTTACTTAAAACTTGTTAAAGTACAATTAATATATTATTTCTGTTCCTTATAATTTAATCAAAAAACATACTTATATCTAAATTTTGTTAACTTGTTTAAAACCTCTTGCATATTTTTTTTATTTCTATAGCTTTCTATAAAATATTATTTTATTTATAATTTTATTTACTATTATTTTTTTTCTTACATAATATGATGAAAAAGCATATGAAATATAGCAATTAATACTTGTTTTAACGAGTTTGACCAGTTGAATTTGCCCTAGTTCTCCTTAATCCTTTGCAAACAATTGCAAATCTTTAATTGTCATTCACTTATCACAACTGGAATATGGGTAATGTTTGTATCTATCATTTCCCTCCAGACCTTACTGAAAAGTATAAATATACTGGGTAAGTTTGTTTGTACCTATAACATCATTTAAATCGTCATTTGTTTATAACTTCACCGCCATTGATAATGTTGCTACCGCTGGTGATTATTTCATCCTATAATTAAGTTATTGAATAACAACACATGACGACATTTTCCCGTATCCCTAACTCATGATTAGAATACATCTTGTTCTTTTGACTTTGATTTCATTGCAAATATTTAGAAAACTTGTACTTAATGGTCGTATCTAGTATGCTTTTCTGATGTGAATTTTGAGTCAAATTTGCTAGTTCTAGTTGTCTTGCTAACTATTAAACCGTAGTATTTGGTTGAAATTTAAAACTTAGTTTAGGTTGCTTTTGAAAATTATAGTAATCGGTCTACTAATTTTTTAAAATTTATATAACCTGGTAGTTTTCTAAAATAACTCGTTCTAACATGAACACATTTTGACACAAACTCATATTGACCTCTACCAAAACGACCATTCTTTTAAAAAAATGGGCTCGTTGTGACCCAAACCCATCACACCCAATTCCCTTACATGGTTGTTTAACCAGTTCTAATCAGTGGCGGATCCAGGAAAAATTTTCAGTGGGTTCACTAGCTATAAACACTTCAATTAGATAGAACCGGACACAAAAAATTTCGGGTCGGTTTGACGGTTCGAGTCTTGTAATGTTTATCATGTAATAACAATGCAATATATTAAGTCAATAATTAAAAAGATATCGTCATTAATTAAAGAGTTCGAAGGTGCGAAGTGTATGCTCGTTTAAGATTTCTGAGCTCCGGACTAAACGAGAGTCAAAGGGGTCGCGCCCCTTGGGGGGTTCTATATAAATTCATGCATTGATTATCGAAAATTATCTAACAAAAATCACTTAATCCATTCGTAACGCTTTCAAGTGCTTCCTTTTCAACCGCACATTTGTCTTTACGATCTTCACTGCCAAAAAACATCTCTCAACTGTCGCGGTTGAAACCATAGAGACCTTAAAATAAATTCCAAGGGTGCCTAATTGTTTTATTTAATCAACATTAATATAAATTACATGGTTTTTAAGAAGTTGAGTGGGATCCTTGCCACCCACTAACATCTTCTTGCATCCGTCCCTGGACTTACTCCTGAACAAGTGATTCTCCAAGCTGCCTCGTGGCATAAATTCATAAACCAGAAGCCTATGTTCATCTTCCAAACAATACCCAATCAAATTCACCAGATTTTGGTGCGAAAATTGCCCTAAATAATTCACTTCCGCCTGCAATAATCAAGATTTTCTTTAACAAATATCACTTGTATCAATCAAGTTGATAAATTACTGTGAAAATTTCATTAATAATTCACTCTTAAAAATCTTAATGGTTCACTTCAGGATTCACCCCTAAAATATCAATGGGTTCACCCTATTATTAAACTCCTTCGAAATTTTTTTTCCCTACTAACGAGCCGAAGCTCGGTGGGTTCCTGTGAACCCATTTTTTGTATGTACATCCGCCACCGGTTCTAATCAAATAACTACCTCATAAAGGTCGTACTTAATGTAAGATTTCTCCATCCATAAAGATTTAGTTAATCATGATGATGATTTATGTAACTTATGGTTGATTGATATTCGATGTTTTAGTGTCTAATGTATTCGTACTTATTAAAGAATATATATCAATACGTTATTATTCCAATAGCTAGTTATGGCATGCACTTGAAATAAAGAGATGCAAATGGGGTTTATTATTTAAAAAATTATGCAGAATAATTAAAGTTGTGATATTTAAAAATGTTTAAAAAGTTGTGATATTTAAAAATGTTTAAGATGTTAGTCGTTAGGAGAAAAAGAAAAGAAGCAGATTCTCAAAGCATGTACATATGTATCGTGGTCCGTCAGGAGGAATGATGACGTCTTAATTTCTCAATAGTAAATTAAGACGCCCAAACTTTTTTTTTTTTGAAAAAAAAAAGAAAACTATATACAAGTGTAACCAACTCATCTAATTGTCAAAATTAAGTCGTTAGAATTTTTTTTTGTCTCAATCAAATCACTCAATTTAATATGGTGTTCTAATCCTATATAAATAAACCGAATACAAGGTTACAATGTTAATATCTCATGTATTACATGGATTGTATAAAAATATTATATAGTAATTAATAAAAATTTAGTATTTAAAAAACGATTTTTGAGATTAAATATGATTGAATTTAAGTTATTTTTTAACATTTTATTGTTAAAATTGTATTAAAAACTATTTTTTATATACAAATCTTATTGTTTCAAACTTCAGGGTTTTGTTTTTTTAGAAAAAATGTTTTTATATAATTTTTATTTTCAAAATATATTTTTAATATGAATATTTGATTTATAATTTATTAAAAATTTATTGTTAATATAAAAATATATAATCAAAATCATTAGTTATTGTATCTAATTTAATCTATATCTATATATCTATATCTATACTCTATAATAAAAGAGTAACAATTTTGCCACTTGTCACACTTTCACATCACTAATGCCACATGTCATCTTTCTTATACTACTATTGCCACATGTCAACTCCTTATTCTTTCACTTAATTCTCTCTCCTATTAAATAATTATATTGTTTCTCTTATTAAATAAATTATTTATCTTTTTATTATAAAACACAATTAAATTCTAAAATCAAAATTTTTAAAGTAAGAAATGTTATATTTTCAAAAAAAAAAAGAACATTGATGTAAAAAACAAGTTATCTTAAAAAATGTTTTTTTAAATAAAATATATTATAAAAGGAGTTTTTAAACAATGAGATTTTCATCATCTAATGACGTTTTTAATTTATTTAAAATCTAAAGTAATTAAATGATAGAAAAAGGTACATTTTTTGTCCGTTATGTTTAACGAAAATTTAAATTGGGTCGTTGAACTTTAATAATTACAAAAATTATATTTTATATTATTAATTTTTAAAAGTTAGTTTTTAATATAATAGAAACTGAAGTTTTTAACGTTAGTTATTTCAAATATATCAATTATTACACATTAAAATGTCATATATCATTTGTATGCTGATTAAAATTTTTAATTATTTTTTTATTCCTTAAAATATTTATTAATATGTAAATAAATCATTTTATATAAAAATATCGTTTTATAATTGCTAAATTTTCATTACTAAGTATTTAATATTTTATATTAAATCCGTGTAATACACGGGTTAATAACCTAGTATACTATATAATAAATAAAAGTTTTGTTATGCCACATGTCATCATTCTAGACCACTTAAAGCTTTTTTTCCCACCTCTCTCTCATCATAAATATTTTTATGCCATGTTTTAATTAAATTTTGATTTTTTATCTTCTCTCTCTTAATAAATATTAATGATTTTATTTAACTTAGTAATAATATGATTAAATTATGAATCAATTATTTATTTTTTTATAAAACGTGTTTAAAAAATACATATTATGTTATTTTAAACAAATGATTTTAAAATTCAAATATTCAACATGTGTAAATGTTTAATACATCTATGTTTAATATAGTTTTAAGAACATTTTTTTTATAAATTTTTATCTTAAAAAAGTTTTTCTATACAAAAAAGATATAACTAATATTATTAGTATTAATATAATCATGTAAATTTAAAAAGGTATAATAAAATTATTTTTATTATGTAAATTTATAAAGACATAATTTAAAAAGACATGTAAATTTAAATCACATTATTTTTTATTCGCAAACCCGTGAGCCTATAACCTAGTTATTTAATATAAAAGAGAATATATAAGCAATTAATATGTGAGAGAAGTAGATAACATTGTTAGAATGTGACATGTGTCAAAAATTGTTTAATAATTTGGCAAGTGTAATTAAGTAGTTTAAGAATTTAACAAGTGTCATTTGAATTATTTGTTTATTATAAGTAGAAGATTGTTAATTTTCTACATATTTATCTTATTTAATATGTTAAGTGGTGATATAATTATTTTATAAAGTAAATAATAAATTAAAAAATATTTAAAATTATTCATATTTACGCAACATATTTAAAAACAAAGTTTTTCAAACAATGTGTGTCTATATTTAACTTTTGAAACTTAATTTTTTTTCAAATTTAATGCATAATTGTTGATGATTATAAATAATTTTTAATTTATTATTTACTTTTTAAAATGAATATATCACCACTTATTATGTTAAATAAGTTAAATATGTAGAAAATTAGCAATAACCTACAGTTCAGGTTATTTATATAGGATTAGAAAACTTATTTGAGTGACCTAATTGTGACAAAAAAAGTTCCAAAGACTTAATTGAGACAGTATGAAAAGTTGGTTACATTTGTGTAGAGTTATCCTTAAAAAAATTAAAAATAATAATAATCCATAATCGACCGACAATAATTTTGTTTAAAAAACCTGATGACCACTAGCTTTTTTTTTTTTTTTTTTTTTTTTTTTTTTTTGACCAGCAATACCTTGGATCCAGGATATCACCGAGCTCGAAGACTCGGAACCCGGATCATATGGCAACACCTGAACCCAGGGTAGCCCACCTCAGGAGGAAACCATTTTGGAAAACCCCCTGACCCACCTCAGCCCCAATACGCCTTGGATGAGATTTGAACCCATGACCTTCCATTTTGGAAAGTCATGGAGTACCACTAGGACAAAGTCCCTTTGGTTGATGACCACTAGCTAACACGACGTTCTGATACTTGTGAATTCCATTAGAAATACATTTATAACTAATAAAATGCACACGATAGATTACGAACAGAAAATTAATCAGATTTTAATAGAAAATCAAAAAAATCTAGCAAGTCTGATTAATTTATGCTAGACAAAATAGATAGGTACGTTGGGTCGGGTTGGGTTACAGGTTATAATAAGTTCGGATCAGGAAATGTGCGGGTCAAAATCATTTTAAGAAAAATTAGTTTGGGTCTAAATGAATAATTTAAAAAAAAACCCATCAATTTAGTTCAAATTAAAAGAGTTGTAAATAAACAAATAGTTTATTTGCATACTTTTTAATAGTTTTATCATTTAATATATTATTGATAATTTTAACCTTTTGATTATATTACATTCTTATAGTTTGTAGAGGCCCATTTTGACTCGCATTATACTAAGGTGTTACATGTGTCAACCCGTTTTATGTTATGCTGTTGTTTATTTCAAACTAAAATACAATAATTGATCACACAAACCAAGGTTCAGATTAAATAGAATCTTAACGGAGATGTTTTCAGTTAAAAGGTATAAATAATGCTGTGATTAAGTTTTTAAAAAATTGGATATCTGTTTTCTTATTTTCACTATTATCAAATGCATATGTTTGTTCCAATTATATGTAAGATTGTATTTATATATTCAGTTATTTAATTTAATTTAAAATTAGAATAAAAAAATTATTTTAACAAAATTCGAAACTCGTTTCTACATCCATCCTAAAAGATCGAATGGTCATCTTCTTACTATGGTGGGTCACACAAACTTCTATATCACACATAAATAACATTTATTTATAAATAGTACGTCTACACTTACATGTATTCGACCATCATTTGTCAAGACAAAAATGGCAAACATCAAATTTGTTGGCAAGAAAATACGACGACTAGTTAAATAAAACAACAATATCTATTTTTTAGAATGTCTAATTTTCCGTCTTCAAAACATTAAATCTTTGTGTCAAATCTGGAGATGCACCCCATCGGTACATTACTAGCAACAGTGGTGTTTATCGGGTCGGATAACGGTTTATTCGAGTTATTTAGATTTAAAAATTTTAGAGCATATCTGAAACCTGACCTTATCTGAACAAAAAAAAAATGTTTATCTAATCCGAATCCATCTGAACAACTTGAGTAAGCTTAATTAATCTATCCGATTAACCCAAATAAACATGTTTTATTCGGTTTATTGGGGATGATTTAGATATCTGATCCGAATATGCAATTTTTTGTATATCTGATAATTGATCTGATCCAATTAAGCTAAATTTTGTATATACAATATCCAATCTGAACAAGAAACATGAATATCCAACGCAAATAAGAACACAGATCGGGTTTTTTTTTGGTATTAGGTTCGGATTTTTTATATTAAAACACCACAAACTAGCAATAACGACGTCCACTGAACTATTGCCTTACGGAATATAATAATAATAATATTATTTTTTTTAGTTTCAACGGGCTATAATGTCAATTGAATTAGTTTTATTTACAAAGATTAATTGCGTGTAGTTTTTATGTGATCCACTTAGTATACATAATAATGAGACGGAAAATAGTATACCACCATGTTAATAATTTAGAAAATAAAATCATAAACCATTTAATGTTAATAAGAAACAAATATATTTATTTTTGAACGACAGATATGTTTTACTCATATTTTTAAACTAATTTATAGCATTGTACATATTAAAAGCAAATCATGCAAATATTATTCTTTAAATTTTAGTCGTATAAATTTATATAGTAAATTTTTTGTATTTTTCGTTTTATCTAATAATTAGTTAGAATGTGGGAGGGTATAGTAAAGATGTAACGTTGAATATAGTTAAAGCATGGGTTGTTTGTTTTCTAGTAGTGTTAAATTAAACTTAACAGTAAACTTTTGAGCCTTTCATTCTAACAACAAAACTAGTAAAATAATAAACTTTTGAATATATTAATTTTACAAAAGAAATTCATATCATAGTTTTTTAGTAATTCAGTTTATCTTTTTATTGTTAACTATATGTTTATTATTGCTTTTGTTATTTATATTGTGATTCTTAAAGCTCCTTTAACAACTAGGCATACTTATCGAATTTTACAACAGATTATGATCATTCTTACGATGAAATATAACTTTTATTGTGAAGTACACATTTTGGTTTTATAATGCAATGACACTCGCTTGGCGTTCATGTTAAATTTTTTGTAGAAACTAATTTTGTCCTTGCTGTAAAAATTTAATGTATGTTTTCAATCCTGATTTAAAATTTAAACATGCATTATATTTGTATTGCCTTAAATTTTTTTCACGACTAGTTTTAAGTTGTTGGATAACGGTTATAATTTATTATCTTGTTTGATTAATATTGAATATAAAATCTATGTCAACATGCATGCATGCATGCATACATAAAATATTCACTAGAATGCATAGGAGCCATATAACATGTGTGATTTGAGTGAGGATATAATGGTCTATATATGATCACATACTAAGTATATATAAAATCACAAATCACACAATAAGTAGACAAAGGCAAACCTTACATTTATTCAATTGTAATAAGGAAGTTGTTTATGGAGAAACCCTCTTAGATTAGTGAGACTTTACTAAATATGTTTGTATGTATTCATATTATAGATAATAAAATTATATATTATATGGCGTAACTGTTTTTATAAAGTATAAAACATATAAAAGTTGTTTAATTTAAAAAAATAAATTCATAGAACTTAATTTACCCTTAAAAAAAGTAACAAATGTAAGTTATTCATGTTGTATCCTTCAAATTCAGTTTTATGTTTTTTTTAACAGCTAACGCCAAGTACCACTGTTTAAATGGGTACTTTGACACCATCTTTAGGAGAAAACCCACACTGGGAAACCCCTAGCTCAACCTAGAGCATTTTTTGCTCCAGCCGAGACTCGAACCCAAGACCTCCCATTTGGTTGTGAGTTGAGTGATGTAGGGGTGTTCACGGTCCAGTTTTTAAGTTAAACCATAAACCAAATCGTTAATAACGGTTTTTGAATATTGAAAACCAAATCCGAACCATTGGAAATAAAAAACCGAACCAAATCCGGTTTGGTTTGCGGTTTAGGCCTTACGTCACTAACTTGTCCAAAACTACATGTGAAAAAAATATTACAAAACATGTATAAAATACAAGTAAAAAATATCTACTATCAAAAAAACATTACAAAACCATCAAATCTACAACCTACTATTCAAAAATACCATACATACGACCTGTTGTAAAAAAAAACATTATGAAAACTGTTATCCAAATAAGAGTATATAATGTCAAAAAAATACATGTCTGAAAAACATACGGTTCAAACAAACAAGCATGTCCAAAAACAATCAACTTACTTTCCAAAATTATAAAACTTCTAGCACTAACCAAACAACTAACAACTTAAGTAAACAGTACATACAAATTATACACATTAAAATACATATGTAAATCAAAATAAAAAAACCAGTAACAGTTGTCAAAATTCCAATATTTATATACAAGTTAAGGTTTCCGCTCGTCTAGCCCAATTGTTTACTTTTTTTTGATTGATGCATAGTGCATACATCAGCCTTATATATGTATCTTTATATACACGGTCCGGTTCGGTTTTTTGCGACCGACTTTTTGTGAAAACCGTAAACCAAACCGTTCATTATGGTTTTGAACTTTTGAAACCGACCGACCAAAATTTTGAATTAAAAACCGACCATAAAAACGAACCGATGTCCGCTTTGGACAGTTTCCCGGTTTGGAACCGAATCATGAACACTCCTAGAGTGATAGCCAAATTCTAAAATGGACGTGGTGAACACGCGCAATGGTAGAGAGTGAGATAGTTTAAAGGAAATATATGAAGGAGAAGTCTTTCAAATGATTACACTAAGAGTGCGTGTCTGCTAACGGAAAGACAAAACTACACGCTCGGCTACTTGTGTGTCGATGATGTATCTTCACTCGCGCTGAGGAGAGAAGCTACGTATTCTAATATTTCATATATATTTTCTTACAACAGTGTGTAATCATTTTTTTTGAACGGTTTGGTACAACGACACCTAAAACGTGATTTCAACCGTTCCCTCGGATTTGACGCTCTGGGGTGTATGCCCGAGCCCACCCCAGGAGGAACCCCACAACTGGGTAAACCCTCTGACCTTGTTTCAGCAAATATGCCTCAACACGGATTCGAACCCAAGACCTCCCATAGGAAAGTTAAGGGTAACCATTATGCTAGAACCCCTTGGTTACAGTATGTAATCATGTAAATGAAGTTCGTAAACAGTTTGACTAGAAGTTTGTTTATGTTTGTTTATTTAATAAATAAACAAACATGAATATAAAATTTGTGTTCATTTAATTAAATGAAAGAACATGAACACACATATGTTTATGAATTGTTTGGTTATGTTCGTTTATTTATGTTTGTTTATGTTCATTAACTATCTAATTTATGGATGATATATATTTATATTTTAGACACTTGTCATTTGTGTACATTTATGTTTATTAAATTTTGTTCTTTTACGCTTGTTTAATTATGTCCAATTGTGTTTATTAGTTTATTTTGATTCATTTGTGTTCATTTATGTACATGAATAGTTTGTTAAATCTTATAACGAACATGAACACAAAATTCATGTTCGTTAATGTGTTCGTGTTCATGTTTGTTCGTTTCATTTACATGCATAACAATATCTTTAAATAAGATGTTTTATCAGAGACTGAATTCTTAACCTCACCTCAACAATTTTCAAACATTTAACTCAAATAATTAATTTCGTTATCAGATTTCGCATGGTTTTAAACATATAATCAGACCGCTTAAGTTGTCGAATCCTAATATGGGTTTAAAAACACTGCTATTTAAACAAATATCATAACAATTCGAAAATCAATTTGTAAAGAAAGGGCTCGAAGCCTTACTATAGAAGGAAGTTTCACTGCTCAATTGATTTGTTCACTCAACCTCCTATTCAGGGGCGGTGCTTTGTAGGGACGAGGAGGGGCGACCGCCTCCATTTTTTTTCTTGTATTAGTGTACATTTTCTGATACGTAGTGTAAAAATTTTTAAAATTTGTATTTCTCCCCCATGAAAAAGTTTCGCCCCCTATACTTTTGCTCAAGCTTCGCCACTGCTCTTATTCAAGTATAAATAATACAATTGTTTTTATATTATATAATAGAAAGAGCAAATTAATGATGAATTAAAAGTGACAATACATAATACTAAAAAAATAATATTTTATGTTTTAATAAACACGTTTACTATATAGGTTTTTTACATGTTACCTATCTACTCATTTACAAACTGTTTAGCTAGTTTATCACTTCAATTTACAGTCCATCAACTTGTTTATACAAAAAATATGTTAAATAAATCATTTTTAATTTATATGATTTTAAATGTATTTAAGTAATTGTTTGTGTTTCTCACACAAATAATTGTACGAGATGTCTTCAAGGTTGAATTTTTGACTACAAATAAATGAACTAGGTTAAAGTCTACCACTCAGATGAAAATATTTTGAAAGTGTGAACTGTTGATTTAAACTCAAATCTATAAACGTTAATTTAAACTAAATTTTATCTTAAATGTTGATTTAAACTAAGTTTTATCATTTATTAAACATTAATAATGCTAATGATCATAAATAATTATATATATATAAACATATTCTTATTCTAAGTTATTAAAAATTAATCATAAAAAGATATCATTTATATCAAATCTTAAATTTACTTTTATAACTAATAAATTTTATTATTTATTATTTATACTTCATTAAAAACATGTGTACATGTGTATTACCGATGTTTAATTAATAAAGAAATTTTAAAATTAATTATTTTAATACTATATGACTTATAAAGTAATAATATTATTTAACAATTTGAATACATTTATAACTATTTAATCGGAAATATGGATAAAATTAAAAAAAAGTGTGATTTAAATATTTAATAGAAGAGAGAGGTGATAAACTAATTTTTATGTGCTTTACAAAAATGAAATGCGTCTATAGACACTTTTATTTATTAGCATAGGTAGAATAGGTTTATTAGATGTTTATATTACGAGCCGACTGTTTCTTCAAATATTTTTCCTTAAATCGAGATAGATGCAATATTTGCTCACATCTCATCATATCTAAACCTTCATTACAAATAGTCATGATACAAAATAAATTTATAAGGTACGGTTATTGTTGTTGTTGTTTGCATCCAATAGTTATAATTTATTAGTTTACCATATTAGCATACAAATCTTCATAAAAGTTATTTATTTAAAACGTGTTGAGTTTATTGTTTTTATTCAATTTAATACATTACTTTCTAACATGGGAGGCCCTGGGGAGGGGCAAACCCGACCTCCGTCCAGGGCCCATTAATCGCAAGGGCATAAAAATTTTAAAAATCGGTTTTAAATTGTATATATTTACTTGTATCTCCAAATACAAAACCGAAAAAACACAAGTTTATAATTCACTAGGGGCCTTTTTTTCTCAGTACGTCCGGGGCATTTGAATTCTCAGGGCCGCCCCTGCTTTCTAAACTAATTTTTTTAAACGGCTTGTACGACGACACCCAATATGAGATTTCAACCGTCCCCTAAGATTTAACTTTTTAGGGGCGTACGCCTGAGCCCACTTCAGAAGAAACCTCACAACTGGGTAAACCACCTGACATTGCCTCAACAAATATGTTTTGGCTTGGATTCGAACCAAGACATGTCATAGAGAAGTCAAAAGAGTACCATACAGCTAGAAGTCCTTTGATTACTTTCTAAACTAATTAATAATATATTTATGCATATCAAATTAAAAGAAAAGGTATTAACATCACAATAATATAAATATATAATTAATGGCCTTCTTAATTTATTTAACTCATAATTTTACACGTCCACTCGTGTTTTATACTTTTAACATTCTGATACCTTTGAATCTTTCAGATCTCACATGAATATATGCAAAAAGTATAATTATAATTATAATTTATAATTATATTATAAAATAAACAAAGAGCCTGGTCCACGTGTATATGAACAAGACATGTTGTTGCACGTGAGCCCTCGTATGAGGAGGTTCCTGCCCATGTGAACTCCACTCTCACCTGTCGTGTTTGGACCCCCACTCAACCTTCTGTTTACGGCTCGGCTTGGCTTTACGGCTCGGCTATAAAGGCTTGCATTTTGTAGTTGACAATTATACCCTCCACCACCCCACTCAGCGTGGATCTTCACATGCCCATGACTTGAAAAGCCAAGGCTCATGTTGCCACTTGCAAGTGGTGTATAAAAATAAAATATTAAAATCTAAAAAAGTATTATTAGGACTCCTTTTCTACTAAAGCTTTTTGTTTACTTTCCCAACCAAATAAAGATGAACAAATCATTGTGTTGTATAATCAATAGTGTACATACATATTGTGTTATAGTGTAACTTTTATAAATTTTTATCAAGTTAGTTTAGGAAACAACTTAATTATTAATTTTAGTTAATTTTAATATCTAAATCTATGTATTTATGTACATACGTATGTATCTACCCTTCTACATATATACCTATATTTTTTAATAAATAAAAGTTATAGTGATATGACACTTAAAATTTGGTTTTGTGGTCCTTTTTTCTTTTAAATAAATATATGTATGTTGCCTATTATCACATTTCATTTTCCCTTCTGTCTTGTATTTTATAGTAATAATCTTATTTAATTTGGTAAATGATCGATATGATACAATCAAAATTATATTATTTATTTGTTTATAAATGTCTTTAGGAAATTATATGAGATATTCAAAATAAATAACTTAAATAATTTTATAATTAATATATTTACCACGTGTAACACTTGTTTTTAATCTAGTCATATAATAAGAAGATGAATTATTTGCAAACTTCATTTTAAAGTGAAAAATCCTAAGTTCAATTCTTATAACACATTAATTTTATTGGTTTTTACTATTTAATAATACAATGGCATTTTTATCATTTACATTCTCTTCTCTTTATGTATTTTAAAAAACACATATATCATCATTTTCACCATACATAAACACACACACATAAGGCGTGTTAGAGAAAGAGAGAGAAGTGAGGCTTATGGTTGAATTCGACAACCAATAATATTCACCATGCTAATGGTTGTGATGCTTCCCTTCTTCTTTTTCTGTTTCAATCCTTGACATTAAGGTCTACACACAAATCATAGACGAAGATGGAGATGATCATACAACGACAACGAGGGAGGGCCCTGACAACCCTGACGGTTGTTCTCGACATAAAAGGAACACCATAACCGGCGGTGGCAGTCAGGGACGAAGTATAGTGAGGGCCTGGGGGGCCCCGGCCCCCGCTGTTTTTCGGCTCAGAAGCAGGTATGTAGTATGATTTGGTCGGAAAATTTTTATATTAATAGAGTATGGCCCCCTTGGTTTTTCTTCCAAAAAATTTTATATTAAGGGTCGGCCCCCCTACCCAAAATTTTCAAGCTTCGTCCCTGGTGGCAGTGGTGGTGGGCTTGGTGGTGACCTCGTTGTTTAGGGTGTTCTAGGTGTTAGATCCAATCAATGTGTGATGGCAAAAAAAAAAAAATTGTAGATAGATATCTTCCAGGTAGTTGGATTTGAAGTGAAAAGGACGATGTTGGTTGATGCATCACAAACATAGGTATCTTCATTGATCATAAGGTAAAATGATGTATTAATGTTTCCAAAATTTGGTGTGACGCCCTTGTGATTTCAGGTTCAACTTTGACTTAATTTAGATCATATTCTGTGGTCAATTATATTATATATTTGTTAGATATATATTATACGTATTAATTCTAGATAAGATTTGATAGTGTTTTAAAGACAAATAGATAAACGATACCTAGATTAAAACATTTACAACTAAAGTTGTAAGATACAGATTTTGTCCGCTTATATTGGCAATTCACAAACAAAGTAGCATAAACATACACTAAAGTTTTTACATGTATACTAATTTTCAGATTTATGTAATATGGTTTTTATTTATAAGTTTTCTTTTATGATAGTTTGTTGATGCCTTATCATGCCGGCCAACTCATTACCTTGATGAGTATATGTTATAGATCTTTTTGAAATACATGTAAAAATGTGTAAACATACAGTTGTGAAAAATTTATAAAATATGACACATTTAATTAAATCAATCGAATTGATTCAAAATAAATCTACTAAAGCAACGTGAGTTTAAATATTCACAAACACAAGCTTAGATGGTTGTTGTTAAAAAATAGTTTAAATAAGCATTTATCATATTGAAAGCATCAATACCATTTATAACTTCATATATATATATATATATATATAATTATAACTAAAATCAATTAATAAAATCAGTACCTTTAGTTTAATTAAGATACCATAATGCTATCATACAAATTTATTTTACCTAAAAATTAAGGGTGTTAACATGTCGGGCTGGCGGGTCAACCCGACACGAAAATAAAAAATTGTGTCGCACATATAAACCAGAACATGACAATAATATTTATGGGTTGACATGAACATGACATATTTGACCCAATAGTTTTTATTTTTGTTATTTTCTACTTTAAACAAGAAATACAACTATGGAAAAGAAATATGACGTTAATTATAAAATCTCAATGTTAATATTTGTTTATTTTAAGCCTTAAATATTAAATAATAAATCAAGGTAAATTAAAATTGAACAAAGTTAAAAAGAACTAAATGGAAATAAATGAGTAATGCAGGTTAACACGTGAACCTAGCAGGAATGAACACGAACCCAACCTCTATAGCTAAATTGCTTCCCGAATTTGTTTATACCTAAAACAAACATGTTATTTTGTGTTAAATTCATGTCAAGGTGATGTTTTCGTGTTGTCTAAAAAATTTACACCCCTGCTGTGTGTGTATATATATATATATACACACTCACACATACACACACGTGATCAACTAATCATTCATTGAGTTTATGAAATAATACACTTCTATTAACATAAGGTACAAATCCTCTCTTTTTTAATGATCAATTACTAGACATCTCTTTACTGTATTAAATAAGAATGCTTGTCAAATTATATAATGAATATTCTATAAAAGTATAGTTGAAAATTATGGCCAGTATTTATTGCATCCCATAATCTTGGTTTAAATATGTATATATATTTACGTAAAAAATTGTATATATTTATTAGATAAAAAAATGATTATTTTATAACGAAAATCAAATTTAAAAGTAAACGGTCATTTATGTAGATAGCCTTAGGAAAAAAAAAACTTTCTAAAAAGGTTAAAATTTAAAGCTATAGTTGCAAAGTTAGGTATTAGGCCTTTTCATATCTCTCGCAAGAGATTATTATGTCCTTTTTGAAAACCAAACGTCCGGTTACCTGGGATCAATATGACAAATAGATCATCCTTTCGTTCGAATAACAGAGCATGGTGATTTAACGCAACTTCCTTGAAGGAAACATATAATTAGGAAAACTTCCTGACTCAACCCAGAGCAATATTTGCTTTAAGTGAGAATCCAACCAAATACCTTTTATTTGAAAAGTCAAGGGGCTACAATTAGTTAGAGATTATCATGTGATAATGCTTGTGAAAACTTAAAACATTATTTCATGTTATAGCTCTAAATAGTGATTAGTGATTATGATGATGGTATACAAATGTAAGATTGTAAGTGCTAGAAATAACAGTTAAAAAAATGTGGAAAACACATTTTATTGGTAAATTGCTAAGAATAATTAATAACTTATAATGTATAATTAATTTCTGATCATAAAATAAATACACTTTTGAGCTTCTAAAACGAGTTAGTTTTCGAACTCTAATTAAGTTCATCCCCTCGTACACAAGTACACAGCCACATTTTGGTAACTGACCCAAGTTGAAAGTATCACATTCTCTAGACCTATTAACTATAATCAAGTGGTTGGTGTTCTTCAATATGTTACTTCTATATATAAACAATGTGATTAATAAAATCAGACTTGATAATCTTGACTCAAAACAAAAAAAAATTGATTGGTTTAGGTAAACAATTATTGTATATTAGGTTGAAATGAGTAACATTATAACATAAAACGGGCTCAAATGGGTAACACCTTAACATAATACTGATTAAGATGTGTAATATAAACTATGAGAATATAATAGATTCAAACGAGTAAAAATATCAATAATATATTTGATGATAATATTATTAAAAATTATGCAAAAAACTATTTGTTTGCTTACAATCCATTTTAACTTTAATTAAACAATGTTTATTTAAATAATCAATTTAGACCCAGACTTATTTTACCTAAAACAAATCCTGACCCGTACTCATCCTGATCGAGCCCGTTCTAACCCGCCCGGCCGCGGGCCGCCCCGTCTATTTTTCCATACTTAAATAAAATGTATTAGTACATGCATGTCCCTGCATAAATTAACGGTATACAATCATTTTGTTTTCGCTATCATCATGGAACAAATGACTTTGGTATGATTATTCTACAAGCAATTTGATCAAATGTTTTAGCCTTTAGTGATGCCCACTGGCAAATTGGTTCAAAGGATCCCAAAATTCTCTAAAATCCTTAACGTATTTTTATTGAATTGACTAATTAGAAGATCTTCCAACTACGAGAAGAAACTAAGAACCTTATTTTATGAGCTGTCTTAAGTAACACATTTTTTATTATTATTTTCTATACGAATTCTAGACACATAACTCTTCTAACAATAACTAAACTTATTCATCACAGGCTCAATTTTGGTGTGTGTGCACCTTCACATTCTATCCTATGATGTGTCACTCCAAGTAAATATATCTCACCAAGGCCGACGCAGGGGCAGGACGAAATAGGCAACTATCCTAGACCCAACCTTCTATGTGGCCTGAAATTTTTAAATTTTTTATATGTTATATATAAAAAATATATATATGAAGTATAATACATCAATGTTTATTAGAATGAAAAATCCAATTTCGGTTGAGTTTTGTTATTTTCTTTGACAATCATATTTATACAATTAATTTTTTATATATAAATTACTAGATTAGTTGGTTAACAACGCCCATTTTTATTCTTGCCCTAGGTCTCGAAATTATTTTTTATTCCAGGGGCTGGCTCTATATTTCTCCAATTTTGTACTTCAAACTCATCAAAGTTGATTTTTAGTTTTATAAAAAAATATATAAAGAAGAATACTAGGGTATAATTAATTTAGGGGCCTGTTAGGGAGACACCCGAATGGATCATCGGACACCTTCAATACGGCCCGTAAAGCCCTTTACGGGTCGTATTGAAACGAATATTTCTGACAAAAGCTGACACGTCAAATCATAGGGCTGATGCAGACTGACACGCAGTACATACGACCCGTAAAGCCCTATACGGGCCGTATTGAACGCCAATAATTTGACCAGCGCCAATTATTTGAGTTAACGTAATAGATGCATGCGTAAAATAAACGATAGATATATATCTTCAACAATTGAATAAAAAAAAACGCAACAACTTCGGTTTGATTTTCCAAACAAACAGGTTTTGAGGTTTTTTAACAAGTTCAAACTCGTAAAGGTTTAACAATGTCGATGGGAGGCAACAACTTCGGTGATGAATATATGTGTGTCTATGAAACTGATCAGGTAACAAACTTATTCGTTTAACGGTTGTTAGTTTAAAAAAATTTATACATTTTTTTTATTTTCAGGTTTTTGCCGGTGTTGATGAACTTGTTGATTGGGCGATTGCTAGAGGGCGTGAAAATGGTTATGTGCTAGTTAGACGACGAAGCAAAACTAATGCAACCGGTGTAGTTATAAAAGTGTGGCTTAAATGCGATCGCGGTGGCGTGTATCACGGTGAACCAAAAGCTAGACGTACTGGTTCGAAGAAGACTGGGTGTGAATTTGAGCTGATTGGTAGATACGAGAGAAGTTGTGGTGGTTGGAAGTTGCGTGTGGTCAATAATGAACACAACCACCTAGCGGCTGAACAACTAGGCGGTCATCCATATGCGATGAGATTAAATGAAAATGAAACCCGTCTTGTTGAGCAACTGTCAAACCAAAACATGTTGCCCCGTGATATACTTGCAGCTGTAAAGGACCAAAACCCCGAAAATGTTTCCAACCTCAGAAATATTTACAATGCGCGACGGAAGTTACGTATTGGACAAAACACGGGGGAAACTCCAATTCAGGTCCTTTTTAGTACATTGCAAAGAAATAATTTTATTTACCAAACGCAAGATGATGCGTCGACAGATGTCGTGGAACAGATTTTTTTTATCCACCAGACATCTTATAATATTTGGCGAGCATTTCCTCATGTCTTGTTAATTGACACAACTTATAAAACGAACAAATACAACATGCCATTTGTTCAAATAGTTGGTGTCACATCAACGCACAAGACCTTTAGTGTTGCACATGCGTTTATAAGTAAGGAACGTGAAGAGAATTTTGTCTGGGTGTTACAAAACCTAAAAGATACACTTCAACAGTGTATGGAACCACGCGTTATTGTAACCGATAGAGAATTGGCTCTTATAAACGCATGTAGAAGAATATTTCCTAGTGCTGCCCAATTACTATGCAGGTGGCACATTTTTTAAAACATATCCAAACACTGCAGGCCTAGTTTTTCGCAATCAGACTGGCAAAAGTTTGGATATATGTGGTCGGTTGTGATTGAATCTGCAACTCCCGATATCTACGAGTATAATTATAGCCGACTACATGAATGGTTATGGACATCTCATCAGAGTAATGTTCTATTTCTCATTTTTAAATGTTTTTGAGTTGTATGAAACGTATTAATATGTGTTTGTTTTTTAGGGGTTATCGGATATTTGCAAGTAACATGGTTGCAAAAATACAAGGAAATGTTTGTGTCTGCGTGGATAGATAAAAACCGGAATTTTGGTCAACGAACCACCAAAATATTTCGTATGGCACATCACAACGATGATCAATTTGAATTGTTAAAAGGGAATATATCTCATGTAGCTTTAGATCTGTTGGTTGGTGAGAAGGCAAAAATTCAGATGTTGATAGCATCAAATTCATCTTGCGGTTGCCATCTCTTCACGAGCTGTGGATTGCCATGTGCTTGTCGTCTATTGAAAAGTATGAATTAATTAAATTTAATTATATATTTACCTATTATTTATGTATAATCATAATTATTATTTTTATTCTTTTAAAACAGATGCTAAAGTTACACTGATAATAAGCTTTACAATTTTAACCGGTTTAAGGATCACATTCCTGACATCTTCCACCCATACATATCAAGAATACAAGACGTTGTTCCAGACGGAAACTGTGGCTTTCGATCTGTGGCTGTTGCATTAGGACTTCCGGAAACAGAATGGTTAACTATTCGTCATGCACTCCTGACTGAGAGTATCCAAAATGCAAACGTGTACATTAACGTCCTCCTTGGTGTTTTTGACGAAATTCAAGAATCCTTGAAATGGTCAAAACCTGAATTTGCTCCAAGGCGTTATTGGATGCAAATGCCGGAGACCGGACTTTTGATTGCAAATGCGTTTGGTGTGACTGTGGTTTTTATAAGCTTAGGCGCTTCTGTAACGATTTTCCCGCTATGGACGTCGCCTGAATTTCTCCAACCACATCGTATTGTGTCATTCGTATTTGTTAACGATAACCACTATGTAATGGTTGAACTTACCGGAGATTATCCAATTCCGACACCAAGTTGGTATTGGTCAAGATTCAGAAGTCATGACGCCGCAGCCTGGGAAATGTGGTACAAGCAACGCCTTGATTTGTATACCAATTGGTTGGAAAGCCGTCGAAAACCACCGGGTTTTGTAGATTTAGACAATTACGGATTGTAACTCGCAAATATATGTATTTTAGCCGCGGACGATCGATTGGAGTATTTTAGCCACGCTTGGCGCGACTGAGCGCGCCACAGCGATTATCGGAGCGTCGGGTCCGTGGCGACGCATGCTGGAGATGGGCGGCTTCCCGGCTTATCGAGAGATCGTTCTCGAGTTCCTGTCCACATTCGAGTTCCATCCACCGCAGGCAGGTGGCATGGAGGCTCTTGATCAGCTGCCTGTTGTCTCGTTCACTTTATGTGGACAGGATGTGCAGATGTCCCTCACTCAGTGGGGGATTGCTACTGGGTTTTATACCCGAGATGAGGTTACTACACCTCTTTTTTTAGATGCCGCGATAGAGGAGGACGCGGCCGTCCTCGTAGACTGGTGGCCGGTGATTGGTGACGAGCCTTTTATTAACAAGGCTCGTGTCAGTAGCATTCGTGATCCGCTGCACCGGTACCTACATCGGTGCATCGCATGCACCATCACCGGCCGCCGATTGAGCCAGGAGTGGGTCACACAGAAGGACCTATTCTTCCTTTATTGCCTTATCAGTGGGCGCAGCTGCAACCTTGCGTGGTTGCTAGCTGATTATTTTGCTAGCTTTGTTAGCCGTAAGGCTACTGGAGCTATTACGTGTGGCTCTTTTATCACACGTATAGCTCGACGTATCGGTCGTTTTTCGGCCGATATTAGAGATAGCATGACCGTGACTTACGCCTCGACACTGCTGGGGCGTAACACGGTCATGCTTATGGGTATAGCGGCCGATTTCCCCCGCGTGGGTCTCTGATGGTCTCTGGATCGGCGCACAGAGTGGGTGCAGCCAGTCCCTGCTCCACAGCAGCAGCCGGGGGCACATCCGCACGTACAGGAGCCCCCAGCAGACCAGGAGGACGCAGACCAGCCACCGCCACCGCCACCGCCACTAGCACATCATGTCGTTGTTCGTCAGCCACGGCTGCATCCGGCTGACGCGGCGATCTTACGCGACCTTGTTGGAAGCGTACGCGACCTTTCTGGAAGCGTACGCGACCTTTCTGGACGCGTTGATCGCTTGGAGGGGATGATGCGGTGGATGACGGAGCGTATGGCGGCATCTGCTGGCATGGATATTCCCGTCTTTCCAGGACCGGGACATCATCAGGATCCGCAGGATCCTGGTGGTCATGCTTAGTTATTTTTTTTTTATTTTGTCTTTTCTTTTTTGGATTTTGATGTATGGACACTACTTTAGCATTCGATGTATGTATTTTTATTTTGTATATATGTTGTGTATGGCGTGATTGTTTGTTTTATCTTTTATTATATAATTAAAAAATGTGCGTGATTGTGAAATGAATAATAGATAGTTAACAATTTTTCTTAAAACCGTTTAACGTTATTTATATTCTGATAACTATTGTTTAAAAATCATTAAACACGATTACATTAAATTAATTTTCAAACAAAACATTTAAAATTACGAAAATCATAACTAATTATGTTAAAAAAATTGTTATTTATATTTAAACGTCACGATGTTAAAATATTTTTCAAACAAAACAAGTAGGCAAAATAATTAAACAATAACGTTAAAATACTTATTATTTTACAACAAAACGATTAAAAATGGTTACGTTTTTTTTCGAACAATTAAACGATATTATAAGTTACTTAAACACGTACCGTACGTGTTGCATTTAACAAATACCGGATTTCAAAACAAAGTACGATTATACGCTATTATAAACAGATATTATTTATAACTTAAAAATTAAATAACTAGACGATATGATATAACAATTAATGTTAAACGCGTACGTATACCGGAATTCAACAACGTGAGGATTTTATAACACGTATATATAATAATATATATATCATATGTTTAATATATAACGTTAATAATGTACGTATAGCGATTAAATATAATTACGTTAAAATATATGTTTTAACCATTTAAAACAGTTATACAATTACAATGTTACAAATAAGTTAAACACGTACGTATATCGGGTAGAAAAACAAAACTTAAAAATTTTCATTTTTAAAAACGAGTCGTATAGGCCTTTACGGCTCGTATTAGGTGTTCAGCCGCCAGACATCTCACTGACATCTTCTGACACAGTCCGACTTCTTTACGGCCCGTAAAGGGCTTTACGGCCCGTATAGAGTAGGCAGGTGTTGACTGCACGGTAGGGGGTGTCCAAATAACGCGCCCCTTAATTTATATTAATAAGTGATACAAGTGTTGATATTTTTACAAAGTTGATGCGACATACCCATCCATATTACTTGTAATTCTCCATCACTATCTAAAAATAGAATTTTATTTTATATATTTGATGAAGTAATTTAAAGGAGTGAATATTAAGAGAATAAATTATTAATTTAAAGGAGTGAATATTGGATGTAGAATTTATCCCAAAAGGAAACAGAAACAGAAACGTAAAGTGGGGAGTGATTGGGTGTGGGTAGGGTCCACAGCAGGTGGTATGGATATTGAGTTGTCTGGTTGGATCCAATCATAAAAATCATCAATCTACTCATGATGACACAATGGATGGACCAGATGTGGTTTTGGTCCTACATGTCATCTTCCATTGGCCTTACCTGTGGATGTGAATGCTCATTGCTCATAGCTACCCCTCCATGTTTGTGCTATTAAATTGACACCTACTTTTTAAAACTATACAAATTATTAAACATTTTATTTTGAAAACATATTATTTATTATGCTTTTAGATGAATATTTTCTTATTATTTTAATCTTAGTTTTTATTTAATCATAATTCTTATATTTTCATTTATTATATACTACTTTTTTTTATGGAAAGCAAAGGCTTCTTGAACAATTCTGACAAATGAATCACTCTTTTGTTCTAATAAACAGTAACATGACGACCAGTCTTTGGCTTAAGGAGAAGTTTATTTTATTACAAATGACTCAAATAAACTTCAACTCATTTCCTTTCATGTGAAAAATCATGAAATTAATTCACTAGACTAATTTAATATTTGATTATAGAATACTATTTTTTTAACATCTAAGTTTATTCTATTCTCCTTCTAACTCACCAAACTAAATGACACCCTTGGGTAAGATTGAACTCATAACCTAAGGGTGTAAATGAGCCGAGTTGATCCCGAGCTCGCTAAAGCTTGGGTTTGACTCGTTTTGAATAAAAAGGCTCGAGCTCAAGTTCGCCTCGTTAAGAGCATTCTTTTCAAGGCTCGAAGTCGGCTTGGCTCGTTTATTTTTTAATTATTTAATTTATTTATTTTAATTACTAATTTAATATATATTTATAATTATGCTTTCCAATTTTAACATAAAATATATTAATCAACATTTTATATATAAAATAACTAATTTTATATATATACGCTTATTATAAATAAAAAGCTATTTTAGGCTCGCGAGCCAGCTCAAGCTAGTTATGTGAGGCTCCGGCTTGATAACTAAACGAGCCACATTTTTAGGCTCAGGCTTGTTCAAGCTTTAACCAATATCCGATCCCGAGTATTTCAACAGTCGGTTTGATTAGTTTACACCCCTATCGTAACATTTTATGTTACGAGATAAAATCGTTAGTAAGTGAGCTAATTACACGTTGACTATAGAATACTAATTGGGTTAGGGATTTTATGAGTCCAACGACTTCATGAATTGAATGCTTATTTTCATCAATGACCTCTTGAAATTAATATCGTATTGAATGTAAAAAAAGCTAGCCTATTAAGTTTCATTTAAGAAGATCATTGAAATGAATGCCATATATATATTATTTATACTGAAAATCAAATCGTATAGTCAGTCAAACATTTTAAACCGGTTGCAGGCGCCACGTTCTTGATTTTGTTTCATCGGGTTAAATGAGTTATCAAATCACTCAGTCAGAGAGAACTAGTCAAAACTGGTATAAATACAATGGTGGAACTTGGGCGATGTAAGATCATGCGGTGTGTCTTGTGGTTGGGGTGTTGGAGGGGCTGGTTTGAGCGTGGAACACCGCCCCCTTGGGGCATTTTTGGGTTGGGTGTGGCTGGGGCAACGGCTTGGTTGAGTGGGTGGTTGTGGTGACTAATTAGTGGTATTATACGGTAATCACAACCAAGGGGCATTTCCACCACAAGTGATTGAGTGGTAGTCGGGGTGACTAATTAATGGTATTATACCGTAATCACAACCAAGGGGCATTTCCATCACAAATGGTTGAGTTTGTGGTGAAGCCTACTTGGCACATAGGTGGAGTGACTCCAACCAAGGGGCATACCCCATGGTCTAAGAGGGAGGACGAAAATTTTTGAAACCCAAAATAAATGCCAATTTTTTGAAACAAGGGACGGAACCACTATTTTTAACAAAAAAATAATTTTTTAGATGAAAAATTAACAATACGGACGGAAAAATATAAAGCTTTGCCATTGTAGGCTGGGTATCATTTGAAATTAAATCATTAAATAAGAGGGTTTACAATGCTTGCGTCTAGCAGCCACAATTCTGGTAATGTATTACGGTAAAAAAAAAATATAGTTGACCTTGGCTTTAATTATAAAATTAATTTAGTTTAAATGAATTACAATTTTTTTCCAAATTTTTTTTCATAAAAATTGAATATATAGGAAAGGGATTCTAGATACCCTAGATAATTAATTAAAACTGTCATATGCAATCATTACTGATTTAAATTTTATTAAAAGCAAAATGAAGTAGAATTGAACCAGCCTTAAAAAAGCAATTAATATTTTGAAAACTAGGTTAAATTTCGTGTCTTATATGAGTTGAATATACATAATATTATATATTTTTTGAGATAAAAGTTATGTATATAAAAAAAATAAGAATTACAATTGAATTTTTATAATTATACGTATTATATTTTAACATTCAAATCATCATATCAAGTTAAATATTTTAAAATAAATAATTGAAATCAATTGTTATCATTATTATTAAAAATTTTAATGAAGAGAATTTGAAGTTAATGATAGTTAGAGACCTAAATAGAAGTTTATATAAGAATATAAGTTTATCTAAAAACTTTATAAGTAATTCCAAATTAACCTCATTTGCTTTTAATATATTACTTATTTTCATATTTATAATTCATAATCCATAATTAAATAATAAATATCAATAATTAAATAATAGTTACACACTAAAAACAAAAAAGTAAACAACCTACAATGATGATAAATATTCCCAATTATTTATATATTTTTAATTAAGAGTTACAAATACATAATAACCATTTAAAATAATTTGTTGTTTAGAAAAAAAAAAGATTAAATGTATGAATATTAAAGTTAATTTTAAAAATGAAAACATTTTCCGGTTACATTAATTATTATTTTTTGTTTCTTATTTTATTGAGTGGATGTAAAATAGGACTGCTTGCGTCCAGCAGCCACAATTCTTGGCTTTAATTATAAAATTTAATTTAGTTAAAATGAATTAAATATTTTTTCCAAATTTTTCTTCATAAAAATTGAATATATAGCAAAGCGATTATAGATACCCTAGATAATTAATTAAAACTGTCATTTTCAATTATTAAGGATTTAAATTTTATTAAAAGCAAAATGAAGTAGAACAAACCTAGAAAAAAAAATAATTAATATATTGAAAAAAAAAATAAAAAGTTAAATAGTATTTAAAAAAATTGTCAAAGGTCAACTAATAAAAAGCACTTGGTTGCATGCACATTTGGTCTTAAAGTCATTGTCTCCTTCACATCCAAAACACATCTCTCACACACACACAAACAACACAGCTCGGCTTATACGGCTTGCTCAAGCCGCCACATCCGCTCTCATCTTTCTATATAATCCAGTTCATCATCATCCCACTTATGCTAATCAAACATTCTCAATCTCTCTCTTGATCAAGTTGAAGTTGAACACATAACAACAAAATTCAAAATTATCGTGTAGATGATGGTTCAGAAGGAAGATTTAGGTTTGAGTCTGAGCTTGAACTTTCCGGCTGTCGCCGAGAAGAATCCGGCATCACTTCAGTTGAATCTGATTCCGGCGTCAGTATCGTCATCTCCGGCGTTCAATCTTCTCCATCGAACGTCAAATTGGCCAGATTCATGCCCGTCTTCATCAGGTATTCATCGAGTTTCAATCAAAATGTTAGATTCAGATTAGCGATGTGTGGTTGAAGTTAGGTGATCAGATCTACAATAATTGAAATTATCAAATTACAAATCCGTTAATTTGAGCGATATGTTCTTAGATCTGAAATCGGTTTACTAAACAGAACTATTGCATGCAGATCGGAACATCGGTGAACCATTTAGACTGGAAACGAGGTCGTTCCTGAAGGGGATCGACGTGAACCGGATACCGCCGTTGACGGCAGAGGCAGAGGAGGAGGCCGGCGTCTCGTCTCCGAACAGCACCATATCGAGCATCAGCGGGAAGAGAAGCGAGAGAGATCTGCCGGTGAATGAGATCGACGGTGAGAGATCGTCTTCACGAGGTGCAAGTGACGATGAAGACGGTGATAACTCCCGAAAAAAGCTCCGACTGTCGAAAGACCAGTCGGCGGTGCTTGAAGAAAGCTTCAAGGAGCACAACACTCTCAATCCTGTAAGTGTGCTTTAAGAACTTGTACGGTACAAGTCCGGACAAATGGTGTAAGCGTGGGTTGCTCATTATTTATTGGTGTTTTTGTGACAGAAGCAAAAACTGGCTCTGGCTAAGAGACTTGGATTGAGACCTCGTCAGGTGGAAGTTTGGTTTCAGAACCGAAGGGCAAGGTTAGTAATTGTTTATATTCATAAGGGTATTACGGTAATTTGAGGTTTCAAAACCAGCCCCGGCCACCCATTATGTGTATTCAAGGTTGCAAAGTCGCTAATTGCCGTCAGGTCGGAACAACTTCTCGGAGCAAGTAATCAGGGAGTATTTGGCTTAGGCGGAAAGTACTCGGTCTCAAAACTACTCCTTGAAGCAAGTACTCGGCGAGTAATCGGCCTTGAAGACCGACTTTTGCAACCTTGTGTGTATTCACAGTAAAGAGGGCCGCCTCAAGTTTTTTTTGGTTTGGAAAAGAGTGTAAAGTTGAGATTTTATTTATACTATCATATAAAAACTCTTATTTTTTGTTCGGGTTTATGACACAAAATAGTTAAAAAAAGCCATTACAAGAAATATAAATCACAAACAAAATTTGTAGATTAATTACAAATAGTAAGACAACAAGAAATTTTGCATCAATCAAATTTATTACAACAAAAAAAACGAAAATTTAGGGCCTTTAAATTTTAAGAGCGGTAAGCTAAGGCTTTTTTCTTTACGTTTTGAACCAAGCGTTGAACTTCCATTATTTACATATTATAGCTATTTTTGTTTGGAATATGTAATCAGTTATGTTTATTATAATAATCATGAACAATTTTTATTTGTAATAAACTTCAACTAAAACTTATTATTATAAGTTTGAAGAATAAAAAATGTATAAAAATAGTTTAAACCCGATAGACTTGAAATTAAACATGGAATTGGTTTGTGAAATTCCAGTTTTACCCTCAGAAATAAATTAAATTACTAAATTTGATTGCTTTGATGGATCTGCAGGACAAAATTGAAGCAAACTGAGGTGGATTGCGAGTTCTTGAAGAGATGTTGCGAAAATCTAACAGAAGAAAACAGAAGGTTACAAAAGGAATTACAAGAACTACGAGCTTTAAAACTCTCACCACAATTCTACATGCAAATGGCTCCACCCACCACCCTCACAATGTGCCCATCGTGCGAGCGTGTGGCGGCACCACCAATGGAGAAGCCGATCGACCACCAACACAACCCGTCTCGCCTCACCATCGCCAGCCAAAACCACCATCATCGAGCATTACCGTTTCACCCCTGGTCAATGCCGGCTAACCAGGTTGTTCAAAGACAGATGAGTGCGCTTCATCCTCGATCATGATTGAGGGTATTTTGGTCATTTTAGTTTTGTTTAAAAATATGATAAAGGTTTGGTTGATTGATTAGGATCTTGAGATTTGGTCTAATTGACCAAGGGTTCATGTTTACTCTGATAGTTTTGTAATTTTTTTATTTTAGTTTTTTAGCATATTAAAATCATTTCTTCCCAAAATTAAGAAGAAAAGACAAGAGTGGTTGTTTAAATGGAAGGAAGAGGCGTGTTACTAGGTTGTAAATTCCCCTCACTAATTAATTATTTATTAATTACTCAACTGTGACACTATAGTCTTTATTTAATAATAAATTTAACTTTTATTGATGATTGAATAATATATTCATTAGTTTAATGAGAATTATGGGTTGATTAAATGCACTGTTCAAATGATTATCAAGAAAATATTTTAGGTTTGATTTGGTAAGAAATTTGTATCGACTTTCTGATTCATTCCCACATATTGACAAAATAATCCCTAATTTGACCAGAAAATGTGAAATTTAAATAATTACTTATAGATATTCGATCGGATATGAAAAAACTAGTTTTTCGGGTCGGATATCCAAATAACTCGAATAAAATCGGTTTATTCATGTTGCTCGGGTTATTCGGATATAAAAATTCGGGTTTTTCGGGTCAGGTTTCAGATAGACCAAAAAAATTTTCAAATCCAAATAACTCGTTATCCGACCTGATGAACACCGCTAAAATCAAATCCCATTATAAAAACAACCATCACTCATAAAGAATATGAAACCAAACATAAGAGAGCTATATTAATATAGAACAAAAACAATTAAAAAAAAAGTGTATTCAGTCTTAAAATCTAGCATCATATAAACAGGAACACGACATAAGCATGTCACATAAAATCAAATCACTAAAAAGGTTCAAAAAAGAAAACAATGTCTGATTTTTTTAACCATATCTAGCGTTAACTAAAACCAAAACTTGTTGGTTTAGGCCCCAAAATAAGAACAAAAGAAATGATAACGTAGTGAAATGTTAGTTTGCAGAAAGAAAATAATGAAAGAAGTGTTTATTTCATACGAAAAGAGAGCTTATATATGACATTACATGCAATTCAAAGAAGAATTAGTAAACTACTAAACCACTATAATCTCTTCTAAAGACCAGCCATTATTCTCCAACTTATTTGACCCAATAGAATTCAAAAGACCACATGCTAAATAGAATTTCCAACGTTAACTTTCTAATACCCATGCGTAATTTGATGACCCGTTTACTAACTATCCGATGACCCAACAAGATTAACCCAACAAAACTCACGCTTGATACCTTTAAAAAAATTGGCAATCATGATATCTTAAAAAAAATTAGGCTTGAGAAATTGGTTCAATGGTTAGAGGTTTATCCTCCCTATTAGAGGCGTAAGTTTGATTCCCATTAGGGCTGGTTTGAATGACATCTAAATGAATTAATGGACGAATCAAAACTTTAATCATGGGTTCGAACCTGACGGCGGCAATGGTTTAAGAATATCATCTGGTTCCTGTACATCATAGGGAATGTATTCTTACAACGCTCAGAAGAATCCGACCTTAGACGATTACCCCAAAAGGCACGAAACGTGTGAGAAAATTGTTCAAAAAAAAATTGCAACTAGTATCTTTGACTAAACCAATAAAGAAACCCATATGATATCTTTGAAAATATAAAGTAAGATTATAATAAATATATTACTCTTCATCCATTTCCTAAATGCGTATTTAGTAGCTAGTCTCTAAGTTTTTTGGAGATTGATAAAATTATAGAATCATGCGTAACTAATAGTCTTAAGTCTGGTTTTTAGATGAGTTTAAGATTTGTTTTAGTTATGGATGGCAATTAGGTGGCAAAGGTTTAAAAAAAATCCAAGAAATCATAGGATTTTTAAGAGAAAATAAAGAATGCCAAATTCAATACCTATAAAACTTTCTGATGAAATACTACTAAAAGACAGAGGCCGGAAAACCCTATATAAAGCTTCGCCCTAAACGTCATAACAGCTAATTATAAATAATATAACACGTTAAACAAATATAGCATTTGTAAATACATTAAGCAACCAGCCATGATATCCAATGGAAGTAACGAAATATGAGACATGTTTCTTGTAATCGAATATAAAATTGATATTATCAATACTCGTTTCATCCCGATTAATCCATCATCATGTTACCATTATTATCCATGATCAAAATGGTAAACACTGTTGTCCTCAATTCTTCTTTATTTAATTAAGATTTATATTACCAACATATGACATCATCTTTCTTTATATATTTAACATAACTCGTAAAATAACTATAGTTAACGAATATTATGTTTAACAACACTTTAAGATTTAGCTTGGTAACATAACTATAAAATTAGTTAGTATCATGACCAACAGATAAAGCTAGGGTTTAGAACCTCAAAATTTAAAGAGCCTTTTTTTTAAAATGTTTTTTCGACACTGACAATTCACGTATTCACCTAAATACCTAATTGCATGACGCAGACACATGAATGCTTGGTGGAGATCAATACTCAATAGGGATTTAGAATTTCTTATCACTTTCGAATCATACTATCATAGGTATGTTATTTTGTCGAATTCTAAATCATCGTTTGGTCGTTACTTAAAGTAGGTTTATTGTTTTTTTTTTTTTTGAACGGCAATTTGGATCACTGACGGATCATAGACCCACTCGATCATATCCACACTGAATAGGAGGAAACCCACCATAGGTGAGAGAAAACCCCCTAGCCTTGCATGGAACCCCTATTTTGTCCATGCCAGGACTTGAACCCGTGACCTCCCCAATATTGAAGCCACAGAGTACCTACCCTCAACCAGTTGAGCTAAGGATCATTGGTAGGTTTATTGTTAATCAGTTTACATTCAACGATTGAATGTTCTAAAAGAAACCAATCTTTGTTTGTTATTAAAATTGAAAGCACGAACTTTACGTATTCCTAAGTTGAAAGAAAGATGAAAAAGATGCACAATTTTTAATTATACCTTCATTAGGTTTATTATAAGTTAAGCACGTAAAATAGTAAAATAGTGAACAGTTAAATTTTGTATTGATAGTTTTTCTATTTCTTTTTTTCTTTTCATTTCGAAAGGAAAAATTTGGAGAATATTTTTCTTGAGTTCCTTTCACTTTCTTTTATTAAAATTATATATTGTTATTTCTTCTATTTCTTTCCACTCCTTTCATTTTGAAAGGAAAATTCGGAGAAAATCTTTCTCGGTATACTTTTAATTTCTTTTTTTTTTAAAAAAAACTTATGAATACAAATATTTTTTGTTTGCATTCCACTACATTTCCTTCATTTTCTTTCAATTGATGTAAACAACTTGAGAACAAATGTTTTAAATTCTTGGAGCAATGTTGTTTGTTAACAATTCCAGTGATTACTTTACATGGTAAGTGCTTTAAATCTCAATTGGTATATTAATTTGGGTGTTATGAGTTTAGCATTTCTCTTCGAGGGACATGTTTTATCTTAGAAGGAAATAACACAAATATTCAGTAAAAAAACAAAAAAAAAATTCAGTATCAAAAACAAAAATTCAGTATAAAAAGAAATCAAACACAAGAAATGAGTGTTTTTATGTTTTTAGGCAAAATTATTTTTTTATTGGATCCTACTAATGAAATTAATTATATTATACAATAAGCTTATAATCTTATAAGTTATTATGATGTTTTTGAGTATCGTCTTTGCCTCACGGTCCAGTTTTCAAAAATTGGTGATTACAATAATCATTTTACACGGTCTTTGATTAAAACCAAACCGGTGTATTCTTGTTCATACAAATTTAAAGCTCAAAAAATGTTAAATGAAAAACAAAAAACAGATAACGACATTTTCAAAGATGGAAAGATGCGTTTTTTCTTTCTTCATATTATGAAGTCAAATCAAATAATTTGATATGGAAAATTTACACACAATTTACTTAAATCATGTTCTAATGAGCTTTTTTGACTTGAAATGAAAAGAAGTCATTATTTTCATATTTTTGAACACTATACTACTTATATGACTTTGAAAATTTATTGATTAGAAAATATGAAATCATTCGTGGTTAACGACTCCCCCTCTCCAAGTCAACAAAATGATTCAAATCAAGAAAATCAAGAATAAGAAATGAATCCATAAATCATAATAGTGGGTTTTTCACACGTTACAGTGAGAATTATGTTATGATTCCGAATATCAAAATGCAAAGACGATCTTGGATATCAAATCATGAATATAAAAATATGTTCTAACGGTTCTCGCTCAAACTAAAACTTGTGTATACGAGATATGAAACGTAAAAGTTTTAGCAGAGGATCTAGATTTATATAAAAGAAAAAAAAAACAAAATAGATATTATCAAAAAAAAAAAAACTTAGAAGAAAAAAAGTAAGAAAGGAACATGCGCCTTACAACAGGAATTTTGCTATGATTCTAAATAACAAAACGCATGCACAATCTCATATATTAAATGTAGGTTTAAAAACACGTTAAAGCCGTTGTCACTTCAATGTAAAACCCTAAAATGCAATTGTATAAACTTGTCTAGACTACAGATAAACCGTAAAAGTTTTGGTAGAGGGAATGAATTTATATAAATAAAAAACAAACCAAAATAGGTATTAATAAAAAAACATGGAAGATAACAAATTAAGAAAGAAACCCACATGTTTTCGAATATCAGAACACAGACATGATCTCATATATCAAAACTTGGACATTAAAACACGTCATGGTTGTCACTCAAACATAAAACTTTAAAGTATAGTCGTTATAAACACATGTAGATTAGAAGAACGATAAAAGTTTTAGTAAAGAAACTGAAAAATGCAAAATAAAACGGATATTAATAAAAAAAAATTAGAAGAAAGAATGTTTAAAAGATCGTTGAGTAAAAGTAAATTTTAATAAATTTCAGGGACCATAGCGTAAATAAGAAAAAAGGTAGAAAAAAATGGTGAAAGAATGATAAAGAAGTAAGTGTAGTAAAGAAAATAAATAAAAATTAAAAGTAAAGTTAATAAAATAAATACATTAATGGGTCATTAACTTTGTCCAATTTATACATGTATAGGACAAGTGTACAACTATGTTAAAAACGTGTGCATATTCCAATTCGCATACAACAATTCACGAATGCAGAGCAAACATTATTTCTGGCAAAATAGGCGGGTTAGGTCAGGTTGAATAACAAGTCAGAACGGGTTCAGGTCAGGATGAGTGCGGGTCAAAACAAATTTTAAGCAAAATCAGTTCGGGTCTAAATGGATTGTTCTTAAAAAACATCAATTTAATTTAACTTTAGATGTGTTATAAGTAAACAAATAGTCCATTTGGATAATTTTTAGTGACTTTGTCATCAAATATGTGTTATCAATCATTCTTAAATGTTTGAATCCATTGCATTTGCATACTTTTTTGGTTACCCGTCTTGACCCGCATTAGTTTAAGTGCTACCCATCTCAACCTATTCAATATTATGATGTTACTCATTTCAACCTATTATACTATAATTGTTTACCCAAACCAACCTATTACTTTTGACATGGGTAAAAATTGCCACATCTAGCAAACATGCAACATTTGTCCGATTATTTCACTATTTTAAATGTAAAATCTTATCATTTTTTTTAATAATCATGAGAACTCACTTATGTGGTAAACTCCCGGGTCTCTTAATACCCGACTAATCGAGAGGAACAGACAAAGCGCGGTTGCAAATAACCGGGTCGGTTGGCTATAAAGAAAATTGCTCCAAATGAGGGTTGAAATTGAGACATCTAAGTTGTCTCTCCTCCACACCATTTTTTTTTGGATGTTATCATTTTGGTGTATATATATACGCAGTCGATCTGGTATTATACATACGACACAAAAGGCACTCTAATATACGCACTCTTAACATATTTCAACCCATCTTAGCTTGCAGATTCAATATCTAATTATGTATTTTTTTTCTTTTTGGTTCTTCGTTTTTTTTTCTTGTTTAGTATTTTTTTAATATTATCTTAATTTGGTCTTATCAGATTTATTTTACATTTCTTTTTACTAATATTTTCTTATTTTGGACTTTTTAGCAGACATGACAATCTTAACTGGAGATGGCAAAAAAAGTAGCGTTCAACAGATTTACTAGAAGCCTATTACATATGGGGCGGGTATTCTCAAACCAGATGGGTACTGGCCCGGTATGGGATTAATTTTCAAAATTTTCGCAGGTATGAGACGGGCATGGGATTTGTGCATATACCCATTACCCTGCCCGATTACCCTATTATATATACACGTTTACTCATCCTGTGTACCTCATTATAAATACATATTTATATACATTTGAAGGAAATAAAATTTGGTTCTTTTTTATATTCCTTTTGAAATTTAGAAATTGTTTTTGACATTTGTTTCTTTTGTTTATCTTTGTTTTTTGTGGCAACTGTGATAGTTTTTTTTAACCATTTTGTAGATAATTATTCTTTTTTTGTTTATCTTGAACGATGTTAATCAACTTATGAGATTTTAAAATTTCATGTTATTAGATATATTAACAGTTTGTTTTCGCATACCTAATATGGGGAAAGTGAATATGGGGCTGTTAAGCACCTAACTTAGGTGTGAATTTTTTTAGTTCCTATTTTCACTTCATAAATTTTGTACCTACCATAATTAATGATATTTAATCAAAACTACGTCGTTTTAATGGGTTTCACGCCTAAGTTAGGTGCTTAACAACCCCATATTCACTTTCCCCACCTAATATATATTGTTCGGTTTTGAAAAAAAGTTTTTTTTATTAGTTACCCGATAATCAGTGTGTTTCAAGCCAACTATTCTCAACGGGTATATTAAACTAACTTCGGTTGTACCCGAAGCCCGCCGGGATACCCGATGGGTTTGGGACGGGTATGGACAAGATTTTATAATCGGCCATAGGACTGAGATTACTCAAACTCGTCCCATTGCCATCCCTAATTTTAACCCAAAGAAAGATAAAGAGGTTGGTTTGAGTGAATAACTATTATATTTTGGGTTGAAATTAGTAGCATCATAACATAGAACGAATTGATATGGATAACACCTTAACGTAATGTAAGTGAAGATATGTAACTTAAAAGTCTATTTGATGAGAAAATTATAAAATTTTATTCAAATAAAATATTTGTTAACTTAAAAGTGACATTAAAAATGATCCATTATACCCAATGTTGATTTTGTTTAAAATTCATCATGAATCGCACCAATCTTTACCCAAACTTGTTCCGACTGTTACCCGACCCAACCAAACATGCTCATTGTGTGAGGCTTAATATTATTTTTGAGCCTGTAGGTTTGTGCTTAAAAGTTAGACCCATGAAAAAGTTAAATGTAAGCATGTGTTCTTGTAGATGAGCCCAGCCCAAAATAAAAACAGTCCCCTACTGCCTCCTGGCCTACTCCCCTTTAAAATGATTCTCACTAGTTTGAACTAGAGGTGCGCAAATCAGGTTTTCTGGAACCGGTTCCGGTTTCGGAACCGGTTCCGGTTTCAATCGGTTACAGTTCCGGTCAACAAAGTCATACCCGGTTCCGGTTCCAGGTTTCGACCGGTTCCGACCTCTACTTTGAACTTTAAATTTAAACAACTTTTTTGTAATTCTAAAATCATAGTTTGTATGAACAATTTTTTTAAAAATTTAAAACCATTCATCATGCATATGCAAAACTTTATGTTTCAAAAACAATACCACGACTTGATCTATTCCACTGGGTTAAACAAGGTTTTGGTTTAAATTGTAAAAAGTATAAATCTTAAATCAGTTGAACCAGTCGGTTTCTTTTGGTTTAGAAGGCTTATTTTAAACAGTTTATTACTCCCCAACCTCATGGTTGGATACGACCACGGTTGGCAAAGCGAGTAAATGTAGTTTCAAGTTGGGTTAGCCCCTCACTAATATAGAATTGGTGCTCTTTGTTTTGGGTTAGGTTATAATCTATGTCCACATGTGTTAAATTTGATCTTCTTGTTATTAACACACATTCATATATAATTACCAACAATAATACTTTTATGCTCTTTTATCTTAGTTGTTATAAATAATACGGTAAATGTATTTATGGACTATGATAATTTTTTATATGTATTTTCTTTTTCTCGTTATAACATATGAAAATGACTATATGACTATGGTATGTTTGAATAAAGTCTAATAGTAAAATTTAAAAATTGGACAATATATCATAATTTTTGAGTTAAAGTTACTTAAAATTTATCTTACCTTGACTTGGGCTCGGCTGATTTAAAAACAAGCCAAGTCGGCTCAAATCGTTTACAAACTAGGTACTTTTGTGCCTAGTTTTTTTAGTATGTGTATGTATATAGTGAGAGGATAAAACAACCTCATTACAATATTGGAAATGGTGTGTTCTAAGAATCATATTTCATAAGGTGCTTATTGGATTTTTTTTGCTAAATCGGTTCAGGTTAGGAACCGGTCCGGTTGGTCAATGATGGTCCTAAATCGTTTTGGGGTGAAACCGGTTTGAGCGAATACGATGCCAAACCTATAGGAATCGGTTTGGAGGGGTTGAAACCGGTTTAGAGGGGTTTGAAACCGGTTCGAACTGATTTTAAAACCAAAATCTCAAACATATGCCAAACCGGTTGTTCGAATCGGTTTGGGAACCAGTTTGGCTGGAACCTCTTTTTTTTGTTCACCTCTACGGAGATATATATATTTTGGGCTTATCATAATCGGGCTAACCTTTGAAGGGCTTAAGTGTTGGGTAATACCTTATCAAAAAAAAAAAAGAAAAAAGAAAAACCACAATGCCACATTATATGTAATCTTCTCATGGAGCTTTGAGGAATCAAATGCAAAAAAAAAATTGCTTATAATTTTAAGAGATTTAATTTGGGATTCGAACTAAAAGTAAACTTATTAAAAAGCGGATATTTGGTAATAGAGCGGATGATGTAGCGTCCAAAATATGGCTTCCATTTTGTAATATACAGAAAAGATACTTTACCTTTTATTTCGAGATTTGTCGTTTCTACACGATGATTTGTTATGATTTGTTGATGTAGTTGCGTTCATGTTTATGTTATTATCATGGTTGCAAAAATCGGCCTACAAGGCCGACTACTCGATCTAAGGAGTTGTTCTGAGGCCGAGTACTCCCCGTCTAAGCCGATTACTTCCTGATTACGCCGCTCCAATGAGCTGTTCCGGCCTAGGAGCCTAGCGACTTTTGAAACTTTGGTTATTATATGAGGATTATGTAATGTTTAAAAGAAAGTATATAGAATCTAGGAATACTCTTGGACTCATTAGTTTCCAATTGGGTTCATGATCCAAGTTTTCTTTTCTACATTGGTTTCTATTGCTATTTAATCTTACCATGACAAATTAAAAATTAAATCTATCTATACTAATAAATAAAAATAAAAGTGGACACGTGTCACAATTTTAAGCATTTTCACAATAACTTTCCCGCCTCTTTCTCCTATTAAATGCATACACATTAAATAATATACTCAAATTATATTTCAATTAAAAATAAATTTTAACTCATGTAGTACACAAATATAAAACTATATTTTGTAAAAAATATATATTTTTTAAAACCAGCTTTTTTAAAATGAAAGTGTAAAAAAAACTTTAATAAAGAATGTTTAAAAAAATAATACTATTATTTTAAGTTTTAACTTATATTCAATTTCAATCGTATTTTATATAAATAAACCTTTCAGATGTTTTGAAATTTTTATTAATAACTATTTAATATATTTTTATTCAACCCGCGTAATACACGGGAATTATCCTAGTATATAATAAAACATTAGACATGTCAACAAAGCTCATTATGCATTTTTCTTGGATTTAAATACCAAAATTGAAGTCTTAGTAGCTAAGAAAAGCAAAAGTAACTTCTTCTTCTTCTTCCATTTTATCGAGCTTGTTCAGTTTCTTACTAAAAATGGGTGACGGTATTCTGCCTAACTCATGATTGATTATGAATGATAGGGATAAGTATCAAAAGTAATTGTATTGAGTGTCAAAGATTGTAGCTTTATTTTCATTAGGGTCTGGTTATTTGGACACCCCCTACGGATCAGTTGACACCACCTAGGTTCATACGGGTCGTATGGGTGTCAGATTTTGTTAGACTTTGTCAGGTTAATGTCTGACGGTTAAAACTACATACGGGTCGTATAGGGCTAAAATCAAAACCAAAACCAAAATAAAACGAAACAATTTTATGATACGAGGTGTGGAAAGTTAAAAGGGTGCAGGTACAAATTTACAGTGGTGCACCAAAATCAAAACCTTTATTGGCTTTTTCTTTCTACAAATTTATAAAAGTCTAATCAAACATTAAAAAAACAAAACTGACAAGCAATTTCTCTCTCTTAATTTATATGTTTTCTCTCTGTAAAGAATGTGGGCCCCAGCTACTAAATGTATGAAATAATATGGGCCCATCATTTTCTCTCTCTTCATTTTCTCTCTCTTCATTTTCTTTCCCAGATATGAAAACTTCAAAATAAAGAACCATACGTGTCAGAAACATGATTTGATGTGCCAGTTTTTGTCGGAAATAAAGTATCCATACGACCCGTATAGGCCCATACGAGTCGTATGGATGGTGTATGTTGAACCAGCTTGACGTCTATCTAACAGGCCCCTTTCATTATTATGATATTACTGGTAAACTACAACATCGTTAGGATAAATTCAATCAAAGTTTGTTTTGACTGATTTCGAAGTTTTTACATTTTTCTAGCATTTATAGGTAAAATAAAATTTTTATTTTATTATGTTCTTATAAAAGTATCCCAAGACATATTATGTGTAATCTTTTAGACACCCAAATCCCACAATCAAAAGTACACCTTTAGACACCCAAATCCCACAATCAAAATTACCAAAACCACCATGATCAGTCCTGCAAATCAAATTAACAATCAAATCATCAAAGTGTTAACCTCAAGGAGCAAAACCACATGTTTGACTTTAAAATTTGATGAGAAAATAACCTTGACTTTGACTTCAAAAGTAAACAAAAAGTCATTGTTTTAATCTTGCATTACCTTCAACAACGGTTTCAACTTCAATCCCTCTCTTCTCTTCTACAAAATCTACAAAACCCGCTGAATCCCACGTCAAATCGAGCCCGAAACCGTCATCCGACACGTAAGAATTGTACGCAAACGGAATCGAGACCGTTTTCACAACCTCACAAGAAATAGGAACATCTGAAAATGACTCCACAACGTAAACATGGTGTTTAGAACCGCTTAAACTGTAACACCCAAACTTTACACACGATTACACGTGTCCCATTTTTAGGTCCCAAATTAAACTTTCTCAAAAATCATGTTCGGAAGCGTGAAATTAACATTTCATGATTTAAACACACTTAATTTCAAATCATTTACATTTATGGTTAATAAAAACTGGTGTGTTTAAGTTTAATACTACCACATACTTTACATAACGTTTGGTTCTGCTTCACAACGTGCCCGATCTGATCGCCCAATGCATATCTATCTTGACCTGTAACATCACATATAAGGTCACAATTAGTTCATATGAACTAAGTAAGTAACCCCTCCCAAAATTCCCAAAAACTTATTTAAACCCATCCACATACATATCATATGGATGTTAATCATGTTTAGATAATAATATATCATATTCAAACATCAACTTGCACCCAACACATATGGTGCATTTATTTCCCTTAATGGGACATTTTCACAATATGAATATATTATTTAATTCAACTCTACCACCAGCACCTCTGGATAAATTTAAAACACCAAATATACATATATTTTATTGGCTTAACCAATTACCCACACATCTGTGGTTTCAACAATATAACTTCCGGATTAACCGGTTATCCACACATTTGTGGTATCATACATATATTAAGTCTTAAGATGTTCACCCACGGTACTTCCATCTAAGACAATTGCCAGCCCCTCTGGCTATCCACCATTGTGGAGTCATATTTATCAAGTCTAAGATGTTCACCCATCGGTACTTCCATCTAGACAATTGCCAGCACCTCTGGCTATCCACCATTGTGGAGTCATATTTATCAAGTCTAAGATGTTCACCCACCGGTACTTCCATCTAGACAATTGCCAGCACCTCTGGCTATCCACCATTGTGGAGTCATATTTATCAAGTCTAAGATGTTCACCCACCGGTACTTCCATCTAGACAATTGCCAGCACCTCTGGCTATCCACCATTGTGGAGTCATATTTATCAAGTCTAAGATGTTCACCCACCGGTACTTCCATCTAGACAATTGCCAGCACCTCTGGCTATCCACCATTGTGGAGTCATATTTATCAAGTCTAAGATGTTCACCCACCGGTACTTCCATCTAGACAATTGCCAGCACCTCTGGCTATCCACCATTGTGGAGTCATATTTATCAAGTCTAAGATGTTCACCCACCGGTACTTCCATCTAGACAATTGCCAGCACCTCTGGCTATCCACCATTGTGGAGTCATAACAACAAAATGTAAAAATACATTTTTCACAATCAAAATTCAAGCTGAGTCATTTCTATTCGAATTGACTCTCACAATGTAATAATGTCATATTACCAATCATCAACTATTAATCACAATAGTTTAATCAAAGTTACACTATGGTGTTCACAATCATGTACTTCCACCATAGCTATTTGTCAGCACCTCTGACTATTCACACATTTGTCATATCATACTCAAACACCGGCTCATCCGGCTATTCTTATGCAATCTATGTTGCATAATCAATTCAATCGTGACATAAACACATTGGAACTTAACATTTATACATTAGAGTCTATTAACTCAATTAGTTCCAATCTAGTTATGCCCATTCATTCAAATCAACCAATATATATACATCAAAATCAAGTAGACTCTTTCTACTACTTATATGTAATGTTACAGTAAGTTGGGTAACTTACCTGGTTCAAGCGGTTGTTCACTTCCTACAACCTCTTTTCCACTTCTGTGGCTTATCCCTTGACTTTCACCGTCAATACCTAGTTGCATATTCACACATATACAACTATACTCAAATACATATAACACATATAATCAAGTTTAACGCACTTGACTGATTTGACTTCCTCAAAGTCAATTTATCACATAATTGACTCTATCTTACTATATTTAGTAAGTTTTAGTCAATTAACCATATCCCATGCCTTCCTTGGCATTTCATCGAATAATTGATGTTCATTATATTAGTTACGATCTTTAATCACTTTTATTATTTAATTTTTCATTTAAGATCATAACTATTAATAATTTTAACATCAATTCATCAAAATCATCATTTAATCTATGGATTATAATCCATAATTTATTTAAAATCATATTCAACCCATTCCTACTAGTTATCACACCATGATATGGGTTTCATAACAACCGGACATTATCCCGGCTTCAAAACGAAGATTTAATCATCAAAACAACAAGTTCTTCGTTTCTAACAATCCCTAGTTATCAACTAGGCAATAATCAATACCCATAATCATAGTATTACAATCAAAACTAAGTTTAATCCACATAATATTAAACTAGTAGGATAAAACAAACCGTTACCTGATCTGACGGATTCCTGCGGTTAGAACGACGATCAGAACTTGTATATATGATTCCTGGGATGATCCGGATGTTTAAAAGGCTTTGATTTGAAGTATGAAGGTGTTAGGAAACCATTTTTTCGCCTGGAGGTCGCTTGGGGTCGAAGAATTGCGTTTTTGAGTCTTTCCAGACGTTCTGATCGTTTAAACAAAATTTTTGCCGACATAGTCCCTGGGCGCATAGCCTGGCTCTGGAGGGTTGGGGGTTAGGCGGTACGCCTAGCGTGTTTTTCTTCCAATATTTGATTTAAACTTCGTTTCGCGATTCCGGGAGCATACGAACTCCGTTTTGCGCACGGTTTTCGCCTACGTTCATCATTTTTCACATACTATCAATCCCCAATAACAAAAGTTACTAAATCCTCGTGGATTTCAAGCACGACCAAATGTGCTCTTGCCATAGATGACGTAATTCTTACATATTTTTCAAATCACAACAACCACAACCGTTTGATTAACGATTATTCACAATACATTTCTTTATAAAAAACCGGTTGTTACATAAACACGGAACTGGTTTTCTTTCTCCAAACCGGTTCGGTGTGGAAACCGGTTTGCGAGATGAGAATGTCAAACCTGCGGTTCGAACTGATTTGGGAACCGGTCTGGATAGAACCGGTTTGAGAACTATGGAATACCGGTTTGTAAACCCAGACCGGTTTTTTTTGTTCACCTCTAGTTTGAACCACTTTTGTATTAACAATTTTTTAAAATAACATGATAACCATTCATCATGCATATGCTGATATATGCGTAAGGGTAGCATTATGTTTCAAAAACAAAGAACCGACTTGATTGTAAAAATTATTGATCTTAAATCAGTTGTATCAGTCTGTTTCTTTTGGTTAAGATGGCTTATTTTCAGACGGTTTATTGGCATCTATATGCTATTGACAAAAGAATGTCAAGTACCACACACGCACACATAGAGGCTTATTTTTAGTATTCGCACATGACACCTAATCTCTCAGAGACGGCCATGTTGGGTATGGCCTCGGTTGGCAATTCAAGTAAGTGTTGTTTCAAGTTGGTTCAACCTCTCCGTGATGTAGAATCAGTTCTCTTCGTTTCGGGTTGAGTTCTATTCTACATCCGCAACTCCGCATGTGTTAGCCTATATAAACTTTGATAGGGACATAAATGAGCCGAGCCGGCTCATGAGCCCGTTTTTGTATATTTTTTTTCTTAAATTTGATTTTGTAATTAATAACACACATTCATATATAATTACCAACAATAAGATTTTTATATATTTATTTAACTTAATTCATTGTATCAATGGTACGGTAAATATATTTATGGACTATGATAATTTTTTATATTTTTTTCCTAATTAGAACATAAAAATGACTATCTAAGGTATGTTTGAATATTTGTTTAATAGTAAAATTTAAAAATTAGATAATATATCATAATTTTTTAGCTATAAGTTATTTAAATTATAACTTAGGCTCTAATTTAATTGAGCGAAAACAGGCGAGCTAACAAGGAAGCCAATGAATCATGTAATGATTCTGGAACAAACCAATCTTACCTTGGCTTGGGCTCGACTGGTTTACAAAACAAGCTAAGTCGGCTCAAATTATTTACAAACTATCAAATTTCATGCCCAGTTTTTTCGAGCGAGTAATAAACTTCATGAACACCCTCAATAATACTCCTGTGAATTTCATTTTAACAGTGTTAGTATTTGTTTGCATATATATATAGGGAGAGAGATAATAATAACAACCTCGTTACAATTAGAGGTGGCCAAACCGGGTTTTTTTTGGAACCGGAAGTTCCGGTTCCAAACGGTTCATGTTCCGGTCAACAAAGTCAAGAACTGGTTCTGGTTCCGGTTTTTGACAAGTTTCAACCAGTTTTTTGTATGTTCCGGTTCCGGTTTGACCGGTTTAAGGGTGGAACCGGTTCCGGGTTCCGGTTCCAATTTCTCTGAAAACCCGGAACCGCCCCGTACCCACCGTTTTTGGTACGACCGGTTCCGGTTTCGGGTACGTTGGCCACCTCTAGTTACAATATTGGATATGATGTGTGTTTAAATTTTTAAGATGCTTATTGGATTTAACCCAAACGGAGCTACCTATACTTTGGGCTTACCATAATCGGGCTAACCTTTCAAGGGCTTAAGTTTGGGATAAATACCAAAATTGAAGTCTTCGTAGCTAAGAAAAGCAAAAGTAGCTCACTAGCAGACTATTATGAATGATAGGAGGAAGTTTCAAAAGTAATTCAATTGCGGGTCAAAGATTGTAACTTTATTTTCTTTTTTCTCTCCATTTTAACAAATCCACTTTTTATCTTCTTTTTATTGTTTTATTTTAATTATTATCGTATTACCAGTTAACTACAACATCGTTAGAATAAGTTCAATCGAATTTTGTTTTCACTGATTTTGAAGTTTTTAGATTTTTTTAGCATGTTTAGGTAAAATAAACTTTTTATTTATTTTGTTCTTATAAAAGTATCCCAAGACATATTATGTGTGATCTTTTATTCTAAAAAACATGACAATCCAATGATTACAAGCTTTCATAAACTCCAAGTAGATTCTCCCATTCATGATCAATGCTTCTTGATTTCTTCCAACAATACACCTTTAGACACCCAAATCCCACAATCAAAATTACCAAAACCACCATGATCAGTCCTGCAAATCAAATCAACAATCAAATCATTAAAATTTAGCCTCAAGGAAGCAAAACCACTGGTTTGATTTTTAAATTTGATGAGAAAACAGTGTTTTCAGAACCGGACCGAACCGGCCGGTCCAAAAACAACATGCGAACCGCCTTTAAAGGAACCTACTGGTCGGACCGGGGACAGGTTCACTGGTCGGACCGGATTTCAAGTTTTTTTTTTTAATTTTTTTTAACTAAAACCCAAATAATTAAACATTAAAATCAAACCTTGTATTTTTTTTAGCATGATTATGTTTATTTGAACATTAATTATGTTTGTTTAAATGTGTTTATAATTATATAATTTTTTTGAAATTTATATATATTTATTATGTCATCCGGTTCTTTAATCCGGTCCAACCGATCCGACCAGTAACCAGTAAGGCGTCTGGTTCGAAGTCCGGTCTGTTTCTTAAAACATTGTGAGAAAAGAACCTTGACTTTGACTTCAAAAGTAAACACAAAGTCATTGTTTGAATTTTGCATTACCTTCAACAACTGTTTGAACTTCAATCCCTCTCTTCTCTTCTGCAAAATCTACAAAACCCGTTGAATCCCACGTCAAATCGAGCCCGAAACTGTCATCCGACACGTAAGAACTGTACGCAAACGGAATCGAGACCGTTTTCACAACCTCACAAGAACTAGGAACGTCTAAAGATGACTCCACAACGTAAACATGGTGTTTAGAACCACTTAAACATGGAACCGGTTCTAAAGAACCCGAAAGACTAATGGAGCAATTCAAATACGTGTAGTTTTTAACAACATGATAGTACCGAAACGGTGTCGAATCAAGATTCAGATTCAAGAACACTTCAAAAACACAATCTTTCGGGTCATTTAAGGTGAGTTTCTTCGGGTCATGAATGATGGATTTCACACCCAATTCACCGTAATTTTGGAAGATTATCATGGTTTGATTGTGTTTGCAGATTGTGGTGAGTTTGAAGGGAAATTGAACATGGGGTTTATCATGGTTGCAGATGTTGGAGGTGGGTTTGCCATCAAGAACATGGATGAATGAAAACATGAAGAAGATGAAGATGAAGATGATGAAGAAGTTGCAGGCTGCCATTAAAGATGAGTGAATTGAATTCAAGAAACCTGCAACAAGATTAATTTGGGGAAGAAATGTTGAACTTGTTGGATACGTGATTGTATCAAGTAGTCGTTGATCTAATGTCTAGTCAACTGTTGATTGTTGGGGGCTTCTTTAGGTGTTTTCTTGCTGAGTCGGAGACCGAGTCAAGAACTAGGTACAACTTGTGATGCGTGAAGTACAGGTGAGTGATTATGAGTATAAATTGAGGGAAAGATATATCTTAATGGCTCATGTTTTTTTATTCTATGTATGAAAATGAAATGTTTAAATTCTCTTAAAAATGGGTTAATGAATATTTTAAAAAAATAAAAAGGAATTAGATTTTGTATGTAATGTAAATGAAATTTCGCCTTTAAGGCTAATTAAACCAACAAATGTAACTTTTAGGGTAAGAAATCATACATAAATGTCAACTTTGAATTAAAACTACAACTCATAAGAGGAGGAAAAAAACATATACATTAATATAAATACGGCGGAAATCCATTTATGCATTTGTATGTTACCGGGGTTTAAATACAGACATGATTTGTTTAAAGATGTTATATGTGATGTTCTTAAATGGTCAAACATTTCTGCTAAAAAGTAGGCTCCTCTGAACTTCTTAACAGATCCGCTCGAGGGGAGGTCAACTCTACGGCCTGCGGATATTTTGGTGTTTGGATGGGAAAGAGGGAAACACTCGTGTGTGCAACTTACAGGAGTGTCCCCTCTTGTTGGGCTAAGGAATACGGGATTCGTGGCGGGTTAAGCTGCGTTAAAAGAGGAGTCGGGTAAGGTTGCTAAATATGAGAAAGCTTGTTTGAAGAGCCAACATGTGTTTACTTCCTTTGCTTTTGATACATTTGGGTTCTTGGCCCCGAAGACCGTGAATTTTCTGAACCGAGTTCAAAGGGTCTTGAATAGCAACGTCACGGCTCCTAGGACCTAAAAATTGTTTTTAGTAGAATTGGATTTGCAATTCAAAATGGGGTTGCGGCGCAACTAGTTGCCCGCTTACCTGTCAGTTTATTTTAATTTTTCACCTTTGTTAATGATATCTAGAAATTTTCAACAAAAAAAAGTGTATGTTTCTACTCATAGCTTCTTGGGATGCTTTTTACAAAAAATAATGCAAGTTTTAATTTTTTTTTAAACGGTATTTGATCTCAACGTGTGAACCACTGATTTTCAAGCCATGTCACCAAGGTCTAGTTACCATAACCTCCGTTGAGACCCCATCACCACCCTAGGAGGAAACCGCACCGGAAAACCTCCTGACCTCCCAAGGACCCATATTTCGCCTTGGGATAGATTTGAACCCGTGACCTCCCATAGGGAAGCCAAGGGGTAACCATTAGACAAGTTTTAATCTTAGCAGGTATAAAATTATGTGGTATTTTAAATAATAGATAAAATATAAAATAAATAAACAAACATTATTATATATATTAAAAGACAGTTGAAAGGAATCATAAAATTTTGTTTTTTCGATTTTGGTCACCAAAACTTTTATATAATATAAAGTTTTGTTTTTTTGATTTTGGCCACTAAAACTTTTAAAGTTTTGTTTTTTCGATTTTTCCACTAAAACTTTTATATATTATAAGGTTTTGTTTTTTCGATTTTGACCACTAAAACTTTTTAAATTATTATTATAATTATAATATATAATAAAATTTATGAAAAAGGAATAGTAAATATATTTATATTATATTGAATAGTATATATATAAATATATAATTCTTAGTAAAATGAATAATAATGCATATGTATCTGATTCATGTAGTGATATTTTGAAAATTTAAACTTAGATCACCAAAAGGTTTTTTTTTTACTTTGAACAGTAATATATAGTAATGATGATATTAAATTTGAGATATTTGCATAAAGATTTGAATTTATTAAATTTGAAAGATTTAGGTTTCTTTTAGTTTAGGATTTAGGTTTGTTTTATAACCATGGGAACCCACTTGCGTGGTAAACCTCCGACTCACCGAGAGAAACAGATAAAGCGCTGCCGTATGCAACCGGATCGGTGACCTACTAAGAAAATTGCTCTAAGTGATGATTGAGCTTGAGATCTTTGAGTTGTTTCTTCTTCACTTTAAGTAAAGTGAAGTCAAATCAATGAAGTGAACAACCCAACCTCTTTGTTTGAAACTTTGTTTCACCTAATTACACATTTTCGGAAGGGTACTGTGATAACCCGCCGCAACGTGCGGAGGGAGTAAATCTAGTATATATTAAAAGGCAGTTGAAAGAAATAGTAAAATTTTGTTTTTTTGATTTTGGTCACCAAAACTTTTATATAATATAAAATTTTGTTTTTTTGATTTGGCCACTAAAACTTTTAAAGTTTTGTTTTTTTGATTTTTTTCCACTAAAACTTTTATATATTATAAGATTTTGTTTTTTGATTTTGGCCACTAAAACTTTTATATAATATAAAGTTTTGTTTTTTCGATTTTGGCCACTAAAAGTAAAGTTTTGTTTTTTCGATTTTGCCCACAAAAACTTTTAAAGTTTAGATTTTTCGATTTTTGCCACTAAAACTTTATATAATATATATTTTTTTCGATTTTGGCCACTAAAACTTTTTAAAGTTTTGTTTTTTCGATTTTGGCCACTAAAACTTTTAAAGTTTTGTTTTTTTGATTTCGGCCACTAAAACTTTTTAAAGTTTTGTTTTTTCGATTTTGGCCACTAAAACTTTTATATAATAAAAAGTTTTGCTTTTCTAATTTTGGCCACTAAAAGTAAAGTTTTGTTTTTTCGATTTTGGTCACTAAAACTTTTGTATAATATAAAGTTTTGTTTTTTCGATTTTGGCCACTAAAACTTTTTAAAGTTTTCCTTTCAACTGCCTTTTATATATATATATATATAATTGTATAGAGTTTGTGATGGTTTGTGATGAGAGATTTGATTTTGTTATGTAACTTATGATTTTGCAAATGATATATAATAACCGTTATCAGGATTGTACTGTGATAACCCGCCGTAATGCGAGGGTGGGATTAAACCTACTTATTGATAAAAACGCATTTGTAATTTATATCCTGTACTAAACAGCCATATTCAATTCTATGTTTGAAAAAGTAAACAAAACCTCACAATGTCCGGCCCCTGTTTTTCTTTTCTTTTTTTAATTCAAAACTGCCGTCTGCTTTTGGAATTCATACATCTGATGCCTGATAGGCCATACGTCATTCGTAACTAAATATTAAATGAGTTAATTTTTTTTACCTAAATTTTAAATTATAATGAATTATTGGATCAGATGTTTAAAGAAAAGTTTTCTTTTATCTTTTATAAAGTTCGTGATTGTCTTAGATATATTTAAAAACAGTGGCGAAGCTTGACGAGGATCCCAGGGGGGGCGAAATAAAAAAAAAATTTCCCAGGGGGGGCGAAGTAAAGATTTTTAAAAAATTTTACACTACGCATCGGGAAATATACACTACTACACGAAAAAACAGGGGGGGCGGTCGCCCCCCCCGGTCCCTTGTATCCTTCGCCCATGTTTAAAAATTTGAATAGAAATTATATGTGTTTGTTGTAAAATAAATTAATATATATAATATATACAAATTTTTCAAAAAAATTAGGGTCCCTTAAAAAAAGGGACATGTGCGGTCTCACCTCTTGCAATTGCTCTAAGACTCCAGTTGACTTAAACCCAAGATCTCTAATAAAAGAAGTCAATGGGCTACCACTAGCCTAGAAGCCCTTTGATATTTGTAAAACCAAAAGCTTGTAGGATAATGGTAGCCCATTTAACTTCTTTTGAGAGTTCTTGAATTGAAATCTCACCTAGAGCAATGTTGTTCTGGGCTAAGTCAGAGAATTTTTTTATTTGTAGGTTTTCTACTAGGCAGGTGGGTTAGGTTAGGTCTTCACGCTCTCTTTTCGAACAGAAGGTTGATTTATTTGTCAGGATAAACCCAGATGACCGTGTATTTGCTTTTAAAAAATATATAATATTCGTAAAGTATAGGTAGGATGATAGCTCTTGATACAACGGATATACGTGGCTTGCCTAACATAGTATGCTTGATAAGTAGGTTTAATTGTGTTGACACGCCAACTAATCAACTTTCTAAAATATAATAAAAAAAATTAATAAATATTTCAAAATAAACCTCTCAATCTAATTAATCAATAATTTTATTTTTTTTAAATAGCTTGATATGACGACACTTAAGATGCGATTTCAACTGTTCCCAAAGATTTGTCGTTCTTGGGCGTACGCTTACGCTTGATCTTACCCCAGCAGGAAGACCACAACTGGGTAAACATCCGACATTGGCTCAGCAAATATGTATCAATCGGATTCAAATTGTAAAGAAACTCAGATCTAACCACAACTTACAGATTAAACATGAATCTGTGATCAATAACCTATAAAAACAAAAATAGTTTGACACACAAACGACCATAATCTATTACAACTCGATCTAAGTACAATTGACTCAAACCCTACTCTTTTTCTATAAATTGCAAATAGGTCCCTTGCTATTAAACCCTTTCAGACTTCTTATTTATCTTTCAATCCTTTTTAAACACCTGCATTAACAAACTCAACAAGTACAAATAACAAACAAATTTTAACTAATAACAATACTAACTGAATTATTTTGTAACATTAATTTTAACACGAATATTTACAACTTTTGAAAAGCGTTAAACTTAAAAAAAAAAAAAAACATTTCATTTGAGTTAATACACCATAAGCACAAATTATTAACTAGAATTATTCATAAACATCTAAAATTGTTTAAACATAACATTCATATTTTACACAAACTGTCACAAACATAAATTCAAGTAAATTAAACACAAATAAAAAAAATTTTGAACGCCTAATTTTTGGATCATTGACGGATCAATATACGTATTTCTATATCAATATATACTCAAACACATACGGTCCGCTCCGGTTTTAACAACCAGTTTTTGACGAAAACGATAAACCAAACTGTTTATTACAGTTTTGAACTTTTGAAACTGACCGACCGTGAAACCACACTGATGAATAGTTTGGGAAGTTTCACAATTTGAAACCGGACCACAAACACCCCTGCCGGTGAGGGTTTGTCTGAATTGGGAATTCGCTCGAATTGGAAAATTCGTCCATGAACTTTTGTACAAGCTTGAGGTTTCGTCTACGACTTTCGGATTAACCCTCTCAGTTTTATCCTTGATATCCGGCTAGAACAGGAACCTGCCCAGGAATCATAGTGGCTATCGTATGTACCTTGAGGCTTGATCTCGAACCTAATTCTCAAACAATCTCTTTAGGTTAAAAATAAGTGAAAACCATTCATATACTACCTTATACATGATACTAGATGTTTACATGGAACTTTTCAACGTAAAAACCTTACCATTTTGCATAATACGAACCGCGATCTGCTTTGATCTAAGGCGATCAAGATCAATGGTTGTAACATGTTTTTCCTTTGTTCCAATAGCGATAAACTGTAGAGTATAACAGAAAACAAACATGAAAATTACACCGGATGAATTGAAAGTCGTTGCTAACATTTTCAGATCAAACTATTTCAGTTTCATCCAAATATTTGATTAGATAAAATTTAAATTCAAAAACAAGAAGTATGATTCGCAGTTGATTTCTGATGTAACTAGTATTGATCGAATTTAATTTTCCTCGAGATGTGTAGGGCTAGAAAATTGTTTTTTGGCACTTTTTAAGTTTTAAATTTCATACAATTGTCATTAAAAATTAATAAAACAAATTATATAACAAAATTCGTAAAATAAGTTTTTCTAATGATTTTTCAACATAGAAAATTTAGGTTATAAAAAAATTTCCAAGCTGACGTGGTAACTTAACCCTATCAAGGGGGTGACATTGCCCCCTTAGAGCCTATATTACATCATAAATCCTTAAACAAGTTTATATCTTACACCCAACTTATTTAATGAATATCATGATCCACATTAATCAACAAAATCAATTCAATTACATTAAAATATCTAACATAAACTCTATCGTTTGTTATCACATGATCCCCAAGCAAAGAATAAGATCTCACACACACATGAAGGTGAAGGTATATATACCTGTATTCTCTTAACAATCTGTTGTTTAATAATTCTACCCATAAGTCTATTTCATTAACTCTTTATTACATAATCATAAAAATTAGCCTGTTACAACTTAAATACAATTTATTATCTCATTACTTATAAACATGTTACACATGTTGTAATTAGATATAGTTTTAAACAAAATGAGTTTAACATCAATATCTTTGACATGAGCAAATTGGTTTACCAATTTGAAGACACTAATCCAAATCCGACCAACACAAATATCTCAATTGTAGTAGGGTAACTTTATAAAATAGTAACTAAGTTTCTAAAGTATTTCAATTAAGTTATTAAAAGTTTTTTTGTCTCTTTAAAGTCACTCAATTTTTACTATGCGTTTCAATTATATGGTAACTTTTTTTATAAATATTTAAATTTTTTAAAATTAATTGAGTCAAATGAAACATATATGAATATTTATAAGTATTTGATTATTATTTTTTCTCAATTTGGCTTAAATTTAACAATTTGAAACTTTGTTATTAATCAAGAATTTGTTTTATTCACGTTACTTCTTATTTCAAGTTAATTACAATTTTTTTTACTTATTATTAAAAAAAATTATGTGTTTCATTTGCCTTCATAAAAATTTTAAAAAAATTACTTAGGATTGGAACAGTCACTTCTATAGAATGTTGAGTAACTTTAAAAGGATCAAAAAGCTTTGAGTGACTTTAGTGACATAGTAGGAAATTGATTATTATTAGATTGCGTATTCCCTTTGGAATATATACAGGGACGAAGCTTGAAAATTTTGGGTAGGGGAACCGACCCTTAATATAAATTTTTTTGAAAGAAAAACCAAGGGGGCGAGACTCTATTAATATAAAATTTTCCGACCAAATCCTACTACAAACCTGCTTCTGAGCCGAAAAAACAGCAGGGGCCGGGGCCCCCCCAGGCGCTCACTATCCTTCGTCCCTGAATATATATATATATATATATATATATATATATATATATATATAAAGAATAATCCAGTGAATTATTCTATAATATCTATTATGCTTAATTATCAGCTTAAATTATTATCAATTTTTTTTAATTTTCTAATATTCTACAAGTATTGAAAGTTTCTTTGTTTTTAGCACCTTGTCTTTAATGATAACATAAAAATAAACATGCAAATATTGACTTTACAAGAATGATTTCATGATTGCCTTGTTACAAAGTATGATTAAATTAAAACTTTCTTTCATTAGGTTTTCTTGTTTTGAGATATCAAAAGTTCACATGCAACTTTCCTAAGCTCATGTTTTAGGACTTTGCCTGTTGATGTTTTTGGTAGTTCTTTCACAAACTCTACCTTCTTAGGAACCATAAATCGTGACATATTGTTCTCGCAATATGTCAAGATCTCTGTTTCCGTCGCACCTCCTGCCTTTTTCAAGACAACAAAGGCGCACGGGCTCTCTCCCCATCGCGGATGAGGCATGGCTACCACAGCTGCTTCTAGTACCGCGCGATGTTTAAGTAAAACTGACTCAACTTCCAAACTACTGATATTCTCTCCCCCTGAAATGATGACGTCTTTCGACCGGTCCTTGATTTCCACGTATCCATCGGGATGAATAACTCCGACATCACCGGTTAAGAGCCATCCATTTCGAAAGGCTTTTGCGTTTTCATTAGCATCGTTTAGGTAGCCTTTCATGATGCTACTTCCGCGAAGTACAATCTCTCCCATCGTCTTCCCATCATGTGGAACACCTTCCATTGTTTTCTTATTCTTAACATCGACTTCGGTTAGGGAGAGTATACTTACACCTTGGCGAGCCTTTAGTCTCGACTTCTCATTACTAGATAGTTCATTCCATCTAGATTGCCACTCACATATAAGTGCCGGTCCTGTGGCCTCAGTGAGGCCATAGGCATGAGTTATATCAAAGCCAAAGCTTTCCATCTCCTCCAGAAGGACCGCAGGGGGAGATGCTCCCCCTGTGAGTATCTTGACTCTATTAGAGGTTATTTCACGAAGCGTATAGCGCTTAGCCTCTAAAAGGATGCTCAATACCACCGGGGCGCAACACATGTGAGTTACCTTATAATTTGCAATACTATTGTACATTTCATCCGCGGTTGTGTTGCGTATCAGCACATTCGTACCGCCTCTAGCCGCGACACCCCAAGTAAACGTCCAACCGTTGCAATGAAACATCGGTAGCGACCATAGGTACACCGGTTCGGTACTCATTTCCCACCCTTGAATCAAGCTCATTGTGCTCAAAAATGCAGCCCGGTGGCTACTAACCACCCCTTTTGGCTCAGAAGTAGTCCCAGATGTGTAATTCAACGAGATCGAATCCCACTCGTCTTCAAGATCTTCACCCTTGTAACATGGATCACCATCTTTAACGAGTTGCTCGTACTCTAACTTGTTGTCAAGTCGAACCCCGGTCGGGTCTTTGATGTCATCTATGACAATGACCGTTGGCAAACTTGACTGGCTTGATGGGTCCAGACCATCTGAGGTTGTTAACAAACGGAGCCCGTGTGAGGCTATTGGGACGAACTCATGGTCCACAAAGAAGAGCTTGGGTTGGGCATGACGGAGAATGGTGGCTATGTTTTTAGCATCGAGCCTGGTGTTCATTGTGTTAAGCACGGCTCCAGCCATTGGAACTGCGAAATGCATCTCGTACAACGCTGGAATGTTGGGTGCGAGTACGGATACCTAAAATATATAAAAATAAATATATAATTAATGAAATTGAAAAGTAATTAAGAGCTAGCTAGCAAAAATTTTGAGTTTTATTTAAAAAGAAATTAATTAATTAAATTATAATATATATAATATTTATTTATAATTATTAAAGGAACTTACAACCTCGCCTCACTACACACATATAATGTATATATGTCTGGTCCTGCAATTAAGGAGTCAAGGGGCAAAAGTAAAATTGCATTAATTTTAACGTTGTTTTACTTATTTTGTGAAAATAACATTAACAGTGTTGGTATGATTAAATTCAAACGATAACTTTGAACAGGAGACTCCTTTGGAGCAGTTTTTTTATCCCAACTGGTATAGAGATAATCCTTACTCTTAGACCCTTAATAAAAAGTAAAAATATACTGGGTAAGATTGTTTGTTTGTTTAAAGAAACTTACAACATCATTCTTGACAACATTAAGGGAGCGGAGAGAATACGCAAGACGGCAGCATCGCTCGTGTGTTTGGGCCCAGGTGAATTGAAGCTCATTGTATATGACCGAAGTGTGGTTCGAGTAAACCACAGAGGCCCTCTTGATGAAAGTAAGAGGAGTAAGAGGGACATAGTTTGCTAAACACTTTACAAGTTTATTCATCCCACACACACATATATGATACCTTACTTAATTCTTCAAATTAAAAATAAATAATAAAAAATTCAAACAAATTACATATACTTAATTAAAGCTTCTATGTGAGTGTTCGTGCGTGACAGAGATCAATGAGAGGCATACATACATACATACATACATACATACATACATACATACATACATACATACATACATATGTGTATATATGTGCGTGTGTATAATAATAATAATATTGTGTGAAGAATAATTAGGGGGGGTTGGTATAAATAGGGCGGGTGGCACGTGGCGTGGGTATTTTCTTGGATATTATAAGGAATCTGGATATGCGGGCCGAATCTGCTCCAAGTAGGCAAACAATGTGTATTTTACCAATCCCAATAAGACAGGTGTCATACGGTAATTGACATATCACCTTACTGGGATCCGTTTTACTAGCCGGTTATTAGACTATGCACAATGGGCGTCCCGCGCATCCAGCGGGAGGCAGCCTTCGGTAGGGTTTAGCGGCTACACCGCCCCCCCCTCACCGGCGGCCTCCATTTCCCGCACCAAGCGGCTCCCGCTCCCCGCTCTCTTTCTTTATTTTCTGCTTTCTGATTGGTTCAATGGGATAGTGAGGAAGGATTTTCGGTGGGGTGACCGTTGTGGGGTTTAAGGTTTTCAGTGGGGTGATGACGTGGCTTGAAATTTCGGTGGGGAAGGATTTTCAGTGGGGTGACCACTGTGGATAGTCTTAAGATTTAAGACCAATGGATGCCCCGCGTAACCAACGGGGATGAATACTTCGGCGGGGTTCGGCGGGAACACCATCCCCTTTAACGGCGGCGACCCGCATGAGCCATCCACGGCCCCCGCTCCCCGATTTATCCTCTCGGTCGTGATTGGACACTGTGGGTGTTTTAAGGTTTAGTGAGGTGATGATGTGATACAGTGGGAAATATTTTCTTTCAGTGGGTGATCACTGTGAGGTTTTAAGGTTTTTAGTGAAGTGATGATGTGACAGAAAATTTCGATAAGGAAGGATTTCAATAGGGTAACCAGCGTCGATAGTCTAATAGTTTAGAAAATAAAACAACATATATACAGATATAAACTAATTTAAAATAATTAAAATGCAAATTTACGTTGTGTTTTGGTATAAATTGTAATATTATTAAAACACTAAAGCCTATTCAAGTCACAATATCAAGACAACAAGTGATACTTAATCTTGTATTGTTACAAACGTGACAGGTCATACTTTTAAGCCCACCATCACAACCTAATTTTGTATATTTGTTAGATTTTAACTTCACTTATGTTGGTGCCTTTATTGTCATCAAGAACATTTTAATTTAGTTACATTTATTTATTTACTTAAGATTAAAGGAATAAGTCACACTTGATCAAGACTATGTTAGCATTGATACCAAAGAACCTTAAAGTAAACACAGTTGAGGCTTTAAACCAGAGAGAATTTCAAGGGTATACCCCCCAAGCAGAGTCTAAGGCAACGCCTTGGCCGGCCGATGGTTGGAACCCAACATTCTTCAACCACGTTGCAATTCTCATTTAAAGAAATTTTCTTTAAGACCATTGATCCGGTTGTTTGTGGTCGTATTTTATATCTTTCTTCATATTAGTCGGGTAAACAAAGTTTGTATGAAATAACATTTAGTTGTACTTCATCCACTTTAACAAGTTTTGACGTAAAACAACGTATACTTATAATGCACAATAACAAATAAAATGATGTCTAATTAACATATATTAATTAATTTAACATTATAGTTCTAATTAATTCAAAGTGACCGGACACCTCATAAAATAAAATATTAATATGCCCGGCCATATCCATTAACTTATAAACATTAGTGTAGACTGTGTAGCGAACACTTTGTTTATAAATTCTATATGTGTAACGAAATACATATACTTAAACGAATTTTTTTTTTAAAAATAAGTTTGTAATTAAGAAATGGCTTACAAGAAGTGCTCAATATTTTTTCGCAAATGAGACTATCTCCACTGGCAGTGGCGATTTAGAAGAGAAATAAATTTGTAATGTATGAGTGTAAAGAGTTACATATTCTGTCAGAATAAAAAATTCATTTTTTCTCCAAATCTCCTCTCCTAGTGGCGATTTCAAAGAAGTGTATCCGAATTATACCAGATTGCCACTACTAGTGGTGATTTCAGTGGTAACTCTACTATTAGTGGTGATTCCCGCTTCTTTGTACCTTGAAATCGCCACTAGCAGTGGAGATAACACTGAAATCACTACTAGTAGTGGCAATCTGATACAATTCGGGTACACTTCTCTTAAATCGCCACTAGGAGTGGAGATTTGGATAAAAATGAATGGATTTTTTCATCTGACAGAATATGTCACTCCTTACAACCTACATTCCAATTTTATCCCTCCTTTAAATCGCTACTACCAGTGAAGATAGCCTTATTTGTGAATAAAAAAATGAAGCACTTCTTGTAACCCATTTTTTAATTACTAACTCTATTTTTAAAAAAATTCCCTCATTAACACGTGGAAAAGTATGTAGACGGTTAACATTTATTAAACAACATTTGCGATTAAATAACTGAAAATACAACTCATGGTCATTCCAACACTTGTCTCGTTTATGAGTACAAAATTGTAATTTTACAAATTTTTAATCCTTATCCTAATTTACCATTAAATAATTGAAAATACAACTTAATTGATAATATTCTTTAGTCACAAATCTTTAGGGTATATACCTACCGTTGTTCACAAAGAAACATAACCATGATTGGTTGTCTTCATACAATATATTGTATGACCGTTTTGCGTTAACGACATTCAATAATTGACACAAAAATAATGGCCTTCATGTTTACAATCACATTAGACAAAACTGTATTTTTGTTTTATTTCTATCCTTTTTTGAATTGGTACTAGATACTAATTTAAAAACTTAATTGGGTGCGTTTATTTAGACACCTCAAAAACTTAAGTTAACACCGTGTCAACTACATACGACTTGTACATAGTAGTACCAGCCGTATAAGGTACAAACATAAATTTCAGATTAATGACACAAACTTATGTGCATCAATTATTGTACATCTCGACTAGTATGTACGGGGTCTTTGGTTATATAGACTGTATAGATATGTACAACTTGTATATAATTTCTTGATTATTTTTTTGTAAGATATGTATATGTCATGTGTAAACGTTTTATTTTAACATAAAATTTATTTGGGGTTTTGTAACAACCGGTTTCTAATAATAAAAAGTATTTAAAATAATCGTTAATTGAATGATTGTGATTGTTGTAATTTGAAAATATGTGAGAAATAATGAACGTGGGAGAAAACCGTGCGCGAAACGGAGTTACGGATTGTCCGGAATCGCGAAACGAAGAAAATTACAAAGATATTATACTTTGGGACTCTTAGGTGGTTTTGAGGTTCCTTCGCGGTACGCGAAGGACTCAAAATATCTAAAAGTCCCGAATTGCTTCACGGTACGCGAAGCCTTTCTTTGATCTTCGTCGCGGTACGTGACGGGTGAGGCGGTTTAGAAACACCTCAAATTCATCATATTTCACAGATAGTTTATAACTTTCCTTCTTTCGAACTTCCAACATCAACAGACGATATTTGAGGTTGCAAAAGTAGGATTTGAAGCCATTTAAGCCCACGGATCGTACCAGGGAACATAGCTGCAATATCTGATCGTTGTTTTGCGACTGAATATCCGTTCGATTGGGTAATGATTCGTTTTATCCTACTAGTTTAATGTTTTGTGAATTAAATCTAGTTTTGAATGTATTACTATGATTATGGGTATTGATTATTGCCTAGTTGATAACTAATAGGATGGGTAAATTGTGGTTTTGAAATATAAATGGATTATAATCCATGGATTAAACGATGATTGTGATGAATTGATGTTAAAATTATTAATAGTTATGATCATAAATGAATTTTTGAATAATAAAAATAGTTAAAGATCGTAACTAATATAATGAACATCAATTAATTGATGAAATGCCTAAGAGAGGCATGAAATGTGATTAATTGTGATAATTGACTTTGAGGAAGTCAAATCAGTCAAGTGTGTTGAACTTGATTGTATGTGCTATATGTGTTGAAACTAGTTGTATATGTATTTTGCAACTAGGTGGTGGTAGTGGAAGTCAAACCACTAGTCATAGAGCAGGAAAAGAGCCTGTAGTTGCTAATCTCTTATCTGATCAAGGTAAGTAATCCCACAGCTATGACATCACATAATAAATATTGAATTTGTTGTTGAATGAATTATATGATAAATATGGCATTGGTGATAGAGGAATGTTGAACAATAAAAGTTCAACAACCTATAATAAATCCAATACCCTGGTAAATAATAGTGTGAGAATTCTATGATGGAAGTACCGGTAGGTGAACATCATAGTAATTTGATTGAATTATTTATGACTCCACAATGGTGGATAGCCAGAGGTGCTGGCAATTGTCTTAGATGGAAGTACCGGTAGGTGAACATCTTAAGACTTGAATTATTTATGACTCCACAATGGTGGATAGCCAGAGGTGTTGGCAATTGTCTTAAATGGAAGTACTGGCGGGTAAACATCTTAAGACTTGAATTATTTATGACTCCACAATGGTGGATAGCCAGAGGTGTTGGCAATTGTCTTAGATGGAAGTACCGGTGGGTGAACATCTTAAGACTTGAATTATTTATGACTCCACAATGGTGGATAGCCAGAGATGCTGGCAATTGTCTTAGATGGAAGTACCGGTGGGTGAACGTCTTAAGACTTGAATTATTTATGACTCCACAATGGTGGATAGCCAGAGGTGCTGGCAATTGTCTTAGATGGAAGTACCGGTGGGTGAACATCTTAAGACTTGAATTATTTATGACTCCACAATGGTGAATAGCTAGAGGTGCTGGCAATTGTCTTAGATGAAAGTACCGATGGGTGAACATCTTAAGACTTGACATATTTATGATATTACAAATGTGTGGATAGTCAGATATGCTGACAAATACCTATGGTGGAAGCACAAGAATGTGAACACCATGGTGTAATATTGATTAAACTATTGTAAGCAATAGTTGATGATTGATAATATAATATTGTTATAATGTGAGAGTCAATTCGAATAGAAATGACTCAGTTTAAATATTGATTGTGAAAAATGTATTTTTACATTTTGTTGTTGAGAAACCCTTGGGGTTTACTTACTTAGTTCTTATGAACTAATGTGAAATATTGTGTGATGTTTGTATGTCAAACATGACGTACACGGTTGTAAGGATCGAGGTAGAGCAGGAATCGAACAAACAAACCTTGTTGCAAACGTGTGAAATTTTGGTTTAAACTTATTTATGTAAATAAGTATTATAAAATGTGTGGCCCGTTTACGTTTGCGTTAAACTTTGTTTAATATTATTAAATAAAGAAGATCAAACAAGGTTTTAAAAATGAAAAATTTGCTGGGACCAAAGCTGATATTATTTAAAAATGTTGTATAATAACTGGGGGTTACAGGTTTTAATTAAAACGGTAATTGTATGCATGTTTTATTATACAACTATATATTCACATTTTATTTAAATTTTGTAACAATATAAATTTGTTATGTAATAACTTTAAATTAGTTAATCGTAATAACAATTATTAAAAATATAAATACATAAGACATTGCAAACGTAAACAATTAAAAGAAAGTACGAATATATATATATATATATATAGGGGAGGGATATTTTAAAAAGGATAAAAACTGTGAGAAGCGTGAGAAACAATCATGAACATAGATCTGTGGTGTTTTACGGTCAAAATTGGGCGGTGGCAATTCTGTAATTAGTATGGTGTTTGAAAGTCGCGAGATGAGCATAAACGTAATTTGGTATTTTTTGAAAATGAAATAGAAACCGTAACCTACATAGTTGTATAGTGTTTTTTTTTGTTTGTGATATTTTTGTCAAGTTATGGTGTTATAATGTATTTTTTATTGATCTATCCCGATATATGGTGTTGAACATCTGTTAAATTTTATGGCGTTTTAGATTTTATTGTGTTTTGAACTTCGTTAAATTTTAGTTGTGAGATTATTGGTGTTTTGAACATTCGTTAAATTTTATGGCGTTTTATACTTATCAGTTCACGTTAAAACACCATAGCACATAAATAATTTGAAATACAGAATATTTGACTTATTTTATAAAAGACTTCATCCGCACAAATATATATTCTGAAAAACACCATAAATTTTAAACCACCATTAAAACATATTACATGTGTATAAAATCAAAAAACAGAACATTATTTAAAAAAACACCACAAATTTTTAAAACATCATGGTGATTAGGGCTTTTGGATTCAAAATAAGTTGTAATACTTGGATTCAAAAACACCGTACAATCCAAAAAACACAATACAATCTGAAAAAACATCATATAATTTGAAAAACACCATAATATCAATAAACAGAGCATACAACATACGAAATAACACAATACAATCTAAAAAACAACATACAATATGAAAAACACCATACAATCTGAAAAACAACATACAATCCAAAAAAACATCATACAATCTGAAAAAACATCATACAATTTGAAAAAACACCATAATATCAAAAAACAGAACATACAACATACGAAATAGCACCATACAATCTGAAAAACACCATACAATCAGAAAAACACCATAACCTTGTGTATCTTCTGTGTTCGATTCCATCACGTCGTTACCCTCAAAAAAACTAAACGATTATTCGCCAGATGAAATTAGAATCATATAATCAATTACAATCTGTGATTTCTTCTTGTAATCGATAATTGATTTGGATTTTTAAAAAAAATTAACGAGAATTGTCACACCCCGACCGACGGCGTAATACGTCGGGGCGTGAGTTTGACTGTTCAAAAGCTCATGGTGCTATGTTAAAGTTTCAATATTTAAAACATCCACATTAATTTAATCAAACAAAAACATTCAATGTCATTAAATAACATACAAGTGTTCAAAGCAAATTACAGATGATATTCTAAACATTGTTTTAATTAACTAGGTCCTTTAAACCTAATCTATGTCTTCATCATGTCTTTAACTTAACATGTTACATATGTAAAATAAAAGGGTCAACTATTTGCATAGTTGGTGAGCAATTCAAAACAGTTTAATATAATACGTATAAAAAGGATGCATTGATTAAAAGGTCAATGAAAGCACCAATGGAATGATGATAATATAAGAACAATAGGAACCCGAATGAATTTAGATGAGAAGGATTGTATTGATTGAAAGGAATTACAGAGAATGAGATGAGAGAGAGACTAACAACTTGACATCATATTTTGCATGCCTCTCACACTAACAACCATCACCATATATAGGACTATTTTTCTTTACATAATTAATTAATTTAAATAATGCTTGTGTGACCTAACGCACACACCCTTGAAGTCTTGCTGGAGTTCTATTTACTCTATTGCTTCGTCTTACTTGACTCCCTCCTGTGGCATCTTTATCCTCGTTCACAACAACCGCATTGGTCTCTTGAAACCTCAAACCGGTCCTAAACCGTCGGTTACGAACTAGTACCGGTTTGCTTAACCGATTTTTTTGTGCATCTCTGGTTGGGGCTGCTCTGGCTACGGGTCTATGATGAATCATTGTCTTGATGAAGTTTGTTTCAAAAACGTGATGATGATGATGATGATGAGTCTTAATTTTCTTTTATTTGTTGTTTTTGATTAGTCTTTTTAAAGAAGGTTATACTTATACTCGTGCAACTCCTGCGTCGAAAAGTTACACAAATTCAACCAACGGTCGTTTAAACTTCTTCCAGTCAACATATGTAAAGCCTGGCTTACAATGTTTAATGATATTTTCATTTATGTGTCACCAGAAAAGATATTTGATAGCTTATGAAATACCTTATGAAACGCGCTTATCACAGCAAGGTTTCGGTCATGTCATTGTTGAGTTTTCAATTAGATCGAATACCTTACTTGAGAAACCATCGTTTGAGCCTGTATAGTTGTCTGAATCTAATGAAAATTTGTATCTTGAGAGAATATGTAATTTTTCAAGTTAGAAAAGGCAAATATATAATTCTTCCTTGTAAAATTATGATAATAAAAAAAAGGATAATATCATATATCCCCTTAATAAACATCAAAATTACATATATCCCCAATGTTAAACTAAAATTACAAATATCCCACATATTCCAAAATTGTCTCTTAGTAAGGATAAATATGTAAATTGTTTTTAGTTAATTCATTAGGGGTAAAATAGGAAATACATAATTTGTTTTTTAATGAAATGGATAAATATGTAATATATTTGGTTTAGAAAAAGGAAATATGTAATTTAGTTTTATGATTGGGTAAATATGTAATAAATGGTTTTAGCAAAAGGATATATGTAATTGACCCTAAAAAATTATTTTTTATTTAAGATAATAATTGGAATTGAATCCTATGCAAACTCGATCTTAAAGAGAAAACTTTTAAACCTTATGTGAGCCATTGATTTGGAATCTTGAAAATAAATATGTGGTCTACATTAACCCACATTAAAAATGATTTGTTTATTCAAAAACCAATTTTTTATTCAGGTTTAATTTGAACCACATTTAATTTCATGATTCCAAATCAATGGTTCACATAGGGTTTAAGAGTTTTCTCTCTAAGATCGGGTTTTCATAGGATTCAATCCCGATATTAATTTTTGCCAAAATAATTTCCTCACTGTCCTCCTAATGCTTATAGGTTGCCCGGTTTACAATTTGTTTTTCTTTGAACATAATCACCTTATTCTTCCACCATATGATTGTTCTTTGTTTTCATCTTCCACTTCTTGCTAACAATCAGTTTGTTGCAAGTTTTGTGAAACAAGTTTGGCTTATGTTACGAAACAATAGATGTTGGTTAAGGATGAGATTCGTATCATATCAGTACCGAAACAAAAGGGACATATCCGAAAACATGAACAAAGGAAACTAGCACATGTACCGATTTTGTTGGTTTGGTACTGATGAGTACCAATGCCATTGAACATACCGAAAAATACTAACAAACATGAAAAACTATTATCGATATCGATAGACGATAGTGTTCGGTCCTACCAATAACCGGTAAGAAATGATCATCCCTAAATTTTAGTATAGATATGATGTTCGATGTTCCTACAATTGCGGAAGTACAAATCCACCCGATACAATTTGAACCGACCCGTTTGATGTCATCTGTGATAGTGGTAGAATTAAGGATATTGATTGTCAGGTGAAGGATTTTTTTTTAATGGATCCATTTAAGAGCATCTGTGAGAGGTAGGGTTTTTTTTTTAAATATTAATTTCTATTTTTATATTCAGTCACCCCCATCCCCCATAACGCCTAGTTACCCAATGTCTACATTCCAATACCAACGATTTCATGAACCCGAAAGCACCACCCAAGCCGCTAGCGGCGGAATAGTCGAGAAGCCGTGGGCACCCGAGCCCCATCCCTTCCACCTTAATAACCGAACATTTTTCTTAAGCGTGTCATAACATGTTACAAGATGATCATATAAAAAACAACAGACATCATAAGAATTCAATAATGAGGGACAGCAAACTCCAGAATACCCTATTTTCTAGAAAATCTATACCCTTGACTATTTAAATAAAAATATAAAAACACCGATTATCAAGAATTTTATAGAATAAGAAATTAAAGGATGTCTTTAGCTAGTCTAACTGATGTGTCTTGTAAAAATGCTACATCACTGTTGGGTGCAGTTAACAGATGATTATCTACCTCATCTTCTTCGCTCTCCATTGTTAAAGATGAATCACCCGAACCCGACCCGTCATCTGTTTCATCAATGATTATAAGCAAACACTCATAGTATGAATCTTCTTCGATTTTTAACTTTGTTAAAGATTGACTATTAAAATATTTATATTTAGCTTAAAAAAGAAAGCAAATGGAGACTCACTGGAATATGTTGCATGATCAGGAAGATGTCTGACAGCTGCAACTTGAATGTTTTCTGGCAATAAACAGTTGCAGAAAGAACCTATTCATAAAAATAATTAAAATTTTAGTATAACAGACAGGACGCTGAAATTCTCCGCAAAACACCGATTCATGACAATTGATCATACTTAAAAGTTAAAGAATTCAACATACAAAACGGTATGATTTTTATTTCTTACCAACTTTAGCCAAACGGTTGACCCATCCAGGGATAGGTTTTCCAGTCAACTGGAGGCTGACTTCATTAGTGAAATGATTACAGTTTTTGGCAATCAAATGATACGTATCACCATGATATTTGTTTGAAAGCTGCTCCATGAATGACCGGAATTCTGTTGGAGACATGTCCGTGGTGCCCAAAAGAATCGATCGCCTGAAGATAAAACCTGGGCAACTTTTGGGTTCCACCTCAAATACCCCACTGGTCGGGTACTCGTGGGCTCCAAATGCATATTCCATGTCATGTGCTGATTTATTATTATCAGAGAATGCAAACATATTATTCCTTAATTAGCTTTTTTCTTTCTGAAAATGTCAGTTTGCTAGGATAATATAAATGATGAATGTCTTAGTATAAAATTAAGGAAACAATTACATCAACTAGCAGCAAGATCAAAGCACATAATCAAGATACTACTTATGCCATCAATAAAGCTACAGCAAAATTCACACCAAAGGCACTTCACAACATTATATAATGTTCAATAACAATGAATCAATTATGAAGTGGATTCTTAACCAACAATACTGCACATGAATAAATAATTTTACCCTGAATATGGAGATTTACATGCTTATTTAATCTTTATTCAACAAAACTGAAATTCAGGACACTGCAGATGAGTAAAATATAAAAAATAACTCGCTCGTGACTCCCAAAACTTTAGAACTATAGATGTGTATATATATACATTTAAAACTATAAACAACAATCAATTTAGTAACAATTCTTTTGTGGAAGAAAGCTAAAAAAACATGTGTTCTCTCTCAACATGATTAAAGCTCCTTTTTTTCAAATAAGAAAAAGGGGTTATTTTTAGGTAACATTGGAAGCTGCCATAGATACCCTATTATAACCTTTAGATTGACTAGAAAAAGTTAAATTTAAAACAAATAAATCTTTAAAACCGGACTTGTTTCAGTGTTCTATTTGGGGGATGACCACTCTTCGTTTGGGAAAGACTGCCATAACATTGAAGCCTAGAAGGAAAAAAAAATGAACTTGACTTTCAGGATCTAATTTCCCAGTAAAAGTGAGCTATTTTTGAAGACTTCATCAAAGATATGACAAATTATAATGATAACAAATGCAAGCCATAAAGCATCAAGGTTTAATAGTTTTCTCTAACTAAATTGGCTCTCAAAACAAATGAATCTAGTTTGATGCTTCATGGTCATAGTGTCTGAACTCTTCTTAAATGGATCATGGTTTTAGATTAACTCCCTTTCAAATTGAAAGTTTCATTTTAGCTTATTTATTTATTGGTGTTTTCATCATTGGACAACTTATCATTTAACATGCAAGATCTATCTTCAATCAGAAATTCAAACTGATCCAAGATAACATTTATCATTTTCCATTATCAGCTTTGGTGTATCCAAATTTATAAAACACCACTCTTTTACAGAAATCTTAAAAGCTTTGAATGATGATTTAATGTACCAAGAACTCAAAAGCTGAAACTTACTAAACAATCAAGACTTGAAAGGGGGCAAACAATAACAACATGTGACATGAATGATACATGACTGTATTAG